>QJPP01005060.1:101829-519329 GCA_003996215.1 Jaltomata sinuosa
TTAGTTGAGTTTGATTCATGTCTCTGAGCATGCCTATCATTACTCTTTCTCTCTTCTTCTAACACTTGAGGTTACCGGTATACCGTCTATTTCGTAAACTTATTTTGTATACACTGTTATTGCAAGGACCCCAGGTGCGTTATTTCTTACTTCCACCTGTGCCTATGGTGTGTATATTCTGCTTACTAGCCTCATATGTGGTTCTGTTGATTTCCCTCTGGGCTAGTTCCTGTGTACCTTTCGTTGATTTCTGTGACTACTTGCTTCTATTCTGTCTATTACTACGCTTTTATCTTATATGTGCCCAGTCGGCCTATGATACCTACTGGGTACCTTATGCTTCACATTTGGTGCTCACCCCTACCCCCTGCATCTTTGGGTGCAGACCTTAGCGTGGGCCATCACCGTTAGATCGCTGTGATTCGTGCTTGGAGATCTGTTGGGGACTACTTCAGACTGAGGGTGAGCTCTTGGCGATTGGAGCTTAGCTTTAGTTTATCTTTTGCTTCATGTACTCTATTACCATTCAGAGATATCTGTATATATAGTTTCAGTTTATTTGCACTCCATGTATGTAGTTTGGGCTCTATACTATTATACCAGGTCTTGGGGTTTGGTTTAGTTTCCGCATATGTATATATTTATATCCCTGTTATCTATTTTATTCGTCTTGTTCCCTTACTTGCTAGATAGTAGCCCATTACTAACTGTTCTGGGCTACAGGGATTGGTTCACCTACCGGGGGTTGTAGGTGCCATCATGACCGAGAAATCGGGTCGTGACATCATACTTCAATAAGAATTGGAGATTTTAGGCACAAGGGTGAAAGAAACTCATTGTTAAAGACCCACATACCTTGGTTGAAGATAACCCACTTGAATTGAAAAGACTTAGGAGACTTGAACTTGGAGATTGAGACTTGAATCTTGGAGAAGAATCCTTAAGGTTGGGGGTGGAGACTTGGAGAAGAAATCAAAAAGGAAACTCTTGAGAGACTCTCTTACTAGAGCTTCTATGATCTTGCTTGCTAGAAACCCTAGGTGTCTTGCCTTAGGGTCTTGAGAGGATTTCTTAGAGAAAGGGTGATGTTCTTATGTGGAATAACCCCTTTTGGGTGTTTAAAAGATGAGGGGAAAGACTTGAGGTAAGGAAAGGACCAAACTACCCCCAACTAAACTCATAGGAAAAGTGGAGAAAATCATCGGACGGGCCCTCCGATGGGCCGTCGGAGCTCCCACGGGCCATCGGGATCAAACCGAAGGACTCTGGGACTCAAAAAGGGTCTACTGGACCATTATGACGTCCTGGTCCCACGGGACGTCGCCCCTCCCACGGGCGTCGCAATTTGGGCGTCACGGTACCACGGGAGTCGTCCAGCCCGTCGGATTTTGGCAGCTGACAGTGCTTCACTAAAATGCCCATAACTATTTACTCCGGACTCATATCAACAAGCGGTCAGTGGCGTTGGAAAGATAATACAAATACCATTAATTTAGTGGGTACTAGGCCACCTAACTCGTTATATTCTAGGAGATATGATTACTTAAAGTTGACTCTAGTAAGAACATACATGAAAACTAAATCGATAGAAGGACTTTCAACTTAACTTTGAGCTAGGGGTCCTTTAAGACTTCAATACACATAGAATACTACTTCAAAACATAGGAATTGATCTCAATACTTAGATATAAAGAAAATTTATCTAGTTCGGGTCTAACAACGCATGAAGAACGGTTCAGATCTTGGATTAGAACTTCTGGGGTGTTCCAGTCATTTCACTAATATATTTTAAAATTTTATATTATGATTGAAAATTTTATCTCAACAAAATTTTTATAAAAATAATTTTTAAAATTTGTTGATGCTTTTTCGCATTGCGCGAAGCGCGAGTAATGTTGCTAGTTTAATACTAAATTCGTGCCTCTTTTCGGTGAGAAATTTTGGAGAAATAAAGAAACAATGAGAAAAAAGGGGAAATTAAGTTTACCAGGGAAATAAAGTTTTTCTCTTTAGATAAAATCTAATTTGTGGGTGTATGGGTATAATAATATTATTATTAATAATAATAATAATAATAATAATAATAATAATAATAATAACAATAAGGAATAGATTATTTATTGTGGGGTCCATCTTTACATGGTATAAAAAAGATTTATTTTTCCATGTCATTTTTTTAATGATAAATGTGGTTAAGTGATTTTTGAAAATAAAAGGCTTAAGTTGAGTCATTTTATTGATACAAAATAAAGTTCAATAACTTCGCTAGATAATTTTCCATAGTTCAATGACCTTTTGAGTTATTCACTCAACATAATCTTGCAACAAATTGAAAAACTCATCATTTCCTTTCCATGTTGCCTTTCCCATATAGTAATACTTTCCATCGTTCAAGCATTCAACATATCTATATAATCTTGCAACAAATTGGAAAACTCATCATTTCCTTTCCATGTTCCCTTTCCAATGTAGTGATACTTTCCATCCTTCAAGCATTCAACATGTCTATATAATCTTGCAACAAATTGAAAAACTCATAATTCCCTTTCCATGTTCCCTTTCCAATATAGTAATAATTTCCATCCTTCAAGCATTTAACATATCTATATAAACACATGAGTCCTTACTCTTTCCTCCATCACCAATCGCTCCTTTTTTATATATATATTGAAAGCAAAGAAAAAGAAAGGAAAATTGTAAGAGGGAAAGTTGAGTTGAACAAGATTGAGAAAACAAGTAACATGCAAGTTACTTTCTCAAAAAGGAGGATAGAATTATTCAAGAAAGCTAATGTATTGGTTGTTTTATGTGCAACTGATGTTGTTGTTACTGTTTATTCCAACAATGGTAAATAGTATGAATTTTCTAGTTGAATAAACAATAACAACAACATCAGCTTCACATAGAATAGTCAATTCGTTAGCTATCTTGGATAATCTCATCCAACTTCTTTTTGAAAAAAATCACTTGTCTATTACTTTTTTTCTCAATCTTCTTCAACTCAACTTTCCCCCTTACCATTTTCCTTTCTTTTTTCTTTCCTTTCAATATCTAAAAAAAGGAGTGATTGGTGATGGATAAAAGAGTATGGAGTCTTGTGTTTATATAGACATGTTGAATGCTTGAAGGATATAAAGTATTACTACATTGGAGAGGGAAAACAGGAAGGAAATGATGAGTTTTTCAATATGTTGCAAGATTATGTTAGTATGGAGTTTTCTATAATAAGGTAGATTTGAATTTAGCCTTTAGGTGAGTTGGTTAAAATTTACTCGCACGTGGTGTTTACGCTAGATCAGACTATCTTATTATGGAAATTCTAGTAAGTCTTCTTTTTAAATTTCATGGCTCAATGTTACATAAAAAAGATCTCCTCTAACCACCAAGAGTGGCTAATTCGAGGAAAGGATGACTTGCAGCATTTGGTTGCTTTCTTAATTTTATACTTGTCTTTCAATTTGCAGTTCTATGATGATCGACATCAAGAATTAATTCCATGTATGGACGGGCATCTCATATATCAAATGGGATTAAAGTTGGATTTGTCACTGATGAAGATCTATGAAAGATGTTTCCCTTTCCAAAAAGTCTGATTGTTGAAATTTATTTTAGTTGTTTCAGTAATTTTTAGCTTAATAAATTGTTTAGATTTAGGATGAATATAAATTTTAATTTTTATTAGTTTCTTTAGTTGTTGAGATAATATAGGTAGTTTGAATTTTAAGTTATGCTGATTTTCTATTATAAGTTGGCTATTTATAGCCCTCCTATGCCTAAGAAGAAAATTAAAAGGCATTTCAATCCTTTTTTGCTGCCCCATCTTTTAAAAAAGTCAACAGTGGTATAAGAGTTTCATTGATCTTACGATATCTGTGATTTCTTCTAAAGAATTACCATATCATTTTTAATCCGTTAGAGATACCATTTTTAACTCGTTAGGGCTACAATTTTTAGCCCGTCAATGCTATTTTAAACTCGTGCTTATTTTCAACACACATGTTATTTTTAACCTATATATATATATATAAGAGAATCCTAAGTCTGCCTACGTGGCATGCCTCATTAAGCAGAAAACCCAATTATCTTTTTTTTCTTTCATTTTTTCAGCCTTTTATCCTACTTTCCCTATTTATCTACCTATTTTTTCAAATTCAAAAGCCACATTCAGAAACAAAAAATCACGTCTTCTTAAATTCCTTTTCCCCAAATGTTACATTTTAAAACCTAATAACTACGAATCCTTACACTGTTCTTTTTTCATTTTCCAGGTAAAACTCCTCATCAAACATTTTATACCCCCATCTTCCTCTCAATATAAATCAGTCTTTTACAACCCTTTTTAGTTAAAACCATAGGACCGGCCATTAGATTGGAGATTTTGGTTAAGCAGTGCCTCCGTCGGCTACATAAAACAATTTTGTATCTGTCGCGTCCTCTTTCATTTTCAACTAACACTAAAGAAGAATACATCTACAAGTATTAATTTGATCAGTATCCGACGAACACTATTTTATTTGTGGTCTTCACTTAATTCTCTTTTATTGTTTCCAATATATTTGAAGGCATTCACTGGTAATATATACGTTCTCAAAAAATTAAGATGTGAAGATATAATAACTTTTACCCCTGCTGTTGTATTAACTACGCACTCTGTTTATATCATTGGATCATCTTATGTATTATGTTACAATCTTCTGAAGCATTCAATGAAAAAAATATGCTTGAACTATGAATTTTTTTTGCTAGAGGTGATGTTAACTATCATGGAGTTTGATTACGTTTTTACTGTAGATATTGTATAAACATTTAATTTCTACCTATGTTTTAACACTTAAAAGCATTTTACATACACATAAAACTTTGGTATGTCTAATTCCCATCTTCTTCTTTTGCGGTCCATTTCAACAATCTTCTCATTATTTTTCTTTCAATTTTTCACGAATATGCACCACCATTAATATATATATTGCCCATATTTTCCATATAGAATATCTAGGAGGTAGTAGTAATAATATCTTATAATGCCGACAGTTTATGGGATTCTTTTTACACGACGTTACATGTTTTGTATATTTATTTTTTACGGATTAAGCTCCATACTATTATACTAGACTGAGGAGAGTCCATAATAGACATCTATAAGTAATTGGTGTAATATTTCTATATATGTTATGTAGATCTTATAAATAACACTTATATTCTTATTTCAATTATCTCAATCATGTTATTATGTGTAACGACCGGGTTCGTCATTATGGGTAGTCCAATCATGCTAAGTTTTAGAGTTAGAAAACTCTAGAGTTAGGGGTTTGAAATTCTGGGCTAGGCTAGTCTCGGCCAGTTTAGGAGCGAGGCAGGGTCTAGGGCCATACGTGTAAGGATGGGGTCGGATGTCTTGTGTTGAGCTAGTTTTCCTTGTAGCTAACATATAAAGGAGTAAGGGGGACTTTTCAGAATCGAATTTGGGTAAGTAAAACTCCCGGAGTCGAGGTCGACTTGAATGGGTTATTTCGGGACGTCAGGAAAATAAGTGTGTCGTAAAATGGACTGATTTTGGAGGTTTTATGACTTTCTGTCCTGTGTCAACTTCTATATAGTGGTTGACACTTCACCGTAGCGGCCTCCGCCATAGCGGAAAAATTACCGCTATAGCAGAGGTCAACGTCGGTCAGCCTCTATCATAACGGGCGTCTCCGCTACAGCGGAACCGCTATAGCGGAATAGACCGCTATAGTGGGCTCGATGGGATTTAAAGCTGAAACATTTCCCAAAATATTCAGTTTCACTATTTCATTTTAGGAGAAGGGCAAGGCGATTCCAGGCATTTTTCCTCCATTTTTCCATTGTTTCCTTCCCTAAGGTAAGGTTTCAACTCCCGAGTCTTCGTAATACTTTTTCTATGCGGTAGAATTGCTAGAGGGAACTTGGGGGAAGGTTGGAATAACCTAGGAATGGTAGAATCTGGGGAAGAAGGGCATTCTAGAATTTAATGTTCTTAGGTGTTGTTGAAAGTAAGATATTATGATCATAGATTTTTAAATTCTCTATTTTTATCCGTAAAAATGATAGATCTAGGGAAATTAATGGTGGAAACCCCAGGAAAAGGGTGGGATGATCATGGGTGGCCTGGGGTTTTAGGATTCGCTGTAATCCAGGTAATGTGTAGGCCTTGTTTGTTAATTTCATGTACGTGTATGCTATTTTAGACCAAGAACGAGAAAGGAATCCAAAACACGAGAAAGCTCGGGTTGAATAGAGCTTGGATCATTTTGAGGTAGGTAATGGCTTACGATTTCTATGAATATTGTATGTGCTTGTACTCTTATCTAAGTGGTTGTATGAATTGCATTGCTTAGAGGGATTGTGTAGAATGTCTAAGGGTCCTATTTTACAGTCTGTGAATTGAACGGTGTGTACTTGTTGGTTTACAAGTTATGTGTTCATATATTGACTGTGGATTATTGGTATTTGGTTGGTTCGGGTACCACGTCTGGTATAGGTATACTAACGGTTGGCACGGGTACCACGTCTAGTATGGGTATAACAAACGGTTGGCACGAATACCACGCCTGGTACAAATTACTAACGGTTGGCTCGGGTACCACGCTTGGTACGAGTTTACTTTTCGGTATCATTGCATTGTTATTGATTGCATTGCATTGACTGATATTGGTTCCTTGAGTGAACCAGGCTATTTATTGAATTGTGATATTGATTGGTGGTCCTTGAGTGACAGGGAATTTTGTTATATCTATTGAATTGGCCTTTGTTTAGGCCGGGTTGTCTATTAACACTAAGGTGTTTTCTAAAGGGGATCCCAGGGTGGGTTCGGGCTAGGCAGAAAGGATGGTTATGTGTATGTGACTATTGATTATGGTTATTAAGGGTGGATTTCATGCGGGAACAAGTTAGGCAGAGGCTAGTAGTCTAAGATAGCCTGTTAATATTGTTGCATGTCTTCCATACATTTTACTTAATATTATTGTACTCCTTATACATTGTTTATTTGGAAACTGACTGATGATCCTACTAGTACACAGTGGTGGTGTACTGATACTGCACTTGGTTGTCTTTCTTGTGAGTACAGGAAACCTTCCTGCGGCTGAGACGCGACCTCATCTGTAGTACCAGTGTTCCAGACTTCAAGGGTGAGCTGTTCCATCAAGCTGCCTTGGATCTATCTTAGAGTTGTAGCCCATTTGTTTCGGGCTTAAACTATTTTCCTTATGCTTCGGGGTTGCATCCCCGTACTCTTGACATTGTTAGATTATTTGGTACTGCGACTTTCAAATTCTAAAGGGTAATTTTTGTAGGTTAAATGTTAATGAAGTATTTTCCTTAATTACTAAATGCTAGTTTGCTTTCTGCACTTGCTTTTAAGCTGTTAGAACGGTTAAGTTCGGGGCAGTGATGGTTCTCTCACCCGGGGGTTGGGTGAGTGCCACTCACAGTGTCCTGGGTCATGACAAAGATGGTATCAAAGCCCTAGGTTTGTTGATCTCATTGTACCAAACAGGTCTAGTAGAGTCCTGCGGAATGGTGCAGAGACGTCCGTACTTTTCTCTGGGAGGCTATGGGGCTTTAGGAAGAAACTATCTCTTCCTTCTTTCTTTCGTGCTATAACTTGATTCCAATTGGTATCTAGTGATACAAATTAGTATCTAACCTCATTCACTCTTCTGTCCACAAATGGTTAACATAAGAAATAATGGAGCTAGAGCAGCGATCTCAGCAGTGGGCCTGGCTATCTGTGGTAGAGGCAGAGGAAGGGGCAGAGGACGAGGTAGAGAAACACCCGCCAAGGGTGGGGCTCGAGCTGTTGCTGATGCACACGAGGTAACCCCTCCCCTATCTCAGGAGCATGTTGCTAAGGACGTAAAAGAAGTGGTTGTAGAGGATGAAGGGGCACAGATAGAGGCGGCACCGGTTGGGGATGCAGGCCTTTCTTCTATGACATCGAAAGCCTTTCAGTTGGCTTAGAACATTCTGAGGGGTTGGTTGGTGCTGGAGCCATACCCGCAGCTTATGCAAATCAGGCCTTGGATGGTCAGCTAGCGGTTACTACAGCGCATAGGATGGATGCAGCTTCGGGCACTAATGATTTCTTCAGGCCAATGCTAGGCCCAATGATGACCGGGAATGAGCATGAGATGCTGACCAAGCTTCTCAAGATGAAACCTCCTACGTTTTAGGTTATGGATAGGGAGAATGCTTATGAGTTTATATTGGATTGCTATGAGAGGTTGCACAAGTCGGGTATTGTACGTCAGCATGGGGTTGAGTTTCTCACTTTTCAGCTGTAGGGTGATACCAAGCAGTGGTGGAGGTCTCATGTTGAGTGTCGGTCCTCTGTTCTACCTCCACTAACTTAGGAGCAGTTCCATGCCTTGTTCTTGGAGAAGTACGTACCCCATACTTTGAGGGACCGGAAGAAAGATGAGTTCTTGAATTTGGAATAAGGTGGCATGTCGGTCTTGGCTTATGAGGCCAAGTTCCATTCCTTGTCTCGCCTTGCTAAGCAGATGTTGGGGTTTGAGGAGGAACGGGTCCGGTTGTTTGTCAAGGGTCTGAATACTGAACTGCAGGTACTGTCAGTGCATATGACTTCTTTAGGAAATGATTTTAATAATGTGGTGGATTATGTGAAAAAGTTAGAGGGAGTTAGGCAAGCGGGGCAGGCTAAGGCTTTAGCCAAGAAGCCCCGGAATGAGGGAAATTTTTGTGGTTCATACTCCAGGGGCCATAATCAGTAGGCTTACTCGGCCCGTCCTATTCAGTTAGCTTTGCCAGCTACTATAGGTGGTCGTCAGAGAGCTCAGCCTTCAGCTCCTAGAGTCCAGAGAGCGTCATATACATCAGCTAACAGACTTACACTTGACCATGGTTGCTTCCATTGTGGTGATCTAGGCCACTTTAAGAGGGAGTGTCCACATAGGCAGACATGTAATCAGGGTCAGCAGCAGTTTAGAGCAGTGGTCCCGGAAGGCAGAGGCAGTAATGCTAGGGGTCATCCACAGGGTGGGCGAGATAATTTTCAGGAAGGCCAGGGAGACAGGGGGAACGGCGGTGCATGAAGGGGTGGTGCAGCGAAGCCGGCCTGGGAAGTTGCCTGGATTTATGATCGGGCTTATTGCTATGCTTTTCTAAGGAGGACTGAGGTAGAAGCCTAAGATGCAGTGATCACAAGTATCATTCTTGTTTGTGATAATATGGCTTCGATATTATTTGACCCAGGTTCTACATATTCTTATGTGTCTGTGAATTTTGCATTGGGTCTGGACCTAAATTGTGATATCCTTGATTTCCCTATCCATGTTTCTACCCCAGTTGGAGAGTCTGTGATTGTGACTCATGTTTGTCGTGACTGTTCTGTGGTGTTTTTGGGGTTACCTACTTGGGTAGACTTGATAATTCTGGATATGGTTGATTTTGATATTATCTTGGGTATGACTTGGCTATCTTCTTATGATGCTGTGTTAAACTGTAACACCAAGACTGTAGCTCTAGAAATTCCGGGTAAGGATAGACTAGAGTGGGATGGTGTGTACAGGCCTAAGCCAGTTAAGATAATATTGTTTGTTCTGGCTAGGAAGCTAGTGGGGAGGGGGAGTCTAGCCTTTTTGGCTCCTCTCTGGGATGATAGCGGAGAGTCCCCATCTATTGAGTCAGTTCTGGCAGTTTTTGAATTTTTAGAGGTGTTTCCAGCAGATCTGCTTGGTAGGCCTCCGGACAGGGACATAGATTTCTGTATAGATTTAGAGCCAGACACTCATCCTATTTCCATTCTTCCGTATCGTATGGCTCCGACAGAGTTAAGGGAACTTAAGTCTCAGCTGCAGGAACTCCTAGATAAGGGATTTATATGTCCCAGTGCTTCGCCTTGGGGTGCTCCAGTTTTATTTGTAAAGAAGAAGGATGGTAGTATACGGATGTGCATAGACTCTAGGCAGTTGAACAAGGTGACCATCCGGAATAAGTTCCCCTACCCCGGATAGATGATTTGTTTGACCAGCTTCAGGGTGCATCGATATTTTTGAAAATTAACTTGAGGTCGGGGTACCATCAGTTAAAGATTAGGCCTGAGGACATTCTGAAAACTTCTTTATGGACTCGGTATGGGCATTATGAGTTTCTGGTAATGTCGTTTGGTTTGACTAATGCGCCGACAGCCTTCATAAGTTTGATGAATGGGGTATTTAAGTTGTATTTGGATTCCTTCATAATTGTGTTTATCGATGATGTATTGATCTACTCTAAGAGAAGGGAGGAGAATGCTAGTCATCTTCGTATTGTTCTGGATATCTTGAAACGTCAAAAACTTTATGCAAAATTTACTAAGTGTGAGTTTTGGTTGAGTTTAGTTGCATTTTTGGGGCATGTAGTGTTAGAACAGGGGTTGATGGTAGATCCCCACAAAATAAAAGTAGTCAAGAGTTGGGTCCGGCCTAGCTCTCTGACTGAGGTGAGGAGTTTTGTTGGGCTCATAGGGTACTACCGAAGGTTTGTTGAGAATTTTGCTTCTATTGCTACTCACCTGACCAGGCTGACAAAGAAAGATGTACCGTTCATGTGGTCCGACAAGTGTGAGGAGAGATTTCAAAAGATCAAGACACTTTTGACCACGGCTCCTATATTGTCCTTGCCGGTTGAAGGTAAAGACTTTATTGTTTACTGCGATGCTTCACATTCTGGTTTAGGTGCTGTGTTGATGTAGGATAAGAATGTGATAGCCTATGAATCCAGGCAGTTGAAGGTGCATGAGAGGAATTACACGACTCACTACATAGAGTTGGAAGCGGTAGTTTTTTCACTAAGATTTGGAGACACTATCTTTATGGTGTCAGGTGTGAAGTGTTCACTGATCATCGCAGTCTGCAACATGTGTTCACTCAGAAGGATTTGAATCTGAGGCAGAGGAGGTGGATGGAGTTATTGAAGGACTATGATGTGACTATTCAATACCATCCGGGTAAGGCTAATGTGGTGGCAGACACATTAAGCCGCAAAACAGTTAGCATGGGTAGCTTGGCTTGTTTGGGGGTGTCCAAATGACCACTAGCTAAGGAAATTCGGGCTTTAGAGGCAAAGTTCATGCACTTGGGAGTTTCAGAACAAGGTGGTTTGTTTGCCAGTATTGAGGTCAAAGACACTTTCATAGAGGAAATAAAGGCCAAACAATTTTAGTATCCGAAACTGAGTAAGCATCGAGGTAAGGTAATATTCGGGGAATCCAGAGATGTCACGCTAGACTGTGGTGGAGTGTTAAATTTCAGGGGGAGGATTTGTGTTCCTCGGGTTGATGATATAATTAAGAAAACTTGGAAGAAGCTCATGATTCGTGATACTCAATTCATCCAGGTGTGACTAAAATGTACAGGAACTTGAGGCAGCGTTACTGGTGTCCCGGAATGAAAGGGGACATAGATGATTTTGTGTCCAAGTGGCAGAACTGCCAACAGGTAAAGTATGAACATCAGAGACCTGCAGGACAACTTCAGAGAATGCCAATTCCAGAGTGGAAGTGGGAAAGGATAGCCATGGATTTCTTGGTGAGTCTTCCCAATACACTGGGGAAGTATGACTCAATTTGGGTTATTGTTGACAGGCTGACCAAGTCCTCTCATTTCATTCCGGTCAGGGTAGATTATAATTCGCAACAATTGGCTAAAATCTACGTGAAGGAGATAGTAAGATTGTATGGGGTTCCACTATCCATCATTTCAAACAGGGGTACGCAGTTTTCTTCCAAGTTCTGGGGTAAGCTACATGAAGATTTGGGTACACAACTCACTTTTAGCACAACATTCCATCCTCGTACTGATGGTCAGTCACAGAAGACGATCCAGGTATTGGAGGACATGCTGAGAGCATGTGTGATAAACTTTGGGGGTCATAGGGACTAGTTTCTACCGTTGTGTGACTTCTCTTACAACAATAGCTATCACTCCAGTATTTACATGGCACCATTCGAGGCATTGTATGGGAGAAGATGTAGATCACCATTTGGGTGGTTTGAGGAAGGCGATGTAAATCCTTTAGGAATGGAACTGGTAATGGAAGCGCAGAAAAGGTAAGGGGAATTCAGGCCAAGTTACTGGCTGCCCAAAGCAGGCAGAAGGAATATGCAGATCTCTCATTCGGGACATGGAATTTCAGGTTGGTGAATAGGTATTGTTTAAGGTGTCACCAATGAAGGGAGTTATGCGGATTGGTAAGAAGGGCAAGCTTAGACCTCACTTCATTTGTCCGTTTGAAGTTCTTGAGATGGTGGGGCCAGTGGCTTACAAGTTAGCACTGCCACCCTGATTTTTGAGCGTCCATCCGGTATTCCATGTATTCATGCTCAAGTGATACCATAGGGATGGAGACTACATCATCAAGTAGGATAATGTACTTTTCGATAAAGATCTTCGTTATCAAGAGGAACCAGTCTTGATTCTTGCTCAGGATGTCCATAGATTGAGGAAAAAGGTGATTGATATGGTAAAGGTTTAGTGGAAGCATTGTTTGGTGAAGGAATCCACTTTCGAAACAGAGAAGGACACGCGGGACAAGTACCCTCAATTGTTTGAGAATTCAGGAACTACACTTTCCTTCTTTTATTTCTGTAAATTCACGTTGATCATTTAGGGACGAATGATGGGTAAATTGGTATCTGTTGTTACGACCGGGTCCGTCATTATGGGTAGTCCAATCGTGCCAAGTTTTAAAGTTAGAAGACTCCAGAGTTGGGGGTTTGAAAATTTGGGCTAGGCTAGTCTCGGCTGGTTTAGGAACAAGACAAGGTCTAGGGACATCCGAGTAAGGATGAGGTCAAATGTCTTGTGTTGAGCTAGTTTTCCTCGTAGCTAACACATAAAGGAGTAAGAGGGACTTTTCGAAATCAAATTTGGGTAAGTAGAACTCCCGAAATTGAGGTCAATGTGAAGGAGTTATTTCGGTACATTGGGAAAATAAGTGTGTTGTAAAATGGACTGATTTTGGATGTTTTACGACTTTCTGTCCCGTGTCAACCACTATAGCGGTTGACACTTCGCCGTAGAAGTCACTGCCATAGCGAAAAAATTACCTCTACAATGACGGTCAACATCAGTCAGCCTCTGCCATAGCGGGCGTCTCCGCTACAACGGAACTGCTATAGTGGAGCAGACCGCAATAGCAGGATCGACAGGAATTAAAGCTGAAACATTCCCCAAAACATTCAGTTTTCACTATTTCATTTTGGGAGAAGGGCAACGCAATTCGAGGCATTTTTCCTCCATTTTTCCATTGTTCCCTTCCCTAAGGTAAGGTTTCTACTCCCCAGTCCTCATAATACTTTTCCTATGTGGTAGAATTGCTAGGAGGGAACTTGGGGAAAGGTTGGAATAACCTAGGAATGGTAGAATCTGGGGAAGAAGGGGGATTCTAGACTTGAATGTTCTTGGGTGTTGTTGAAAGTAAGATATTATGATCATAGGTTGTTAAATTCTCTATTTTTATCTGTAAAAATGATAGAACTAGGGAAATTAATGGTGGAAAGCCTGGGAAAAGGGTGGGATGATCATCGGTGGCCTGGGGTTTTAGGATTCGTTGTAATCAGGGTAATGTGCATGCCTTGTTTGTTAATTTCATGTACTTGTATGTTATTTTAGACCAAGAAAGAGAAAAGAATCCGGAACACGGGAAAGCTCAGGTTGAATAGAGCTTGGATCATTTCGAGGTAGGTGATGGCTTCTGATTTCTGTGAATATTGTATGTGTTTGTACTCTTATCTAAGTGGTTGTATGAATTGCATTGCTTAGAAGGATTGTGTAGAATGTCTAAGGGTCCTGTTTTAAAGTCCGTGAATTGAACAATGTGTACTTTTTGATTTACAAGTTGTGTGTTCATATATTGACTGTGGATTGTTGACATTCGGTTGGCTCGGGTACCACTACTGGTACAGGTATACTAATAGTTGGCATGGGAACCACGCCTGGTATGGGTATAACAAATGGTTGGCACGAGTACCACGCCTGGTATGAATTACTAACGGTTGGCTCGAGTGCTACGTCTGGTACGGGTTTACTTTTTTATATCATTGCATTGTTATTGATTGCATTGCATTGACTGATATTGGTTCCTTAAGTCAACCGGGTTTTTTAGTGAATTGTGATATTTATTGGTGGTCCTTGAGTGACCGGGAATTCTGTTATATCTGTTGAATTGGCATTGGTTTAGGTCAGGTTGTCTGTTAACAGTTAGGTGTTGTCTAGAGGGGAACCCAGGATGGGTCCGGCCTAGAAAGAAAGGATGGTTATGTGTATGTGACTGTTGCTTATGGTTATTAAGGGTGGATTTCATGTGGGAACAAAATAGGTAGAGGCTAGTAGTCTAAGGGAGCCTGTTAGTATTGTTGCATGTCTTTCATACATTTTACTTGATATTGTTATACTCCTTATACAATATTTATTTGGAATCAGGCTGATGATCCTACGAGTACACAGTGGTTGTGTACTGATACTGCACTTGCTTGTCTTTCTTGTGAGTAACAGGAAATCTTCCAGCGGCTGAGACGCGACCTCATCTGTAGTACCAGCGTTCTAGACTTCAAGGGTGAGCTGTTCGATCAAGCTGCCTTGGATCTATCTTAGAGTTGTAGCCCATTTGTTTCGGGCTTAAACTATTTTCCTTATGCTTTGGAGTTGCATCCTGGTACTCTTGACATTGTTAGATTGTTTGGTACTGCGACTTTCGGATTCTAGGGGTAATTTCCGCAGGTTAAATGTTAATGAAGTATTTTCCTTAATTACTAAATGCTAGTTTACTTTCTGCACTTTGTTTTGAGCTGTTAGATCGGTTAAGTTCAGGGCAGTGATGGTTCTCTCACCCGGGGGTTGGGGGAGTGCCACTCACGGCGGTGTGAGTCGTTACGTTATGTCCCCATTTCTCTATAAAGACTAATTTTTTCATATATTTAATACTGTTGAAATTTTTATGTTTCTTGCACATTGTGTATCTGTGAGTTGTGATTTTGTTATGGTTACCACTGTCAATCTTTCTTTATTTAGAAATAGAATAGAATAGAGAATGAGATAGGCTATATTTTCTATTGATCGTAGGATCAATTTTTTATTGGAGTAATACCACGATTTAATATAAGTATCATATTAATAAAGGTGGTCTAAAAAGAGATGTGTTGACATTGCTAACTGCATTGGAAAGTCTGCAAATGCTTAAATCTACATGATGTCACTAGCATTGATTTTTAGAATGAATCGTTCAGGACAAGCAGAGAAGGCTAGCTAGCAAAGGAGCCTAAGTTGGTAATACAAGATATATTTTGCAGAGAAAATATGAAGACTAAGTTTGTAAAGAAATTACAAAACATGAACTTCTACTCTCGAGTAATGTATTAGTTACTTTGCAGATAGAGCTGTGTAGCCAGGCTAAGTAGAGGAGCAGTATAGGGCCATGTTGGTCAAAGATTTTGAATGTTTTTCTTTTTTTCTCTTGAGCTGTAAATTTTTGACAATTGGTAAGAAAATCGTTTAGTTACCAACTTAAAAATAACAACACAATATTCACACTTTAATAAAACAAATAGTCTCAAGGATGTTGTTATCTTATAACCTTTCATATTACATTATTTATAGACCATTGCAACTTTTCAATTTTCATATCAGTCATGCTTTCATTGTTTTTTTATGATCGCACGAAGCGCGGGCATGTACACTAGTATATATATAAAAGAGGATCTTAGGCCCGCTGATGTGGCATGCCTCTTTGATCAGTATTTCTATTTATCTTTTTTCTTATTTTTTGGTATTTTTAAATCAATACTTTAAAAAACTTAAAAGTCATTATTAATTTTGAAGCACCGTTACTTGATAGTCCAATAGTCACAACCGTTGTTGAAGAGCCCCAAGTCTGTCAAAAGGCTAAAGTATTTACGTAGGTTTTCATTACACATTTTTTTCTTCCTTTTGGTTGCATCATGATCTTCTTCTCACCAGAAGTAATTATATTTTCTTGATTTTGTGTTTTGTTTGAGTTTAATATCTATTTTTATATATTTGGTACTATAAAGTACGTCTATTGCTTTTTTTTTTGTTATTAGCTTATATGAAATTTCTTTTATGTGCGATAAATTAAAACTTATTATCAAAAAATAAAAAAATGCTCATATTTTATCAAGATAAATAGTTGATAAAAATAACTAAAAAGGAGATAAAGAGATAAATTAAATATTTTCTGTTTTGCTCGGATAAACAATATAATAATGCTGACAGGTTTCTTTTAGTATAGACTTTGATATTTTTTTATATAGTATTATTACTTGAGATTTAATCATAGTAATATAAGATAAACCAAATCACACTTTAGACATTTAAATTTACAAAGACACATATTATCAATCTTAAGTATTAATAACTATTGGAGCGTATATTTAGTGAAACTGAGCCACTTCATATAGAGTTATATATAATTCTACGAACGAAAATAATAATTGAGGAAGATGTGGCATATAGAAGGAGAAATGGAAAATGAAAGGCAATAGCATGTAGAGGAGGATGATTAGTACTTGAGAGGGAGATTGATTAACAGAAAAAGACGGGAACAGGAAAAAATGAAATAGGTAAACTTTTTTTTGGAAAATTAATTAATACATAACAAAGTCAATGAATAAACTATGCAAATGTTGGTGTTGCCACCTCTTTTATTTTCTTTTTTGGTTTTTGAATTATTTACTTTTGGTTCCATGTTTTGGTTATTTGAATAGATTTTTTTTAAAAATAAACTATTTACTCTACTATCTTATGAAAGAATGAAAGTAAATATACAATAATTATTTATATGACTACGTATTAAACTCCATCAGGCACATACACATATATAAAAATTAAATTCCTTTAAAAAATGTTCCTGTAGGAAATGTGATATATAATGAAAAATATAGTTCAGTGTATGCTCTATCTCTAACAATGATATTTATATTTGTCATTTCACTAATATATTTTAAAATTTATATTACGATTGAAAATTTATCACGACCCGATTTCTCAGTCATAATGGCTGGCATCTACAACCCCCCCCCCCAGTAGGTGAACCAACCCCTGTAGCCCGGAACGGTTAGTAATGTGCTACATTCTAATAGTTGAAGCGGAAGATCTGATAAATAAGCGGAAGCAAGGGCATAATGAGAAGAAAATAGATACAAGGGAGATATAAACAAGCAGAATCTAAACCAACCCAAAACCTGGTATCAAAGCGTATAAGAGCCGAACTACATCAGAAGTACAAAGTTTCAAAAGTCATATACACATAAGCTGTCTCTGAATCGTAACAGAGTGCAAAATATACAAAAGATAAACTAAGTCAAGCTCTGAATGTCAAGAGCTCACCCTCAACCTGGATGATCCAAAAATAGCTGCTCGCACGAGTCTCCGGCGCTCTAATGGCAATAGCCCACACCAGGATCTGCACCAGAAGATGCAGGAAGGTAGGGTGAGCACCAAATGCGAAGCATAAGGTACCCAGTAAGTATCATAGGCCGACTGGGAACATATAAAGTAAAAGAACAACATCAGGCAGAGTAGAAATAAACAGTCATGGCAATCAACGGTAATGTACACAGGAACTAGGCTAGAGGGAAGGCAACAGAAAACAACAAGCACGGCTAGCAAAAATAGAGTATGTATACATGGAAAACACAGGTGAAAGTAAGAACGATGCACCTGAGATCCTCGCAAAAATAGTATATACACAAGTTTAGAAATGGACGGCATACCGGTAACCTCAAGCATAAAGAATAGGAGAGACGTGTAAAGTAGACATTCTCGGAAACAGTAAACAATTACTACACTAATCACAACAATCTCATTCCAGAAACCAACAGCCCCGCTGTAACCAAGCTCTAACCACACTAATCACGACCACTTCAATCCAAAAACTGGCAGCCCCGCTGTAACCAATCTCGCACCCCAGACAGAAGTAATAATGATAGGACACTACCTACAGTCCCCCGGCAACCCATACAATCTAGGAATGCAAACAAGTGAAACAAATCCTCCGGCATCCCATACTACCGGAGCGAACAATCAACAATTAACAGACAAGGGTGATACCTCACGCAGATGAATGATATGGTGCCATGCAAAGTAAAAGTGATCAAGTACCGTATGTCACCTGCTTTCGGCGACCTGTAAGGCCTAGAAGGCAGGATCCATGGAAGGTCCCACCCGTATACCACTACTACACCGTATACCCTCCCTCCGGTACCCGCAGCTCGCAAATTCTGATCCGGAGCGGCAAGGTCCATGGAGGCCCCCAACAAACATACTAGATGCCTCGCATCCTCAAGACAAACCCCAAGTAAAGCTGCCTGGAGGGTATCCAGGTCTAAAATAGTAAGCCCAAAAGCTCTAGTACTTGACCCCGCCTTGTCGAACAACTCCCAGAATGCTGTAGTATAAAGGTATGGCACCCGACACCATCGAGCCCAGAGAAAAGTGGAACTATAGATAAAATGTCTTTCAAAACTTTCCTTACCCCAAGAAGATCTATAAGACAAGTCAAACCATTTCCAAATCATTTCCGTCGAAAAAACAGGCCACTCGGGCCATGCAAGGTTTAGAAAGCAGTTCCAGAAGGCCCGAAGCCAAATCGTAGTAAAACGCGTGAAAACCCCTCTATATTCATGGAAATGGCATGATCAAACACACAATAGCCGCCCCGCAGCTAACAATAAACTTATCAGCCCTCCACAGGCTTCAAAGCTACTCAGCAAGCATAAACAGCCTTGAAGGATAATTCTATGTTTGGGACTCGCGAACAATCCTAATGATCCCACCATCTATTTTCCAGAGTCAACAAGGCCTCATAGGACCACAAGGGTAATAATATCAGATAACCAAATTAATACTACACACAACAGAAGAAAAAATGGAACGGATCATAGAAAAGCGGTCAAGGTCTGTGGTACCAACCTAAAGACCCCACCTAAGGATGTTAACTAGTACAATTTTACCCGATATATGCGAAGTCTAGGGAGTTAAGCCATAACCTACCTGTCATCCGACGACAAGATATATGAATGATGATATCCGAGGCCGAGCTGCTCCGAGAAGCTCCGAACGAGAATCAAACTATCAAATTTAAGAATATAATGTTAAGGCGAGTCCAACGATACTCATATCGCCATAGTAATAGTCAGGCCAAGATCTGGGTTGCCGGCGAGCCCGTGGGCCCTACAACACGAAACCAAAAATGAAAAGAAACATGATGATCACCACTTTCCAAGGGATGCATGCTCGGATTTTTAGAGGGACTTTGGCCAAGGGATTGGCTCAAACCAGCCAGCCAACACCAGGAATGAACAAGGGATCAAAGAGATAATTTGATGGATTAAAGTGAAAGAAACTTACCAATTATGATGGAGGAACGATCAAGGCCAAGGAATTAGCACTCCAACACCCAGAATTGATCAATTATAGAGCTTAGACGAGATTGGAGCAATCAACAATGGAGGAAAAATGAGTTGAGAAATGGGGAAATAAAGGGGAAATGTTTAACTTAAAGCTGCCAGCGGATGCCGCATTTGTGGAAATTTCATCGCAATTGCGGAGGTCACTATTCCCCCGTGCCTCCATAATTGCGGAGAAACCACCGCAAATGCGATAACCGCAAATGCGGCCAAGCACTGCAATTACGGAACCAGCACCCTGGCCAAATACTGCAAATATGGCATTCCACCACAAATGCGGTCAAATATCCGCAAATGCGGATCCAATAGGTACAGCAACTGCAGCCAAGAAAAGAAAACCAACTAAGTTTAAAACACATGATTTGACCCTCGGGAAGCATACGGGGTCCTGCGAACACAAATGAGCAAAGCTAATCGACTAAAAATGGCATTCTGGACTCAATGGAAAGGACGAAAACTTCAACGGAGGTCTTTAGGGTAAAAATTGGGCCCCACGCCCAAGAACAACTTTAGGCCTAACTTTCCAAAATGGAACACTGAGGCCTAAAACAAGCCCGGGAGCCTCGGGACCCAAACCAAAGGTCTTCCTAGACCAAAGTCAACACTCCGGAGCTAACAGTGCTGTCAGAATTTCCAGCCGAGGCCATCTTCTCCGAATGTTGACCAAAGTCAAACCTTCATGTTTAACTTGGCTAATACCCAGAAACTAAGACGAAACGAATCTGAAAGCTTCCAGACTCTGACCAATCACCTTTCTAACTCAAATTCACCATTCCAGAGCTGATGGAATCGTTGAATTTCGAATCCGACACCCCGATCACCAAAAGTCACTCAAAGTTACACTTTCAACTCCAAATGATCTAAAAACAGAGAAAACACAACCAGACCCACACCGGATGTTTTCAGGCCTCAACTAAAGGTCTAACTTGACCAAACTCATCACTCTGGAGCTAAAAGAACTGTTAGAATTAAATTTCGAGCTTGTTAGCTAAGAATGTTGACCAAAGTCAATGATATTCTAAGTTGAAGTTCTAAAACAGGAAAAAGGGCAAAAACCACCAAATGAATGACTGGGGAACCAAACTACTGATCCTAGAAAGCCATTAATGACTTGGGGATGCTATAGGAAAGCTCTAACAATACAATAAATGCGTAAATGCGAAGATGACCGGAAGGGTCATCACAACATCCATTACTAAAAATACTTTTGTCCTCAAAAGTCAAGAAGAAGAGAGTACCTGAAGACTCGAACAACTGCAGATACTAAGCATGCAACTCATTCTCGGTCTCCCAAGTAGCCTTCTCGACCAGACAGTGCCTCCACTAAACTTTCACAATCAGAATCTCCCTAGATCTCAACCTCCTGGTATTTCTGGCCAAAATAGCTATCAGCTCCTCAACAAATGATAACCTCTCATACAACTGAACTGAATCCCAATGCAATATATAATACTCATCTGGTATATACCAGCGTAACATCGAGAAATAGAACACTGGGTGAATAGTTGAAAACATCGGAGGTAACGCTAACATGTAGCCAACACTACAAACCCTCTGCAGAATCTCAAATGGTCCAATGAACCTGGGGCTAAGCTTGCCCCTCCGACCAAACCTCATCACTCCCTTCACAGGTGATACACGAAGGAAAACCAGGTCACCAACACTGAACTCCAAGGCACGAAGTCTACGATCAGCGTAGCTCTTCTGCCTACTCTGGGCCGCTCTAAGTCTATCCTGGATCAAATAGACTCGGTCCAAGAAATCTCTAAGCAAATCCATACTCTGCGGTCTGGACTCTAACCCATCAAACCAACCAATAGGCGATCTACAATGCCTACCATACAAAGCCTCGAAAGGTGCCATGCCAATGCTCGAATGAAAGCTATTATTATACACAAATTTGGCCAATGGCACAAACTGATCCCATGAACCTCCAAAGTCAAGTACACAGGCCTGAAGCATGTCCTCCAGGACCTGAATGGTCCTCTCGGACTGGCTATCTATCTGAGGTTGGAATGCGGTACTAAGCTGAACCTCCGTACCTAAATCTCGTTGTATAGCTCTCCATAACTGAGATGTGAACTAAGTGTCGCAGTCTGAAATGATAGAGGTTGGGACCCCATGCAACCGTACAATCTCACGAAGGTAGATCTTAGCTAACCTCTCTGTCCCGTACGAAGTTTGAATCGGCAAGAAATATGCTGACTTAGTCAGCCTATCCACGATCACCTAAATGGAATCAAACCTCTGAGTGGTCCAGGGCAAACCAACGAAAAAGTCCACAGTAATACCTTCCCACTTCCACTCAGGAATGGAAAGTCGCGGCATCAAGCCACCCGGTCTCATGTGCTCAAACTTCACCTGCTGACAGTTCAAGCACCGAGATATAAACTCTGCCACGTTCCGCTTCATACCACCCCACCAGTAAAGCTGTCTCAAATCTCTATACATATTTGCTCTACCAGGATGAATGGAGTATCTAGAAGAATGTGCCTCATGGAGTATCAGCTGTATTGAATTACACACTCTGGGAACACAAAGCCGACCATCAAACCTCAGAATACCATCAGAACCCAAAGTAGCCCGGCTGGCCTCACCCCGAACTACCTGATCACGAAGGTCACACAAGCTTTGATCCTCAAACCGTCGGCTCTGAATCTGGTCAACTAGAGTAAAACAGACCTCAATACTGGCAAGAACTCTGCTGAGATCCGATAAGTCAAGCCTAACTAGACAGTTAGCCAAGGACTGGATGTCCAAGGCCAATGGTTGCTCAGAAACTGAAAGTGAAACTAGACTTCCCATACTCACCGCCTTCCGACTCAAGGTATCCACTACCACGTTTTCCTTGCCCGGTGTAGTGCCCCAAACATAAGATACGCGTGCAACTCGTAAATGTGAAGGAATCATTATAAACCAAGAGGATAAGGTTGTGAATGGATAATTATGCAAAGGTACGCTTATACTAAGACATTTGAAGTGATATACCAATGTTATAGACCAAACAGAGACTTGGAACAAAAGTTCAAATTGAAGGATTCACTACGGTGGACTATTTCAAGCAAGCTAGTACAAGGTCTTACTTGTAATGGGTATATCTCCCAATATAAAATGATTTAGAGGTCCTATGAAGTACCAAATTAAAGATATTTGAGTCTGGTTTGCAACGCAACAAACCTCTTGTCCATACGGGTTGGGAGTAAAGAGTTATGCGCATTTTACTACAGACACGCGCACTGCCCAATCACCGCGGGACATGTGGCAGCCTTGGGTAAGTCGGCCAAAAGTGGTGTATTTATATTGAAACTTTGGGATTTCATCTCCCATACATATCAGAACATAAGTTACCTTCTTAACACTTGTTTTATTCAGTTCTTCTTCATCTCAAGCCCTCCCTAGCCTAAGGTAAGTGAATTTCTTCAAGAACCAAGTGTATTTTTCATCGTAGGTCACGGAAACATACTTAGTCAAGTGTTTTCTTGAAGGAAAAGGTGTTGTTATTGAAGATAAAAAGGGTGCAGGGATTGTATTCTTATTGATAAAGGTATGTCCGCTGTTCTATCCCTATAAATATGACTCTAAGAGTTATTTTAAGTATAGTTTACGGGTAGGACTCACGGGACGATGAAAGGAAGCCGTGAGTCCATGTTTTGACCATTGTAACTAATATATTCGGTGAGGAGGGAGTATGTAGATGTCTGTAATGGTTGTACTGTTTAATAAATGAGGTGTGTATTGTGGTGTATTGAGGCAGCAAGCTTGCTGCGATAAGGAGGGATGCTAGGTATAGCAAATACGATTTCTACGGCTCTTGCAAGCTTGTCCCTCGTCAAGTGTTTGATAAAATGCCTAAATGGATTGAGGATGTTGTTTATATGTTATTTGGCTTCCTATCA
Organism: Jaltomata sinuosa; assembly: GCA_003996215.1. Classification (NCBI taxonomy): domain Eukaryota; kingdom Viridiplantae; phylum Streptophyta; class Magnoliopsida; order Solanales; family Solanaceae; genus Jaltomata; species Jaltomata sinuosa. Next base: position 125,173 of record QJPP01005060.1, read on the forward strand.
CTGTATTAAATGTTATAATTTTCGCCCAACTTAATCTATGAGATTAAAGGGTCATTTAAGCGCTACTAAATAAAGAACTCCCGAGGCGGTATTTAAAAGTCAAGGGGACAAGTTTATGACCTTGTTTGGGAGATGGAATGGGCTGCATATTGTAAGGAATTGATGGAGGAATTAATATTGACTTCATAGGTGGTCATAGTTCAGTTGATAAGGGGAAAAGAGAGAGGTGGGATGATACACCATTTAATTATCTTATTCGCTAAGCTTGTCGCTCGTAAGCTATTATCATCTTCCCGACCTCGCCATATTTCTTGGTTAGTCGCTTATACTATTGAATATGTTGTTATGTCATAGATAAGGAGTTTTTTACGGGAACCAATGACACTACATAAGGGAGAGAGAGTCTCGAAGTAAGGTATGTAAAGCTAAAACCTCTTTTCGCCATCAAGGCACGACCTAGAGTCACATGTTCCTCCTATAAAGGTCGTCATCGATTATATGCTTCTTGAAAGAAAAGCTTAATTCTATTATAGGTCTCTCTCGAGTGGAGTTCTAAACCTATAGAGTTATAGTACTCATTTCTAGTCAAAGAAGTCACATGTTTCACCAGATCATACATGTCTTCAGTTGAAACTCTTAGAAGTTACCGAGCATATATGTCACGAACTTAGAGAAATTAGTTGGCCACAAAATAGACCTGAGTATATAAGATCACATAGATATATGATTCTTCAGCTAAAAGAAAGTAATAAATATTCAGATAACGAGTTATATGATTTATAAGTTGCCTACTATGAGCCTTTACAAGCAAGACGAGATTATAGCCTACTCTGCAGCGTGAGGTGGGTATCATTAGGGCCACTTCGTGTGACGCTATTCTGTGCCCAAAATTCAAACAGAGTCAGATGGAACTTCCCGTCGTGGATTTCCTGACTACATAGACTTGCGGGCAGACCTTACAGGAGCCTTGGAGGGCGTACCTTGACAGACCACGTTATCCAGACTATGAGATTTCACACATGGTTGTGATAGTTGGCTACAGATGCCAAACAGGTGTCACTGATCGCCGACAGCAGGCCATCTTGTGACTTTCTGACAATTAGTATTACATAAAGAGTAGATAAATTATGTAAAAGGGTAAAGATGTCACCTAGGCAAATTCTAGGGATTTTAAGCATATGTAATTAAGTAGTATATAAGACGTTATATTAGGACCCCTGATATTGGTTATTGTATTAGTTTCACTTTCAGTTTCAATTTACATTCCCTGTATGTGTATGCTCAGATTTTTCTATATTTGGTATTTAATTCAGTGAGCATTATTACATATCTAATTGTTATTCAGTCTGCTTTACATACCAGTACATGTTTAATATGTACTCACGTCCCTTTATTTTTGGGTGCTGCATTTTATGAATGCAGGCTCAGGTACTCAGGCTAGCAGGCATCCACAGTAGACCAGTGCCTTCCCGTTGATCAGTTGGTAAGCTCCACCTTTCTCTAGAGATATCAGATGCCTAGGTCACATGTTTTGGATTCATGTACCTATCGTATGTTGGGTATGTCGGGGACCTGTCCCGACTAGTTATCAGATTTTCAGTTGCAGACTCTTTAGAAGCTTCTTAGACATAGTTTTGTTTCAGCTGTACAGTTTGTCTAGTGGGCCCTTCAGTTATTTATGTTTCAGAATATGTAAACACATGTTGATGTCTATATTGTTTCTTATCAGTTTATAACTTTATCATGAGTTTAGTATATATGTTTAGCAGGTTCTCGTATAACTCACTTGACGTTCGCCCCTCCTAGCTAAGGGGGTGACAAACTTGGTATCAGAGCATAAGGTTCAATTGTCTCAAGGAGTCTATGAAGCCGTGTCTAGTAGGACCTTCCTTATGAATGTGTTGCGCGCCACATTTATAATTAAGGGACTACGCGGGCATTTAGGAATCTGACCTTCTATTCAAATATAGATCGTGCAGTAGAGCTAAGTCATAGAAAGTTACTTCTGACTCACATTCCGCTTATTTGTGATACAGATCATGTCTACCAAAGATACGGATAATGTAGGCCATAGGGCCACTACCAGCACTAATCAGGAGGCAGCCACTATAGAGCATTCTCCAGTATTAGCGGATCAGACCAGGGCTCAAGAGGTCTTGCCAAGTACTCAGGTGCCTAGAACAGAATGGCATACAGGAGTTTCTACACCTTCAGTACCATCAACAACAGTTTCTAAACTGCCTGTACCACCACCAGGTGCCTCAGAGCAGGATCTTAGAGGAGCAATACAATTTTTCACCCAGCTAGTAGCTGCTCAGGTCCAAGGACAGAATGTTGCTAGACGTAACACTATTCAGAGGGAGACTGCCGGATCCAGAGTTCGTGATTTCCTCAGGATGAATCACCCGGTGTTTACAGGATCTAGTGTGAAAGAGGACCCTCAACAATTTGAAGATGAGATCAACAGAATCTTCATGGTTATGCATATATCTGAGACTGAGGCTGTGGAATTGGCCTCCTATCAGCTAAAAGATGTTGCCATTTCCTGGAATGAGATGTGGGTCGATTCCAGGGGCCCGAACGCCCCTCCAGCAGTTTGGGAAGAATTCTCGAGGGCCTTTATGGATCACTTTTTACCTTTAGAGCTTAGCGAAGCGAGGGTGGATGACTTTTCTATCCTTACGATAGAATAACCTCAGTGTTAAGGAGTATAGCATGCGATTTACGCAGTTGGCTAGATTTGCTCCAGAGATGGTCAGCACCTAGAGGGCGAGGATGCATTACTCTGTGGGTGGCCTCGGAGATCATTTGATTGACTCTTGTGCAGTTGCTTCACTTAATAATGATATGGATATTGCTAGACTGATGGCATATGCACAGCAGGCAGAGGATCGCATCCGTGACCGCAGGACAGATAGATCAGAAAGGGAGCAGAGTAAGAGGGCCACGGCAGCTGGCAGGTATTATAGAAGTGACAGGGCTTCCTCCAGCAGAGGTCCACCTAGGCAGGCTCAATCGACATCCAGCTTCACAGCTAGTGCTCCAGCTCAGTCATCAAGGTCCAGACAGGATCAGAGTCAGACTTCTAGGGCACCAGGCCCTCACTATCAGAGAGGTACTGGTCGGGGATTACCTCCTCGTCCTACCTGCAGACAATGTGGTCGTTCTCATTTCAAAAAGTGCTTATATGGCTCTACTGCTTGTTATGGGTGCGAATTCGAGGGTCACAAGATGCGTGATTGTCCTAGATTTAGAGCTGAGGGAAGGGGTGATAGATCACTATCCACAGGCTCTGCATGACCATCTTCTTCTTCAGCACCACCTTCATCTCGTGATCCTCAGGCACAGATAGGCAGAGGTATAGGCAGGGGTAGAGGTAGAGGTTTAGGTTTGGGAGCTAGCCCAAATCGAATGTATGCATTAGTAGGCCGACAGGATTCAGAGGCTTCCCCAGATGTGGTTACAGGTACCTTATCCATCTTCTCTTATAATGTTTATGCATTGATAGATCCAGGGGAAACCCTGTCATATGTTACTCCATTTGTTGCTAAGAAGTTTGGAATAGAGCCAGAGTTATTATGTGAGCCATTTGCAGTATCGACTCTAGTAGGAGAGTCTATTATAGCTAAAAGGGTCTACTATGGGTGTCTAGTAACAGTATGTGGCCATGATACATTGGCTAACTTGATAGAGCTGGACATGGTTGATTTTGATGTCATTATGGGCATGGACTGGCTATCCTCTTGTTACGCGATAGTTGATTGTCGAGCTAAGGTTGCTCGATTCCAGTTCCCGGGAGAACCAGTCTTGGAGTGGAAAGGGAATGTTGTGATGCCTAGAGGAAGGTTTATTTCCTATCTTAAGGCACAAAAGCTTATAACAAAAGGGTGTTTATATCACCTAGTTCATTTTAAAGACCTTAAAGCAGAGAAATGTATGTCAACTCTTCATTCCGTACCCATTGTGAATGAATATCCAGATGTATTTCCCGATGAACTTCCTGGATTACCTCCGGTTAGAGATATTGACTTTGGTATCGACCTAGATCCCGATACCCGGCCTATATCCATTCCGCCTTATAGAATGGCACCAGCAGAGTTGAAAGAGCTAAAGGAGCAGTTGAAAGATCTACTTGATACAGGTTTTATTCGACCCAGCATATCTCCATGGAACAATGCAAATGTGTATAGATTACAAGCAGTTGAATAGAGTGACAATAAAGAATAAGTACCCCCTACCTAGAATAGATGATTTATTTGATCAGTTGCAGGGAGCTAAATGTTTTTCAAAGATTGACTTAAGATCTGGTTATCACCAATTGAGGATACGTGAGGTTGATATTCCGAAGACAGCCTTCAGAACTAGATATGGGCACTTTGAGTTCTTTTTCATGTCATTTGGACTACCGAACGCCCCAGCAGCCTTCATGGATATGATGAATAGGGTTTTCAAACCCTTTTTTGATATGTATGTGATTGTATTTATAGATGATATCTTGATATATTCACGTGATGAGGCAAATCATGTAGACCATCTCAGATCAATTCTACAGACTCTTAGAGAACACCAGCTTGCCAAGTTTTCTAAATGTGAGTTCTGGGTGAACTCAGTGGCTTTTCTTGGCCATGTGGTCTCTGGTGAAGGTATTAAAGTGAACTTTCAAAAGATAGAGGCTGTGAAGAGATGGCCTCGACCTACCACTCTGACAGAAGTGCGTAGTTTCTTGGGGCTCGCCAGTTATTACAGGAGGTTTGTGGAGGTATTTTCCTCTATTTCCGCCCCATTGACTAAATTAACACAGAAAACAGCCAAATTTCAGTGGTCAGATGCTTGTGAAAGAAGCTTCGAAGAGCTGAAAGATAGATTGACAACAACTCTTGTATTGACCTTACCAGAGGGAACAGAAGGGTATGCCATTTATTGTGATGCTTCGGGTGTTGGCCTATGATGCGTCTTGATGCAACATAGGAAGGTTATAGCATACGCTTCTCGACAATTGAAAAAGCATGAACAGAACTACCCCACACATGATTTAGAGCTTGCAGAAGTTGTATTCGCACTTAAGATTTGGCGCCACTATTTGTATGGGGTACATGTTGACATATTTACAGACCATAAGAGTCTCAAATATATCTTCTAGCAAAAGGAGTTGATTTTGAGGCAGAGAAGATGGCTAGAGTTGCTGAAAGATTACGATGTCAATATTCTCTACCACCCCGATAAAACCAACATTGTAGCGGATGCTCTCATCAGGTTTCTATGGGCAGCCTAGCACATTTGTCACCCGCTCAACATGAAGTAGCACGAGATGTTCACAGATTATCCAGTCTAGGAGTTCGACTTCTAGATTCTGAAGATGGGGGTGTGGTTGTGCAGAACACTACAGAGTCATCATTAGTGGCGGTAGTGAAAGAAAAACAATATGATGATCCCTTATTACTCCAGTACAGAGAAGGAATCCGACAACAATAAATTTCAGCATTTGAGATGGCGGGGGATGGTTCCTTAAGGTGCCCAGGGAGACTGTGTGTTCCTAATGTAGATTGTCTAAGACAACAAATAATGGCTGAAGCACATTGTTCCTGGTATTCCATTCATCCAGGCTCTACAAAGATGTACCATGAACTTAAAGAGGTCTACTGGTGGAATGGCATGAAAAGGGATATAGCAGAGTTTGTAGCACAGTGCTCCAACTGCCAGCAAGTAAAAGTAGAACATCAAAGGCCCGGTGGCCTAGCTCAGACTATGAGAATTCCAGTATAGAAATGGGAGGCCATTAACATGGATTTTGTTACAGGTTTGCCTTCCTTATTTCACAAGCATGACTCTATCTGGGTGATCATTGATCGATTAACAAAATCAACCCACTTCTTTATAGTTAAGTCTACCAGTACCACAGAAGATTATGCCAAGCTATATATAAAAGAGATTGTTCGCTTGCATGGAATCCCAATGTCCATCATTTCAGATAGGGGTGCCCAGTTCACCTCACACTTTTGGAGGTCATTCAAAGATAGTTTGGGAACACAAGTGAACCTTAGCACCGCATTCCATCCACAGAAGGATGGCCAAGCCGAGCGCACTATTCAGACACTCGAAGACATGTTGAGAGCATGCATTCTAGACTTTAAAGGCAATAGGGATGATCATTTTCCCTTGATAGAATTTGCCTATAATAATAGCTATCACTCCAGTATTGGCATGGCTCCATTTGAAGCTCTTTATGGGAGACGATGTAGATCACCTATTGGTTGGTTTGATGTAGGTGAGACTCAAATATTAGGACCAGATCTTGTCCATCAAGCAGTTGAAAAGGTAAAGCTAATACAGGAGCGGCTGAAGACCGCTCAAAGCTGACAAAAATCTTATACAGATGTGCGGCGCAGAGATTTAGAGTTTTAAGTTGATGACTGGGTATTCTTGAAGGTATCGCCTATGAGGGGGTTATGCGATTTGGAAAGAAAGGTAAGTTATGCCCTAGATATATTGGTCCTTATAGAATCCTAAAGAGGGTTGGCCAAGTAGCCTATGAGGTTGATTTACCTCCTGAGTTAGCAGCAGTGCATCCAGTCTTTAACGTGTCTATGTTATGTAAATGCTTAGAGGATCCTTCTCAAGTTATCCCTTTAGAGGGTATAGAGCTCTTAGGAGATTTATCATATGAAGAAGTCCCGGTGGCCATACTAGATAGACAAATAAGAAAATTGAGAACGAAAGAAATAGCTTCAGTTAAATTCCTATGGAAAAGTCAGAATGTAGAAGAAGCCACGTGGGAAGCAGAGGCCGACATGAGGGGAAAATATCCTCACTTATTCAAGGAACAAACAGAAGGTTTTTAAAGTCATTACTCCTTTCATTCGAGTATCAATTTTAGTCATATTTGTTAATACTATTTTATCAATATGCTAAATGTTCAGGTACTTGATACGTGCCTATGATTCAAGAATTCTATATGTTCCTTAGAGTTGAGATGTAAAGTTGAAAGAGTATGAGGTAAGCTATATTAAATACAATAGTTTTCATTCCTATAAGGCCAAGCGGAGCCTCGTTGATACCTATTGAATTTTATTCTCTTGTTGTGACACTCTGTGAAGCGTATGGTATGTGTTTTGGTTAGCTGACAGGGTTTGGATAGGACAATTTACAATGGAAACTCTGCCAATTTTTTTTTTGAAAAGGATAGAGTTAGAATAATTTTGAGTCGTATCCTTCATTCGTGGACGAATGATCCCAAGGGGGGGATAATGTAGTGCCCCGAACTTAAGATACGCGTGCAACTCGTAAACGTGAAGGAATCATTATGAACCAAGAGGATAAGGTTGTGATTGGATAATTATGCAAAGGGACGCTTATACTAAGCCATTTGAAGTGATATATCAAGGATATAGACCAAATGGAGATTTGGAACAAAAGTTCAAATTGAAGGATTCACTACGGTGGACTATTTCAAGCAAGCTAGTACAAGGTCTTACTTGTAATTGGTATATCTCCCAATATAAAATTATTTAGAAGTCCTATGATGTACTAAATTAAAGATATTTGAGTCTGGTTTGCAACGCAACATACCGCTCGTCAATACGAGTTCGGAGTAAAAAGTTATGTGCATTTTACTACAGACACACGCACTGCCCAATCACCGCGGGACATGTGGCAGCCTTGGGTAAGTGGGCCAAAAGTTGTGTATTTATATTGAAACTTTGGTATTTAGTCTCACATACATATTAGAACATAAGGGACCTGCTTAACACTTGTTTTATTCAGTTCTTCTTCATCTCAAGCCCTCCCTAGCCTAAGGTAAGTGAATTTCTTCAAGAATCAAGGATATTTTTCATCGTAGGTCACGGAAACATACTTAGTCAAGTGTTTTGTTGAAGGAAAAGGTGTTGTTCTTGAAGATAAAAAGGGTGCAGGGATTGTATTCTTATTCATAAAGGTATGGCTGCTGTTCTATCCCTATAAATATGACTCTAAGAGTTGTTTTAAGTATAGTTTACGGGTAGGACTCACGGGACGGTGAAAGGAAGCTGTGAGTCCATGTTTTGCCCATTGTAACTAATATATTCGGTGAGGAGGGAGTATGTAGAGGGATGTAATGGTTGTACCGTTCAATAAACGAGGTGTGTATTGTGGTGTATTGAGGCAGCAAGCTTGCTGCGATAAGGAGGGACGCTAGGTATAGCAAATACGATTTCTACGGCTCTTGCAAGCTTGTCCCTCGTCAAGTGTTTGATAAAATGCCTAAATGGATTGAGTATGTTGTTTATATGTTATTTGGCTTCCTATCACTGTATTAAATGTTATAATTCTCTCCCAACTTAATCTATGAGATTAAAGGGTCATTTAAACGCTACTAAATAAAGAACTCCCGAGGCGGTATTTAAAAGTCAAGGGGTCAAGTTTATGACCTTGTTTGGGATATGGAATGGGATGCATATTGTAAGGAATTTATGGAGGGATTAATATTGACTTCATAGGGGGTCATAGTTCAGTTGATAAGGGGAAAAGAGAGAGGTGGGATGATACACCATTTAATTATCTTATTTGCTAAGCTTGTCGCTCGTAAGCTATTATCATCTTCCCGACCTCACCATATTTCTTGGTTAGTCGCTTATACTATTGAATATGTTGTTATGTCATAGATAAGGAGTGTTTGACGGGAACCAATGACGCTACATAGGGGAGAGAGAGTCTCTAAGTAAGGTATGTAAAGCTAAAACCTCTTTTCGCCATCAAGGCACGACCAAGAGTCACATGTTCCTCCTATAAAGGTTGTCATAGATTATATGCTTCTTGAAAGAAAAGCTTAATTTTATTATAGGTTTCTCTCGAGTGGATTTCTAAACCTATAGAGTTATAATACTCATTTCTAGTCAAAGAAGTCACATGTTTCACCCGATAATACATGTCTTCATTTGAAACTCTTAGAAGTTACCGAGCATATATGTCACGAACTTAGAGAAGTTAATTGGCCACAAAATAGACCTGAGTATATAAGATCACATAGATATATGATTCTTCAGCTAAAAGAAAGTAATCAATATTCAGGTAACGAGTTATATGATTTATAAGTTGCCTACTATGAGCCTTTACAAGAAAGACGAGATTATAGCCTACTCTGCAGCGTGGGGTGGGTATCATTAGGGCCACTACGTGTGACGCTATTCTGTACACAGAATTCAAACAGAGTCAGATGGAACTTCCCGTCGTGGATTCCCTGACTACACAGGCCTGCGGGAAGACCTTACAGGAGCCCTGGAGGGCGTACCTTGACAGACCACATTATCCAGACTATGAGATTTCACACATGGTTGTGATAGTTGGATACAGATGCCAAACAGGTGTCACTGATCGCCGACAGCAGGCCATCTTGTGACTTCCTGACAGTTAGTATTACATAAAGAGTAGATAAATTATTTAAAAGGGTAAAGATGTCACCTAGGAAAATTCTAGGGATTTTAAACATATGTAATTAAGTAGTGTATAAGACGTTATATAAGGACCCCTGATATTGGTCATTGTATTAGTTTCACTTTCAGTTTCAAATTACATTCATGTGTATGCTCAGATTTTCCTATCTTTGATATTCAATTCAGTGAGCATTCTTACATGTCTACTTGTTATTCAGTCTGCTTTACATACCAGTACATGTTTCATATGTACTGACGTCCCTTTATTTTTGGGCGCTGCATTTTATGAATGCAGGCTCAGGTACTCAGGCTAGCAGACATCCACAATAGACCAGTGCCTTCCCGTTGATCAGTTGGTAAGCTCCACCTCTCTCTGGAGCTATTAGATGCCTAGGTCACATGTTTTTGATTCATGTGCCTATCGTATGTTGGGTATGTTGGGGCCCTGTCCCGACTAGTTATCAGATTTTCAGTTGCAGACTCTTTAGAGGCTTCTTAGACATAGTTTTGTTTCAGCTGTACAGTTTGTCTAGTGGGCCGATCAGTTATTTATGTTTCAGAATATGTAAACACATGTTGATGTCCATATTGTTTCTTATCATCTTATAACTTTATCATGAATTTAGTATATATGTTTAGCAGGTTCTCGTATAACTCACTTGACGTGTACCCCTCCTAGCTAGGGGCGTGACACCCGGATGGTATAAAATAGTGAAATCATAGTCCTTCAGCAACTCAACCCATCTCATATGCCTCGCGTTCCCTCGCGTTAACTCGTAATGTACTGAAGAATACGATGGTCGGTGAATATCTCACAATGAACTCCATAGATAGTGCCTCCAGATCTTGAGCGCGAAGACTACTGTCGCTAACTCTAAGTCATGAGTGGGGTAGTTGCGCTCGTGAACCTTCAACTACCTCGACGCGTATGCTATCACCCAACCTTACTTCATTAACACACAACCAAGACTGACCCCTGAAGCATCACAATACACAGAGAAACTCAGACCATCAACCGGCAAGGTCAGAACCGAAGCTAAAGTCAATAAGGCCTTAAGCCTCTGGAAACTATCCTTGCACTAGTCAGACCACTAAAACTGAGTATCCTTCCTAGTCAGCATAGTCAAGGGTGCTGCTATGGAAGAGAACTCCTCTACGAACCATCTGTAGTATCTGTCTAACCCAATAAAGCTACGGACCTCAGTAGGAGTGGTAGGTCTAGGCCAATCACGAACCGCAAAAATCTTACCCGGATCCACTCTAATCCCATCCTTAGACACCACGTGCCCTAGGAATGCAAATGACTCTAACCAAAACTCACACTTTGAGAACTTGGCATAAAGCCAATGATCTCTCAAATTCTGAAGTATAGTCCTCAAATGTTGCTCATGCTCGTTCCTACTCCTCGAGTATATCAGAATGTCATCAATGAAGACTATCACGAACAGATCCAGGTACGGACTAAGCACCCTATGCATCAAGTACATAAAGACAGCGGGGGCATTAGTCAACCCAAAGACATCACCAGGAACTCATAATGGCCATAACGTGTCCTGAATGCTGTCTTAGGGATGTCCTCCGCCCTAATCCTCAGTTGATGGTAGTCGGACCTCAAATCAATCTTAGAAAACATGGCGTAACCCTGAAGCTGATCAAACAGGTCATCAATCCTCGGTATCGAATACTTATTCTTCACTGTCACCTTATTCAGCTGCCGGTAATCAATACACATCCCCATCAACCCATCCTTCTTCTTCACAAAGAGAACGGGAGCACCCTAAGGAGACATACTCGGTCTAATAAACCCCTTAGCTAACAAATCCTGGAGTTGCTCCTTATGCTTTCTCAACTCAGCAAGATTCATACGTTAGGAAGGGATAGAAATGGGACTGGTGCTTGGCTCTAACTTAATGGAAAAGTCAATATCCCTCTCAGGTGGAAAGCCCGACAGGTCAGCAGGAAACACATCTAGGAAGTCTCTAACCACAGGAACAAACTCAGGAGACGTAGGGTAAACACTAGTATCTCGGACGTATGCTAGATAGGTTAGACACCCACTTGAAATCAACTTCCTAGCTCGAAGACAAGAGATGATCCCAGACGGTGCATGGCTAACAGAACCCTGCCACACGATCGGGGATACACCAGGCACGGCTGTGGTAACGGTCTTGGCATAACAATCCAAAACCGCACGGTAAGGGGATAACAAGTCCATGCCTAGTATCACATCAAAGTCTAACTTATCAAGTATCATCAAGTCAGCCCAAGTATCCAAGTCCCCGACAGATATCACACAGGATCTCACAATCCGATCCATTACTAAAGAGTCTCCTACTGGGGTCAAAACAGAAACAGGTACAGATAATGGCTCACTAGCCAACCCCAAACAAGGGAGAAAGTACGCAGATATATATGAGCAAGTTGATCCAAGATTAAACAAAGCATAAGTTGGCTGACGACATACAAAAATTATACCTGTGATCACAGCATCTGAGGCCTCTGCCTCCGGTCTCTTCGATACCACATAGAACTGACGATGACCTCCACCTGCCCGACCGCCATCCCTACCACCTGCTTTGCTACGCGGGCACCACCTCTACCCTGACCACCACCTCCCCGAGCTGGTGGCTGAGTAGAGCGAATAGGTTGAACCACACCCCGCTGGGGGTAATTTTTAGTATAATGGCCACCAACTTTACACTCATAACAAGTTGTACCCCGCTGGGGGCAATCTCTGTCAAAATGACCACTAACACCACACTCATAGAATGACCCTGATGTCCCACCCTATCGAGACGGACCCTCTAAACCTGTGTGGCCACCTCGGCCAGGTGCCCTAGAAGTAGTATCCCTCGCAGACTGACTGCTGTGACCATGCTGACTACTCTGACCCTGCTCAAACTGAGAACCCGAAGCCTGAAGTGACGCCTATACTGGTCGACTAGACTGAACCTGATGCTGATGTGGCTGATAACCTCAGCCCCACTGGACGGAACCTCTACCACCATGCCTAGAACTACTGTAACCACCCTGATATCGTGGCCTCATATCTCTGGCCCTGGTGTTATGATGCTGCAAATCCTCAACCATACTGGCATAGTCTGCAATGGCCTGGAATGACCGACCGCTAGCAACTAGTACCTCTGCAGGCACTCTGAACTCTCTCTGAAGCCCCCAAACAAATCTACGGACTCTGTCGGCCTCGGTAGGCATGATCATGGCCCCAAAAGGAGCAAGCTTATGGAAACGAGTCTCATACTCTGAGACGGTCATAGAATCCTAGGAAAGTCTAGTGAACTCCTCTCTCCGACACTCCATGTCGCTCTGTGGCAAGCACTTGGCCATAAAGGCCTCATAGAACTCGGACCAGGTCAAGGAAGGTGATGTAGAGGGCCTGTAAGCAACCTGTGCTCTCCACCATAACTTCGTTGGACCCTCCAGCTGATATGAAGTATAGGCAACCCCGTGAGTATCTAATAAGCTCAATTGATGCAACATCTCCTCACAGGTGGTGATAAAGTCATGGGGATCCTGACCCGGTGTACCAGCAAATCTCGGCGGTGCCAATCTCAAAAACCTACCCAAAGCCTTCTGCTTTGTGTTTGCCATAGTAGGGAGAGGAGCAAGTGGATGCGCTCCTGAACTCTGAACACCTAGGGCTTCCCCCTGAGCGGGTGTATGTGTTGCCTTCGAAGGCCTCTCTCCAATCACACCCAGAAGCTGAAGCAACAAACCCTGAATATCCGAAGACTGAGCTAGGGCTGAAACTGGTACTGGAGATAGTGGTACCTGGGTTGTCCCAGGGTCCACATGATGCTGCTCTGGATCTAACTCTGGCTCGTAGTCATACTCAAGATCTATATCTTCTCTGAAGCTCTAGCAGGCGTTGCTGCTCTGGGATGACCTCTAGCCCTACCTCGGCGACCACCCCAGCCCCTAGCTGGAGTAAGAGGTATAGGGGCAGGAGGCTCTCCTCTGCCTGAAGCTGACGATCTCATACGAACCATCTGCGGAAGAGTGAACCAGAACAAATGAGATTTCCAGGAACTCTCAAGGATACTACACACGAAAGAGAAGCAAGAAAAGTCTATTTTCCCTAAGATGTCACTATAGCCTCCTGAAGATTGAGCACGGACATCTTTATCCCGATCCGCAGGACTCTACTAAACATTGGCTCCTATACCGATGACACCGGTGAACCTAGGGCTTTGATACCAAGTTGTCATGACCCGATTTCTTAGTCATGATGGCACCTACAACCTCCCAGTAGGCGAACCAACCCCCGTAGCCCAGAACGGTTAGGAATGGGCTACATTCTAATAGTTTAAGCGGAAGATCTGATACATAAGTGGAAGCAAGGGCATAATGAGAAGAAAATAGATACAAGGGAGATATAAACAAGCAAAATATAAACCAATCCAACACCTGGTATCAAAGCGTATAAGGGCCGAACTACATCAGGATTACAAAGGTCCAAAAGTCATATACACATAAGCTATCTCCGAATCGTAACAGAGTGCAGAATATACAAAAGATAAACTAAGTCAAGCTCTGAACGCCAAGAGCTCACCTTCAGCCTGGATGATCCAAAAATCAGCTGCCCGCACGAGTCTCCGGTGCTCTAACAGCGATGGCCCACACCAGGATCTGCACTAGAAGATGCAGCGAGGTAGAGTGCGCACCAAATGCGAAGCATAAGGTACCTAGTAGGTATCATAGGCCGACTGGGCACATATAAAGTAAAAGAACAGCAGCAGGTAGAGTAGAAATAAACAATCACAACAATCAACGGTAATGTACACAGGAACTAGCCCAGAGGGAAGGGAACAAAAAACACCAAGAACGGCTAGCAAAAATAGAGTATGTCTACATGGAAAACGCAGGTGAAAGTAAGAACGACGCACCTGAGATCCTCACAAAAATAGTATATACATAAGTTTAGAAATGAACGGCATACCGGTAACCTCAAGCATAAAGAATGGGAGAGAAGTGTAAAGTAGACATGCTTGGAAACAGTAAACAATAACTACACTAATCACAACAATCTCATTCCAAAAACCAACAGCCCCGTTGTAACCAAGCTCTAATCACGACCACCTCAATCCAGAAACTGACTGCCCCGCTGTAACCAATCTCGCACCCCAAAAAGAAGTAATAATTATAGGACACTACCTACAGTCCCCCAGCCACCCATACAACCGAGGAACACAAACAAGTGAAAACAAACCCTCTGGCATCCCATACTACCGGAGCGTACAATCAATAATCAACAGACAAGGGTGATACCTCACGCAGATAAATGATATGGTGCCATGCAAAGTAAAAGTGATCAAGTACCATATGTCACCCACTTATGGCGACCTGTAAGACCCATAAGGCGGGATCCAGGAAAGGTCCCACCCATATACCACTACTACACCGTATACCCTCCCTTCGGCACCCGCAGCTCACAGCTTCTAGTCTAAAGCGGTAAGGTCAATGGAGGCCCCCGACCAACATACTAGATGCCCCGCATCCTCAATACAAACCCCAAGTAAAGTTGCCTGGAGGGTATCCATGTCTAAAATAGTAAGCCCAAAAGCTCTAGTACTTGACCCTGCCTAGTCCAGCAACACCCCGGATGCGGTAGTATAAAGGTATGGCACCCAACCCCGTCGAGCCCAGAGAAAAGTGGAACTCTAGATAAAATTTCTTTCAAAACATTCCTTACCTAAAGAAGATCTATAAGACAAGTCAAACCATTTCCAAATCATTTCCGTTGACGGGCCCCCCGGGCCATACTAGGTTTAGAAAATAGTTCCAGAAGGCCCAAAGCCAAATCATAGTAAAACGCGTGAAAACCCTTCTATATGCATGGAAATGGCATGATCAAACACACAATATCCACCTCGCAGGTCACAATCAACCTATCGGCCCTGCACAGGCTCCAAAGCTATTCAGCAAGCATAACCAGCCTAGAAGGATAATTCTATGTCCGGGACTCGCGACATTCTAAATGATACCACTGTCTATGTTCCATAGTCAATAAGACCTCACAGGACCACAAGGGTAATAATATCAGATAACCAGAATACCACATACAACGGAGGAAAGAACGGAATGGATCATGGAAAAGGGGTCAAGGTCTGTGGTACCAACCTAAAGACCCCACCCAAGAATGCCAACTAGTATAATTTTACCCGATATATCCAAAGTCTAGGGAGTTAAGCCGTAACCTACCTGTCGACCGATGACAAGCTGTAGGAATGATGATATACGAGGTCGAGCTGCTCCGAGAAGCTCCGAACGAGAGTCAAACTATCAAATTTAAGAATATAATATTAAGGCGAGTCCAACGATACCCATATCGCCATAGTAATAGTCGAGCCAAAATTCGGGTTGCCGGCGGGCCCGTGGGTCCCCGCAACCCAAAACTGAAAATGAAAAGAAACATGATGATCACCACTTTCCAAGGGATGCATGCTCGGAATTTTAGAGGGACTTTGACCAAGGGATTGACTCAAACCAGCCAGCCAACACCAGGAAAGAACATGGGATCAAAGAGATAATTTGACGGATTAAAGTGAAAGAAACTTACCAATTATGATGGAGGAACGATCAAGGCCAAGAATTAGCACCCCAACACCCAGAATTGATCAATTATAGAGCTTAGACGAGATTGGAGCAGTCAACAATGGAGGAAAAATGAGTTGAGAAATAGGGAAATGAAGGGGAAATATTTAACTTAAAGCTGCCAGCGGGTGCCGCATTTGCGGAAATTTCATCGCAATTGCGGAGGTCACTATTCCCTCGTGCCTCCATAATTGAGGAGAAACCACCACAAATGCAGCCAAGCACCGCAATTGCGGAACCAGCACCTCGACCAAACAATGCAAATGCGGTAAAATGTCCACAAATGCAGACCAAACATGTACAGCAACTGCAACCAAGAAAAGAAAACTAGCTAAGTTTAAAACGCATGATTTGACTCTCGGGAAGCATCCGGGGTCCTGCGAACGCAAACAAGCAGAGCTAATCGAATGAAAACGGCATTCTGGACTCAACGAAAATGATGAAAACCTCAACGGAGGTCGATAGCGAGAAAAGTGGGCCCCACGCTCAAGAACAACTTTAGGCCTAGCTTTTCAAAACGGAACACTGAGGCCTAAAACAAGGCCGGGAGCCTCGGGACCAAAACTAAAGGTCTCTCTAGCCCAAAGTTGACATTCCGGAGCTAACAGCGCTGCCAAAATTTCCATTCGAGGCTATCTTCTCCGAATGTTGACCAAAGTCAAACCTTCAAGTTCAACTTAGCTAAAACCCAGAAACTAAGACAAAACAAATTTTAAAGCTTCCAGACTCCAACCAATCACCTTCCTAACTCAACTCACCATTATGGAGCTTATGGAATCATCGTATTTTGAATCCAACACCCCGATCACCGAAAGTCACCCAAAGTTACACTTCAACTCCAAATGGCCTAAAAACAGAGAAAACACAACCAGACCCACACCAGAAATTCTTAGGCCTCAACTAAAGGTCCAACCAAACCAAACTCATCGCTCTGGAGCTAACGGAACTGTCAGAATTCAATTCCGAGCATGTTAGATAAGAATGTTGACCAAAGTCAACGATAGTCTAAGTTGAAGTTCTAAAACGGGAAAAAGGGCAAAAACCACCAAACGAACGACCGGGGTACCAAACTACCGGTCCCAGCAAGCCATAAATGACTTGGGGCCACTACAGGAAAGCTCTAACAGTACAATAAATGTGTAAACGTGAAGATGACCGGAAGGGTCATCACAAAATTTTATCTCAACAAAAATTTTATAAAAATAATTTATAAAATTTGTTGATACTTTTTCACACTGAGCAAAGCGCGAGTAATGTTGCTAGTTTAATACTAAATTTGAACCTCTTTTTGGTGAGAAATTTTGGAGAAATAAAGAAACAATGAGAAAAAAGGGGAAATTAAGCTTACTAGGGAAATAAAGTTTTTCTCTTTAGATAAAATCTAATTTGTGGGTGTATGGGTATAATATTATTATTATTATTATTATTAATATATTATTATTATTAATAATAATAATAATAAGGAATAGATTATTTATTGTGGGATCCATGTTTACATGGTATAAAAAATATTTATTTTTCCATGTCATTTTCATTTTTTAATGATAAATGTGGGTAAGTGATTTTTGAAAATAAAAGGCTTAAGTTGAGTGATTTTATTGATACAAAATAAAGTTCAATAACTTCGCTAGATAATTTTCCATATTTCATTGACCTTTTGAGATATTCATTCAACATAATCTTGCAACAAATTGGAAAACTCATCATTTCCTTTCCATGTTGCCTTTCCAATATAGTAATACTTTCCATCCTTCAAGCATTCAACATGTCTATATAATCTTGCAACAAATTGGAAAACTCATCATTTCCTTTCCATGTTCCCTTTCAAATGTAGTGATACTTTCCATCCTTCAAGCATTCAACATGTCTATATAATCTTGCAACAAATTGGAAAACTCATCATTTCCTTTCCATGTTCCCTTTCAAATGTAGTGATACTTTCCATCCTTCAAGCATTCAACATGTCTATATAATCTTGCAACAAATTGGAAAACTCATCATTTCCTTTCCATGTTCCCTTTCAAATGTAGTGATACTTTCCATCCTTCAAGCATTCAACATGTCTATATAATCTTGCAACAAATTGGAAAACTCATAATTCCCTTTCCATGTTCCCTTTCCAATATAGTAATACTTTCCATCCTTCAAGCATTCAACATAGCTATATAAACACATGACTCCTTACTCTTTCCTCCATCACCAATCGCTCCTTTTTTTAGATATTGAAAGGAAAGAAAAAGAAAGGAAAATGGTAAGAGGGAAAGTTGAGTTGAACAAGATTGAGAAAACAAGTAATAGGCAAGTGACTTTCTCAAAAAGAAGGATAGGATTATTCAAGAAAGCTAATGTATTGGTTGTTTTATGTGCAACTGATGTTGTTGTTACTGTTTATTTCAACAATGGAAAATAGTATGAATTTTCTAGTTGAATAAACAATAACAGCAAAATCAGCTTCACATAGAATAGTCAATTCGTTATTAGGCTATCTTGGATAATCTAATCCAGCTCCTTTTTGAAAAAGTAACTTGTCTATTACTTTTTTTCTCAATATTCTTCAACTCAATTTTTCCTCTTACCATTTTCCTTTATTTTTTCTCTCCTTTCAATATCTAAAAAAAGGAGTGATTGGTGATGGAGGAAAGTGTATGGAGTCTTGTGTTTATATAGACATGTTGAATGCTTGAAGGATATAAAGTATTACTACATTGGAGAGGGAAAACAAGAAGGAAATGATGAGTTTTTCAATATGTTGCAAGATTATGTTAGTATGGAGTTTTCTATAATAATGTAGATTTGAATTTAGCCTTTAGGTGAGTTGGTTAAAATTTACTCGCACGTGGTGTTTACGCTAGATCAGACTATCTTATTATGGAAATTATAGTAAGTCATATTTTTAAATTTCATGGCTCAATGTTACATCAAAAAGATCTCCTCTAACCACCAAGAGTGGCTAATTCGAGGAAAGGACGACTTGCATTATTTGGTAGCTTTCTTAATTTTATACTTGTATTTCAATTTGCAGGTCTATGATGATCGACATCAAGAATTAATTCCATGTATGGACAGGCATCTCATATATCAAATGGGATAAAAGTTGGATTTGTCACCGATGAAGATCTATGAAAGATGTTTCCCTTTCCAAAAAGTCTGATTGTTGAAATTTATTTTAGTTGTTTCAGTAATTTTTAGCTTAATAAATTATTTAGATTTAGGATGAATATAAAATTTAATTTTTATAAGTTTCTTTAGTTGTTGAGATAATATACGTAGTTTGAATTTTAAGTTATTCTGATTTTCTATTGTAAGTTGGCTATTTATAGCGCTCCTATGCCTAAGAAGAAAATTGAAAGGCATTTTCAATCCTTTTTTGCTGCCCCATCTTTTAAAAAAGTCAACAGTGGTATAAGAGCTTCATTAATCTTATGAGATCTGTGAGTTCTTCTAAAGAATTACCATATCATTTTTAACCCGTTAGAGATACCATTTTTAATTCGTTAGGGCTACAATTTTTAGCCCGTCAATGCGATTTTAAACTCGTGCTTATTTTCAACACACATGTTATTTTTAACCTATATTATATATATATATATATGATTCTAAGTCCGCCTACATGGCATGCCTCATTAAGCAGAAAACCCAATTATCTTTTTTTTCATTCATTTTTTCAGCCTTTTATCCTACTTTCGTTATTTATCTACCTATTTTTTCAAATTCGAAAGACACATTCGGAAACAAAAAATCACTTCTTCTTAAATTCTTTTTTCCCAAATGTTACATTTTAAAACCTAATAACTACGACTCCTTACACTGTTCTTTTTCCATTTTGCAGGTAAAACTCCTCATCAAACCTTTTATACCCCCATCTTCCTCTCAATATAAATCAGTCTTTTAAAACCCTTTTTGATTAAAACCATAGGACCGACCATTAGATTGGAGATTTTGGTTAAGCGATGCCTCTGTCGACTACATAAAATAATTTCGCATCTGTCGTGTCCTCTTTCATTTTCAACTAACATTAAAGAAGAAGACATCTACGAGTATTAATTTGGTCAGTATCCGACGAACACTATTTTATTTGTGGTCTTCACTCAATTCTCTTTTATTGTTGCCAATATATTTGAAGGCATTAACTCGTAATATATACATTCTCAAAAAATTAAGATGTGAAGATATAACAACTTTTACCCCTGTTGTTGCATTAACTACGCGCTCTGGTTATATCGTTGGATCATCTTATGTATTATGTTACAATCTTCTGAAGCATTCAATGAAAAAAATATGCTTGAACTATGATTTTTTTTTTGCTAGAGGTGATGTTAACTATCATCGAGTTTGATTGCGTTTTTACTGTAGATATTGTATAAACATTTAATTTCTACCTATGTTTTTAGGCTTAAATGCATTTTACATACACATAGAACTTTGGTATGTCTAATTCCCCTCTTCTTCTTTTGCGGTTCATTTCAACAATCTTCTCATTATTTTTCTTTCATTTTTTAACGAATATGCGCCACCATTAATTTATATGTTGCCCATATTTCCCATATAGAATATCTAGGAAGTAGTAGTAATAATATCTTGTAATGCCGGCAGTTTATGGGATTCTTTTTACTCGACGTTACATGTTTTGTATAGTTATTTTACAGATTAAGCTCTATACTATTATACTAGACTGAGAAGAGTTCATGATAGACTTCTATAAGTAATTGGTGCAATATTTCTATATATGTTATGTAGATCATATAAATAACATTTATATTCTTATTTCTTATCTCAATCATGTTATTATGTCCCCATGTTACTGTATAAAGCCTAATTTTTTCATATATTTAATACTGTTGACATTTTCATGTTTCTTGCACATTGTGTATCTGTGAGTTGTGATTTTGCTATGGTTACCACTATCAATCTTTCTTTATTTAGAAATAGAATAGAATAGAGAATGAGATAGGCTTTATTTTCTATTGATCATAGGAACAATTTTTTATTCGAGTAATACCACGATTTAATATAAGTATCATATTAATAAAGCTGGTCTAAAAAGAGATGTGTTGACATTGCTAACTGCATTGGAAAGTCTGCAAAACCTTAAATCTACATGATGTCACTAGCATTGATTTTTTAGAATGAATCGTTCAGGAAAAGCAGAGAAGGCTAGCTAGCAAAGGAGCCTAAGTTGGTAATACATGATATATTTTGCAGAGAAAATATGAAGACTAAGTTTGTAAAGGAACTAAAAAACATGAACTTCTATCCTCGAGTAATGTAGTAGTTAATTTGCAGATAGAGCTGTGTAGCCAGGCTAAGCCGAGGAGAAGTATAGGGCCATGTTGGTCAAAGATTTTGAAAGTTTTTCTTTTTTCCTCTTGAGCTGTAAATTTTTAACAATTGGTAACAAAATCGTTTAGTTACCAACTTAAAAATAACAACACAGTATTCACACTTTAATAAAACAAATAGTCTCAAGGATGTTGTTATATTATAACCTTTCATATTTCATTATTTATAGACCATTGTGTCATGACTCGATTTCTCAGGTCATGATGGCACCTACAACCCCCCAGTAGGCGAACCAATTCCCGTAGCCCAGAATGGTTAGTAATGGGCTACTACCTAACCAAAATGCACCAGCAAGTAGATATAAGCGGAAGTAGAATGTAAAGGTAGACAAAGTGGAAACAAAACTCAAATATATACATAAAGGAAACTACACCAACCCCAAGACTTGGTATCGACAGTACAGAAGCTTCTAATAGAATACAAGTTCTAGAAGTAACAAAATGATAAGTACAACTGTCTCCGAATATACAAAGAGTAACAGTTCAAAAGATGAGATGTGGTCAAGCCCCGACCGTCAGGTGCTCACCCTAGTCTCGAACATCCACAAAATTTGAACGAGTCTCCAATGCGATCAACGGCGAGAACTCAACTAATATATGCACAGAAAGTGCAGAAGTATAGTATGAGCACCAAAACAATGGGTACTCAGTAGGCATCATCGGTCAACTGAGCGCATATAAGATATAAAAGCAGTAAGTAACAAATAGCAAGAAAGCAGTCACTGAAGAAATAAAGGAAGCACAAGGAGGTAGCACAGAGAGTAGAGAACCAAAAGCTACAAGTAAAACATGCTAGCACAAAAAATATAATTACACAGAATCACAGGTGAAGGAAAGTATAACGCACTTGGAGTCCTTGCAGAAAAATATAAGTAGATAGAGTGAGTGAATAAAATGGCGGTATACCGGTAACCTCAAGTAAAAGGAAAAGACGGAAAGCAGTCTAACATATTCAAAATGAAATCAACAAGTATAAGGAAATCATAACACCAATCCAATCACATGATAGCATAACCAGGGAATCACCTCACAAGTACAACCCTAGGATGAAATAACTAGACCATAATAACCGAGAGATACCACTCCACTTCCCACAAGAATAGAACCAAAATCTCACACTCTGCTCAGAAGACAACACAAAAGTGCCTCAATAAGATAGGACTCCCTAGCCCTCTAAATAATTAGACCTCCCACAACCAAAGCCTCAATAGGTTAACCATCACTAATCCTTCGCTAACCGAGTTCCAAGACAAGCTCTAAATAAAGACAGGAGTAAATATAGTCTACCTACAGTCCCAACGGCCGCCCATACAACCGAGGAACGCAATCAAGTGAAAACAAACCCCATGGCATCCCATACTACCGGAGCGTACAATCAACAAACAACAAACAAGGGTGGATCCTCAAACAATGAATGATATGATGCATGAAGATCTCAGATGTAATGGTATCTCTGTATGTACATCCTCCGGTGCCGATCGGGCCCAGCAGGTAGATTCCATGGAAGGACACTGCCCATATACCTCTACTCTGACGTATACCCTCCTTCCGACACACACAACCCGAAGCCCCAGGCCAGGAGCGGCAAGGTCCATGGAGGTCCCAGACCCCATACTAAAACTCAGTATCAAGACATATCATCCGGAAGAAAGTCCGGGATAAAGATAGATACCCAGTCTTGAATATGCATGCCCAGACCCTGTCAAGGACTAAAGTAGTAGAAAATGCCTCAAAAACCCCTTCAAGGGTGACCGGGCGTAACCGGGTCTAAAACTGTAGTAAATCAAGTCTAGTGTCCGCCCAGCAGAGACTAGTATTAGTAATAAAATCAAGTCTGGTGCTCTGCCCGGAAGAGACTAATACCAGTCATAAAATCAATGCGAAAACATCCAAAAATCCCCTTTTCTATCATCAACAGTACAAAAAACGAGCCCCCGGGGCCATGCATATTTAGTAAAACTGTCGGTAGTGGCTCGCAGCCAAAACTGTGGTAAAACATGCAGGGGAAAATCCTTTTCATGGATGATATGCTCGCACACAAATATAAAAGTAGCCCAATGGCTCACAACAACTCCTATTAGCCCTGCACAGGCCCAACAGCTACTCAGCAGACATAACCAGCCTAAAAGGATCATCTATATGTCTGGGTCTCGCGGACATTCACCAAACAACCCACCATATATGTTCCAGAGTCAATACAAGGCCATACAGGACAATGCGAATACTACAAACAACATATGAATTAAACGGATGAACAAGGCAGACAAGGTTTGGGGTACCAACCTATAACAACCCACCCAAGAATGTTAATTAATGTAGTTATAGCCTATATATGTAGAGTCTAGGTAGGGAAATCCATAACCTACCTGTCATCCGATGACTAGCTGCGGGAACGGCGTCGTCTAGGCTCGAACTTCTCCTAGAAGCTTCGAATCACAAAAAAATACTTTCAACTGAAGCCCCAAAGGCATTTCTATGAAGCCCGACCAACCAAGGTAATGGAACGATTGGTAGAATCGACAAAGCTGCAAGAACGAGCCATAGCCAATTGATAAGGTGTTAATGTCACACTCACGACCAGACAACTCCAAAGCATAAAATGAGGCCAATAACAATAATAAAGGAAAATAAATCCAACAACAATATGTTAACCACATCTCAAAGGAGCGACGAGCTCCCGAGGCACTATTTTAAGGTGTACTTCACGTTGTTCAATCCAATCACTATCGTATGCGATCCTAATAAGAATAGAACAAACTTCCCAATAACTCCAGCACCTTTCCACAACCAGTACACCACAACAATAACCAAACATAATTAGATAAAGGAGCTGTCCAAATCCACAATATCCAAAACACCACTTCGTGGCTCGGAAAGCTGTAAAAATGATACTGGAACATGTAATTACGAAGGAGGATCGTAGGGGAGAGATTTCCTCCACAAAAATATTCAATATTCCAAGCTAAACAACCTGCCTCCTTGCAGGAACAACAAACAGATCCAAGTCCAACAAGAAACTAATACAAGTTATCGGAAAATATGACTTTTCGTGACTAGAAGCTTAGAATCTCGATTTAACAAATAGATAAGTGTATGGGATCCTTACCTTGCCAATATAACTCCTTAGATACTGCCAAATACCCAATAAATATATGCTAGATTGCTGCATCAACACTCACGAAGATACGCCATGAAATCGACGGGAAAAACTACACCAAAATGACGAGCTCGCGACGTAGAGCAACTTCTATTACACTTTTGAATTGAAAGCATCAAAGTCCACGGATTATTTAGGGACTTTCCCTTTGATTTTCAGTAGATTTTGGGTGAAAAGTATGAGTTAAAACGAAGGCAAATCAGCTTTTATAAAGCTAAACCGACTTGGGATGGGGGGCCTACCTTCACGTGCCTGCTTGTGCAGTCTTACGAAAATGTGAATATCTCTCAGTTCTGAAGTCGTATGGATGAACGGTTTAGTGCGTTGGAAACTAGACTTGTAGACCTTCGATTTGGTATATTGGGGGCCCACTAATTCTTTGTAGATTGGTAGAAACACCCCAAGACATTTAACCCAAATTTAAATAGAATTCCTTAAAGGAATTTACAATAACTTTTTCCGACTTTTGTTTCGCAACTTTCTTGACTTCAAAACTTATCATACAACCATTTTGCGATTATAATACCTCATAACACATCCTTCTTAGTATATTAGACACTATTAGTCTTACCCTGAAGGTACGGGTTAATTTAAACCTTCCAAACGAGCGAGGTGTTACACGAGGCATTTCTTTAACTCGAACTTTTGTGTAAGAGGTTCCTTTGACCTAGAATCTTGGTTTAATTCTTTGATATTACCAAGAATATTGACTGAAGTCAACGATTTCCAAAGTTGAAGCTCTAAAATGTGGAACGACCGTAAAGACAAAACAAATGGCCCGAGCACCGAACTACCAGTCTCGACAAGCCATAAATGACTTAGGGCCGCTACAGGTAAGTTCTAACGGTACAAGAAAGGTGAAAATGCGTACATGACCGGAAGGGTCATTACATCATCCACTACTAAAAAAGACTTTCTTCCTCGAAAGTTAGGGAAGAAGAAAACACTAGAGATTTAAGAACAACGGATACAACGCCCACACTACTCTCTCAGACAACCCGGGTACCCTTTACGACCGGATGACACCCAACAGAATAGAACCAAAGAAAGCAACCAAGCCTTAATTTCTTACTAACCAAGCTAGATTTCAACCTCCAAAGATCTGCTAACCCAAACTGAACCTCGAGAATCTCAAACAAAAATCACCGACACAACACCGAATCAAGAGCACCAAGGCGATCAACACACAAAACTTGAATCCTCAAAACCATACCAAGTTTACCAGAAAATTCATCAACCCAAAACTCTAACTCATGAACCCGCTGTTCCGCAAAAGCCCTCATTTTTATTCTGAACTGAATCCTTTAGCACCACAAACAGGAAGCTGCATACAAGTCGAACACCCAAACCACCCTCGAAGAATCAACTGACACACCGGAGATCCATAGATCCCGCTTATACTTTACCACGAACGAAGTCACCCATTTTATTCAAACTTGTTTCAAGCCAAGATATAGGCTACTAGCCGTAGCCATCCAAGATAACAGCCCGTAGCATATCATTAAAAACTAATGTTACCTGCCCTGACTGACCATCAACTAACGAACAAACACTCTTGCTAACATCAAACTCGCTAACTGAGCCTAACAGAACAACCTACCTGAACCCTACTAAAGTTTGCACACCAGGGTTAGGAAAGGCATGGAAGAACACCTTGTGTTGGTGGAGAAACTTCTAAACTGTAGAACGAACAAAGTCAATCTCGCTGAACCGTGCAAAGTATGAATCAACTAAAAGTGAATGAACCAGGGCAACTTGCCCAAAAGACCAAAACCAAAACCACGATCCTGCAAGAAGTGTGGTAAGCCTACCACGAAGTTTGTAACCATGAGCTAAGCTCCCAACTCTAGAAAACACTACTGCTACTCCGAACACTCGAAAATCATTTGGATATGAAATCGCCTTACAAATCTCAACTCAGGAAGAAGCCCACCATGCCACGAATATCAAGTTCAAACACCCCGAAGGCAAAGGAAAAAGGTGCCTGGGGTTCAAAGTTACCATCTAGCCATAGAAATTTTTGCATATACCTTCAACTCATTCCTTTGGATCGAATCAACCTCTCTACCGGATATGCAAACAACCAACCACTTCGAAGCATATATCATAACAAACTTCTAGTCCATATTGTATGAGTCTAACCAACACTGGAATCCTACATAAACAACACCTCTGGAGGAATCAATTAAACAAGCTTTCAAATCCTCGGTAAATGAATGGCAATTACCAGTCTCTATGTATCAACAGAACTCAAAATAGCCTCGCTAGTCTCAACCCTCATAAGTTGACCATATAAAGCATACATCACTGATGAAGCTCAAACTTACGTTGCTGAGTCTGTCCAACAATGGTAGAAGGACCTCGTACTAACTGGAACACTGCTGAAATTTGGAATATCCCTCCTCTTGCAGAGGTTAGCCAAGGACTAGGTATCCAAGGTCAACAGCCACATCCACAACTGAAGTAAAGAAGCTTAGTTGCCCGCACCCACTGCCTCCCAGCACTAGGATGCTGCAACCAAATAGAAACTGCCACGAACCATCCGATGTAACCTGCCAAGCCATGATTCTGAAACCCAACTTTTAAAACTGCCAACCAAAGCCTTGGTCGAACCCGTATGCTACCAATGAACCCTTAAGAACCCAAGCCAACTAGGATTGAATATGCAAGTTGCCAACACCGTAGCTGCTACTGAAACAAAAAACCAATTGATAGAAAACCCACGGCAATGTGTAGAGGCTGAATCAAATCACCAACACACAATCCCAAAGAAAACCTTCATCGCCACCTCAGGCAACTACTAGGACACATAAAAACAAACAAAGAGTCATCTCCCTCCTTTTTCAACTAACAAAAATCCTTTCTTAGCACATACTAAGCCTTACAAATCCTTTCTCAAATAAGAACCTGAAGCCATTACCTTACTTCTCATAGCTACACATCAAACTCAATAAAGAAGGAGAAAAATGGCTCGGATGCCCAACTCACCCAAAATGCTTACGAATACAACCCAACCACGAGGTTATGATCAACACTTAGTCGGAAGTGCTAAAGTCAAAATCCAATCACGATGTCAATATCAAGAGTTCATCCAAAGAACTACGATTAGGATTCTTTCCAACTGGAGCTGGGGATACAACGAAACACCCAACAGACCAGGAACTGGAGGAGACTATGGGAACAACCCACATACCTTCGAACCTCCAAAACTAATCAACAAAGAGGGTCGACTCTAGACACTTGGGAGGCCAAACCGATCTATGCACACTAGCATAACCAATATCTCCCAACTAAGGAAAAATCTCAACTCCGGCCCAACTACCGGTAATACACTGAACCATCACACGGATCTCTATCCACGCTAGATAATATCCTAGGCAACAACCATCTAGGACCGCTAGAAAGGAAGACGCAAAGCAAGCCTAGAACCACAACAAACAGGAAGCGTGCTCTACAGAGCCTACTCACAAGCCACAACTCTAGGTAAAACACCTCACATGACTAACTCACCCCCATCCACTACTAAAGAATAAACTACCAATAAAACAACACATCGATACTACAATTTAGGTAGCCAAACAACTAAACAAGTAGCAGGGCATGTAAGCAATTACAAGACAGAAGGGATAAAATCGCAACACGAGCGGGACTAACATAAGTCAAAGGTAGAAAAGGCCTGACCTGGAGCAACTGTGTCAGGAACCTCTACTCTGGCCTACCCGGAGGAGCATCAAGCTGACGGGATCTAACTCTAGACTGAGTGGTCAAAACTGAAGGCCCAACTGGCCCTCACCGGGGACAAGCTCTATAAAAGTGACCAATCTCTCCACAATGATAATAACCAGGCTGTCTGGGATACACAATCATGGGGCAATTATTAGCAAAGTGCCCACGCTCACCACACCGAAAATAGCCTCTACCAGATCAAGTCCGATGGAAAAATCTCATTGAACCTCACCGGCCACCACAACCTACACCCTCTGAAGGCAAACCCCATAGGATATGATCCGTACCCTGCCTGCTCTGCTCAACATGTCCTATAGCAACACCCTCTGGAACCAATGGAGCAATCGAAACTGGCCCTGTAGACAAAATTCAATGGAACCTATCTCTGGTGGAGAATCCCCTACCTCGAGTCTGAGAACCTCGAGAACTATCCTGGCGACGATGCTTCTGAGCACCACCTCTATAAGCCTCATAGCACAAACCCTCAACGGCCCAAGCATGGTCAACTACCTGAAGGAAAGTTGTCCCGACTGTTACCAAATGCTCAGTCGCCAAACAGAGCGGTGAAATCAAACCTCCAACAAAACTCTGAACCTTATCAAACTTTGAAGGTACATCCCTAGTAGTACGCCTAACCATGTCGTGAAATATCGCCTCGTACTCCAATACCGACAAATAACCCTGCTAAAGAACTGGAAGCTCAACCCTACCTGAAGCACCACTCGCAGAAGCAGGTACTGAAACACTCACCGGAGGACTCAGAGTCCTAGCCACGGTGTCTTGAAGCACTGAGGTTGCTATAAATCCAATTGGAGGCTGGGCTGACCCCACACCCCCTATCTGGTGCGGTAAACCCTCACTCTGAAGTCCTGGCACTAATGGAAGAACTGAAGCAGAAGGCACAGAAGCCTCGGCACCAACCGCTATCACACTCGTCTGAGGCATCTGAGAATGAATGAGCAACCAAAGTTTTAGATGTCAATAAAACAAGGAACGCACGATAAGGAGTCAAGATGATGAAACTTCTCCTAACAATGCCTTGTAGCCTCTTGCAGATAGGATACAGACGTCATCGTACCGATCTGCGAGACTCTACTCAGACACTTGCTTCAGTACCATGACACCGGTGAACCTAGAGCTCTGATACCAAATTGTCACGACCCGATTTCTCAGGTCATGATGGCACCTACAACCCCTTAATAGGCGAACCAATTCCCGTAGTCTAGGACAGTTAGTAATGGGCTACTACCTACCAAAATGCACCAGCAAGCACAAATAAGCAGAAGCAGAATGTAAAGATAGACCAAGCAGAAGCAAAACTTAAATATATACATAAAGGAAACTAGACCAACCCCAAGACTTGGTATCGACAGTACAAAAGCTTTTAATAGAATACAAGTGCTAGAAACAATAAAATGATAAGTACAATTGTCTCCAAATATAAAAAGAGTAACAGTACAAAAGAATAGATATGGTCAAGCCTTGACCGTTTGGCGCTCACCCTAGTCTCAAACATCCACAAAATCTGCATGAGTCTCCAATGTGATCAACGGCGAGAACTCAACTAATATTTGCACAGAAAGTGCAGAAGTATAGTATGAGCACCAAAACAACGGGTACTCAGTAGGCATCATCGGCCCACTGAGCGTATATAAGATATAAAAGTAGTAAGAAATAGATAGCAAGAAAGCAGCCACTGAAGAAATAAAGGAAGCACAAGGAGATATCACAGAGAGTAGACAACAAAAGCTACAAGTCAAACATGCTAGCACAGAAAATATAATTACACAGAATCACATGTGAAGGAAAGTATAACGCACTTGGAGTCCTTGCAGAAAAATATAAGTAAGTAGATAGAGTGAGTGAAGAAAATGGCGGTATACCGGTAACCTCAAGTAAAAGGAAAAGACGGAAAGCAGTGTAACATATTCAAAATGAAATCAACAAGTATAAGGAAATCATAACACCAGTCCAATCACATGATAGCATAACCAAGGAATCACCTCACAAGTACAACCCTAGGATGAAATAACTAGACCATAATAACCGAGAGATACCACTCCACTTCCCACAAGAATAGAACCAGAATCTCACACTCTGCTCAGAAGGCCACACAAAAGTGCCTCAATAAGATAGGACTCCCTAGCCCTCTCAATAATCATACATCCCACAACCAAAGCCTCAATTGGTTAACCATCACTAATCTTTCGCTAACCGAGTGCCAAGACAAGCTCTAAATAAATACAAGAGTAAATATAGTCTACCTACAGTCCCAATGGATGTCCATACAACCGAGGAATGCAATAAAGTGAAAACAAACCCTCCAGCATCCCATACTACCAGAGCGTACAATCAACAAATAACAAACAAGGGTGGAGCCTCAAACAATGAATGATATGATGCATGAAGATCTCACATGAAATGGTATCTCTGTATGTACCTCATCCAGTGTCGATCGAGCCCAGCAGGTAGGTTCCATGAAAGGACACTTCCCGTATACCTCTACTACTCTGCCGTATACCCTCCCTCTGTCACACGCAGCCCGAAGCCCCAGGCCTGGAGTGGCAAGGTCCATGGAGGTCCCGGACCCCATATTAAAACTCAGAATCAAGACATGTCATCTGGTAGCAAGTCTGGGATAAAAATAGAGACCCAGTCTGGAATATGCATGCCCAAACCCTGTCCAGGACTAAAGTAGTAGAAAATGCCTTAAAAACCCCTCCAAGGTTGACCAGGAATAATCGGGTCTAAAACTATAGTAAATCAAGTCTAGTGCTCCGCTCGACAGAGACTAGTATCAGTAATAAAATCAAGTCTGGTGCTCTGCTCGATAGAGACTAATACCTCTAATAAAATCAGTGCAAAAACATCCAAAAATCCCCATTTCTATCATCAACAGTACCAAAAATCGGCCCCCGGGGCCATGCAAATTTAGGAAAACTGTCGGTAGTGGTCCGCAGCCAAAACTGTAGTAAAACATGCAGGGGAAAATCTTTTCCATGGATGATATGCTCGCACACAGATATAAAAGTATCCCAATGGCTCACAACAACTCCTATTAGCCTTGCACAGGCCCAGCAACTACTCAGCAGACATAACCAGCCTAAAAGGATCATCTCTATGTCCGGGTCTCGCGGACATTCCCAAAATAACCCACCATCTATGTTCCAGAGTCAATACAAGGACACACAGACCACAAGGGTAATATACAATACTACGTGAATACTACAAATAATGTGTGAATTAAATGAGTGAACAAGGCAGACAAGGTCTCGGTTACCAACCTATAACTGTAACACCCTGGAACTCTATCTTGTTAATAAGCTTAAAATCCAGAACTTTTAGCAGTTGGGTGGCCACCACGGGCAGCCACCACAGGCGTCGTGATAGAGACAGGCTGTGGGGAACGTCGTGGAAACCCACCAGCAACTGTCGACCAAGTTTCTTTTGCCCGATGGGCGGTCATGACAGGTGTCATGGGAGTGACGGGCCGTGGGAACCCGCCGTCAGAATCCTCCAGCAGATGTTTCCCTACTCCCCGGTGCCATGATAGGCTATGCCATGGGCGTCATGGCTGCGACGGCCCATGGGGCAACGTCGTCAGAACCCTCCAATAACCTTCTCTCCATGCGACGCCTTGGTCGATGGGCCGTCGCGGGTATGACGCCTGTTTGTAGCCCATGAGGCGGCATTTTTCCAGCTTTTTCCAAGTTAAATCACAGGGGTATTTTAGTCATTACCCACCATTTTATCTATTAAGTGAAGTCGTTTTGACTACTTTTAGAAAGGTTTTCACCCATATAATCCTAAGTCTATCCTAAGTTCCTCATTCTTCACTCAAAGAGGAAAAAATTTCTCTCAAGCTCAAGTCTCCAAGCTCCAAGCCAAGTCTACTAAGTCTTTTCCATTGAAGTGGGTAATCC
This sequence comes from Jaltomata sinuosa, assembly GCA_003996215.1. Lineage (NCBI taxonomy): Eukaryota > Viridiplantae > Streptophyta > Magnoliopsida > Solanales > Solanaceae > Jaltomata > Jaltomata sinuosa. Next base: position 157,337 of record QJPP01005060.1, read on the forward strand.
TCCCTTAAGGTATGTGGGTCTTTAACAATGGGTTCCTTTCACCCTTGTGCTCAAAATCCCCAATTCTTATGTTGAAGTATGAATTTATGAAATTAGGGTTTTAATCTAAAATTTGGGGAAAGTTTATGAAATCAGCTTCTATGTTTAAATTCATGGTTTCTTATTGATTACTCATAATTTGAGTATGATTTTGTTATTAGTTTTGAAAGCCCAAGCATGAAAGTTGATTTCTAGCATGAACCCATGAAATTGCATGTTTTCAAGAGAAAGTTGGCATGATTAGATATCATGGCCTTTATGTATTTAGGAAATTACATGCCTAATTCTTCAAGTATGAATTTAGAAAGAAAAGCATGTTTTAAATTATGGCTATGCTAAGCCTAATAAACTATGTTATGAATGTTGCATGATACTGATGTGTTTTCATGCTTTACGAACTATGATATGAAGGATGCATGATACCTGATGTGTTTTCATGCTTTACAAACTATGATATGAAAGATGCATGATAGCCGATGTGTTTTCATTCTTTATGAGTAAGATTTGGCATGAGAGTATGCCCTATGATATGATTATGAGCTATATGTATGCATATTTTGGGAGTAGTATTTAGCACCGAGTTGGACGAGGTGAGATTGCCCTTAGTCTCAGAAACTATGTTGTCAGCGTAGGTTATGAATTGAAATGTGCCTTAAAGGCTTATGAGAGTGGATCTACGTTTTAACGAATGGTGTCCTTGCCTAAGCGGGGCATATGACAGCTTTGCCAACTAGGGTTATATAGTTGGAGATGGTGACTTGTTCCTTGGCAAGGTTCTAAGTCAGCTTTGTTAACTAGGGTTAGATAGTTAGATTCCATGTAGCTCACATGGTCTCATGTCGGTTATAGGAAACTCCTGTATGTATCTTTTCAAGTTTTTCTAAGCTTTATGAACTATAATTTTGAAGTTGGCTTCTGCGTTATGAGTTAGCTTCCATTATGATATCTTCTCATGATACTTTATTATGCATGGATTAAGTGTAAGCACGTTTTAAAGCATGTTTTAATCTACTTATGCATTGCTCACATACTTAGTACATTCTATAGTACTAACGCATATTGCGTTGCATCCTTTTATGATGCAGATTCAGTTATTCCTTCCCAGTTACATGGCTAGAGTTCCTAGGCCACTCGATGTTGGCTGTTGGTGAGTCCTCTTAGTTCGAGGACCAGTTATGTTATTAGCTTTATTTCTGTACTCCGAGTTAGCTAGGGTTTTGTCCTAGCAACTCTTATGTTATGATTAGAGGCTGTTAGACATAGTTTGTATTCGAATCTCTTTATGGATATCATATGTTTATACGGCTCTTAGACCCTTTTATTATGTCTCCTTAATTGGATTCCCGTATTATGCTTCTGCTTATCTTTATTATGCTTGAGAATGCTATGACCAAGGGTTAGCTTGGGATCCTTGTGGTTCTGAGCCCCGTGTTATGTCTAGGGGGTAGCCTCAGGGCGTGAAAAACTTGGTATCAGATCCTCAGTTTCAAGTGTCCTAGGATGTCTGAAAGCCGCATCGAGTAGAGTCTCTTTCATGTGTATAAAGCGCGCCATGCATATGAGAGGGAAGCTATGAGGTGTATTAGGAAAAACTTCACTTCTTTCATAATCACGTCGTGTGATAGAGCTTAACTTTAATGTTCCTCTAATCCTTATCTTATACGTTTCAAAATATGCCTCTTCGACGTGCTATGCCTCCCCGAGCCGCCCGAAATGCCGCTCCTCAAGTTCTTGTTCCCGATGTCATGAATGATGAGTTTAGGAATGCTATTCACTTGCTAGCCCAGACTTTGGCCAATCAACAGGCTCCTTCCCCAGTCCATCCTCAAGGTGAGGTAGCGTTCCGAGTTCGTGACTTTATTTGTATGAACCCACTGGAGTTTTGGGGTTCGAAGGTAAGAGAGGACCCGCTCAACTTTGTTGATGAAGTGAAGAAGATTTTTGAGATTATGCAAGTAGCGGGTGTTGATTGTGGGTAGCTTGCATCCTATCAACTCAACGATGTGGCTCACATTTGGTTCATGCAATGAAAGTAGGCTAGGGTGAGGGATGTGATCCCCACGACTTGGGAATGTTTTGAGAGAGCCTTTCTTGATAGGTTCTTTCCCTGTGAGTTGAGGCAAGAGAAAGTGGAGGAATTTGTGAACTTGAGACAGGGTTCGATGTCGGTGCAAGAATATAGTTTGAAGTTCACTCAGTTATCTAGATATGGTCCCTCCATGGTAGCGAACCCGCATGATCAGATGAGCAAGTTCATATATGGGGTTTCTGATGTGGTGAAGAAGGAGTGTAGGTCTGCTTTGTTGTTGAGTGATATGAACATTTCCAAACTTATGACTCATGCTCATCAGATTGAGGGGGATAAGCTTAGAGAGATGGCAAGGGAGAATAAAAGGACTAGATCTGAGGGTTCAGGATTTAACCATCAAAAGTCCGATGGTGGACACCGCTCTTCCTTCCAGAAGAAGTCATCAGGCCCAGTGCATTCTTATGCTAGTACTCCTTCACAGGCTTCCAGACCCCACCATGACCAGTTTAGCAGAGGTGCAGGCTCTTATTCTAAGAGTAGTGGTGCCAAGGGATCTTCCTACCCAGCTTGTGTTAAGTGTGGGAAGAGTCATGTTGGTGAGTGCTTGGCTGGTTCAGGTAGTTGTTTTGGGTGTGGTCAGCCTGGGCATCGTATCAAGGATTGCCCTTCAACTAGGCAGGGACAGGGAGGTAAGACTCAGTCTACCCCAGCAGCTTCAAGAGGTAGACCAGCCCCGCAAGGCACAACTTTTAGTTCTGGTGGTCAGCGCTAGAACTGCCTTTTTTCTATGTCCTCCGCTAGGATTAGGAGAGTTCTCCAGATGTGGTTACCGGTATGTTGAAAGTCTTTTCTCATGATGTGTATGCTTTGTTAGACCCCGGTGCCTCCCTATCTTTTGTAACTTCTTATGTGGCTTGTAAGTTTAAGGCTCATCCTGAATTGCTTTTAGAACCCCTTCATGTTTCTACTCCTGTTGGTGAGTCAGTCCTAGCCAAAAGAGTCTACTGAAATTACCCTATTTCAGTCCGTCATAGAGTCACTTCAGCGGATTTAGTAGAGTTGGAGATGACTGATTTCGATGTTATTCTTGGTATGGACTGGTTGTATAAATGTTATGCCTTAGTTGATTTCCGCACTCGTGTGGTTAGTTTTAAGTTTCCTAGTGAACCTGTCCTAGAATGGCAAGGTAGTTCCTCTTTTTCAAAAGGTCGCTTCATATCCTATCATAAATCTAGGAAGATGATTTCTAAAGGTTATGTCTATTACATAGTTTGGGTCATGGACACGGAGTCCGGAACCCCAACTATTCAGTTTGTTCTTGTTGTAAATGAGTTTCCTGAAGTATTTCCCGATGATTTGCCCGGAGTCCCTCCCGAGCGGGAAATTGACTTGGCATAGATCTCCTTCCGAATACGAATCATATCTCTATTCCTCCTTATCGAATGGATCCCATAGAACTTAAAGAGTTGAAAGACCAGTTGAAAGACTTACTTGATAAGGGTTTCATCAGGCCTAGTATTTCTCCTTGGGGTGCCCCAGTCTTTTTTGTTCAGAAGAAAGATGGTTCTCTTATAATATGTATCGATTACCGCCAATTAAACAAGGTCACAATCAAGAATAAGTATCCCATTCCTAGAATTGATGACTTGTTTGATTAGCTTCAGGGTACTCGTTTCTTCTCCAAGATCGACCTTAGATTTGATTATCATCAGCTTCGAGTTCAGGAGTGTGATATCCCGAAGACAACCTTCAGGACCCGATATGGTCTCTATGAGTTTGTTGTTATGTCTTTTGGTCTAACTAATGCTCCTACAGCTTTTATGGATTTGATGAACCATGTGTTCAAGCAATATTTGGATTTATTTGTGATTGTGTTCATTGACGATATCCTTATCTACTCTCAGAGTGAGGAGGAGCATGCGGGCCACTTGAGGGTTGTGTTGCAAACTCTCAAGGATAGACAGTTATTTGCTATGTTTAGCAAGTGTGAGTTCTGGATGCAGTCTGTTACTTTTCTGGGTCACATTGTGAATAGTGATGGTATTCAGATTGACTCTCAAAAGATTGAGGCGGTAAAGAACTGGCCTAGACCCACTTCCCCATCTGATATTAGGAGCTTCTTGGGTTTGGCTGGTTACTATAGGAGATTTGTGGAAGGGTTTTCTTCCCTTGCTTCCCTTTTGACCCGATTGACTCAAAAAAAGGTTAAGTTTCAGTGGTCCGACTCTTGTGAGAAAAGTTTTCAGGAATTGAAGACTCGATTGACTACAGCTTCAGTATTGGCTCTACCCGAGGGCCTTGATGATTTTATTGTGTATTGTGATGCCTCCAGAATTGGTTTGGTTGTGTTTTGATGCAATGGGGTAAAGTGATTGCTTATGCCTCGAGACAGCTTAAGGTGCATGAGAAGAACTATCCTACTTATGATCTTGAGCTAGCGGCCGTGGTTTTTGCTTTGATGATTTGGAGACACTACTTGTATGGTGTGCATGTTGATGTGTCCACGGATCACAAGAGCCTTCAGTATGTGTTCACTCAAAAGGAGTTGAATTTGCGAGAAAGTAGATGGCTTGAGCTCCTTAAGGATTATGATATGAGTGTGCTTTACAATCAGGGTAAGGCAAATGTTGTGGCGTATGCCTTGAGTAGATTGTCCATGGGAAATGTCTCTTCCATTGAGGATGGAAAGAAGGAATTGGTTAAAGAAGTTCATAGTCTTGCTCGGTTAGGAGTTCGCCTTATAGACTCGACCGAAGGTGGTGTTATTATATCAAATGGTGTTGAATCGTCCTTGGTGGCTTACGTGAAAGCAAAGCAAGACCAAGATCCCGTTCTACTTTAGCTTAAGGGTGCAATTTATCAGCAGAGAGTTGAGGTTTTATCCCGAGGGATATGGTGTGCTTTGTTATCAGGGTCGCTTATGTGTGCCAGATGTTGATGGGTTGAGACAGTAGATTTTGGTTGAGGCTCACAGTTCTAGATACTCCATTCATCTGGGTGCCACCAAGATGTACCGTGATCTACGGGAAGTCTTTTGATGTAATGGTATGAAGAAGGACATAGGCGGGTTTAAGGCTAAGTGTCCCAATTGTCAACAAGTCAAGGTGGAACATCAAAGGCCAGGTGGTATGCTTCAAGATATTGACCTTCCCACTTGGAAATGGGAAGAAGTCAATATGGACTTTATTACTGGGTTGCCTCGTACTCGAAGGCAACATGATTCCATTAGAGTGATCATCGACCGGGTGACCAAGTCATCCCACTTCTTGGCTGTCAAGACTACGGATTCAGTGGATGACTATGCCAGACTCTACATTCGAGAGATAGTTCGATTGCATGGTGTTCCTTTGTCTATCATTTCAGATAGAGGTCCTCAGTTTACATCTTAGTTTTTGAAGTCGTTTCAGAGAGGTCTTGGCACTAAGGTGAAGCTTAGCACAGCTTTTCACCCTCAAACGGATAGCCAAGACGAGCGTACTATTTAGACTTTGGAGGATATGTTGAGATCTTGTGTTATTGATTTCAATCGAAATTGGGATGATCACTTACCTCTTATCGAGTTTGCCTACAACAGCAACTTTCACTCTAGCATCCAGATGACTCCGTATGAGGCACTTGACAGCCGGAGGTGTAGATCTCCTATTGGTTGGTTCGTGGTTGGTGAGGCAGACTTGATTGGTCCAGATTCAGTGGATGAGACCATGGAGAAAGTTCATCTTATTCGACAGAGGTTGAAAACCGCTCAGAGTTGGCAGAAATCTTATGCAGATGTGAGGAGAAGAGAGGTTGAATTTGAAGTTGATGATTGGGTTTTCCTTAAGGTGTCACCCATGAAGGGTGTGATGAGATTTGGCAAGAAAGGAAAGCTTAGTCCCCGTTTTGCAGGTCCTTATTGGATTTCGAAGAGGGTTGGTAGTGTTGCTTATGAGTTGGAGTTGCCAACGGAGTTGGAAGTGGTTCATCCAGTTTTCCATATCTCCTTATTGAAGAAGTGTGTTGGTGATCCAACCTTGATAGTTCCTTTGGAATATATGGGTGTGAAGGATAGTCTCACTTATGAGGAGGTTCCCATGAAGATCCTTGATGGTCAGGTTCGGAGGTTGAGAAACAAAGAAGTCGCTTCGGTGAAAGTCCTTTGGAGAAACCAGCTTGAAGAAGCTGCTACTTGGGAAGCAGAAGAGACCAGGAAGGCCAAATATCCCCATCTCTTTCCTTCCGACTCAGTTTCAGCTTGAGGTAATGGTTTCCTCCTTAGTATGTCCCTCTGACTCTATTCCATCGACTTCTCTCAAGATCCTAGCATGCATACATGTTTTACGAAGTTAGTTTATCATGTTTTCAAGTTAAGGAGTTCAGTTTTCATGATGTATCATTAATTTCCATGTTTTGATGCTTGGTTGGGCTGTCCTCTCCTCAGTTTCCCTTGTTTAGTCTTCATTCGAGGACAAATGATCCCTAGGGGGAGATATTGTAACACCCCAGAACTTTATCCTGTTAATAAGCTTAAAATGCAGAACTTTTGGCAGATGGGTGACCACCACGGGCAGCCGCCACACGCATCGTGATAGAGATGGTCCATGGGGTGCGTTGTGGAAACCCACCAGCAACTGTCAACCAAGTTCCCTCCGCCCGACAGGCGGTCACGATGGGCGTCATGGGAGTGACGGCCCGTGGGAACTCGCCGTCAGAATCCTCCAGCAGATGTGTCCCTACTCCCCGGTGCCACGACGGGCTATGCCACAGGCATCATGGCTGCAATGGCCTGTGGGGCCATGTCGTTAGAACCCTCCAGCAGCCTCCTCTCCATGTGACGCCTTGGCTGACGGGCCGTCGTGGGTACGATGCCCGTCGGGTAGCCCGTGAGGCGGCATTTTTCTAGCTTTTCCCAAGTTAAATCCCAGGGGTATTTTAGGCATTACCCACCCTTTTATCTATTAAGTGAAGCCGTTTTGACTACTTTTAGAAGGGTTTTCACCCATATTATCCGAAGTCTATCCTAAGTTCCTCATTCTTCACTCAAAGAGGAAACAATTGCTCTCAAGCTCAAGTCTCCAAGCTCCTTGCCAAGTCTCCTAAGTCTTTTCCATTGAAGTGTAATCCTCCCTAAAGGTATGTGGGTCTTTAACAATGGGTTCCTTTCACCCTTGTGCCCAAAATCCCCAATTCTTATGTTGAAGTATGAACTTATGAAATTAGGGTTTTGATCTAAAATTTGGGAAAAGTTTATGAAATCAGTTTCTATGTTTAAATTCATGGTTTCTTATTGATTACTCATGATTTGATTATTATTTTATTATTGGTTTTGAAATCACGAGCATGAAAGTTGATTTCTAGCATGAACCCATGAAATTGCATGTTTTCAAGAGAAAGTTGGCATGATTAGATATCATGGCCTTTATGTATTTAGAAAATGCATTCCTAATTCTTCAAGTATGAATTTAGAAAGAAAAGAATATTTTAAATTATGGCTATGCTAAGCCTAATGAACTATGTTATGAAAGTTGCATGATACCGATGTGTTTTCATGCTTTACGAACTATGATATGAAAGATGCATGATAACCGATGTGTTTTCATGCTTTATGAATAAGATTTGTAATGAGAGTATGCCCTATGATATGATTATGAGCTATATGTATACATGTTTTGGGAGTAGCATTTAGCACCGAGTTGGACGGGGTGAGATTATCCTTAGTCCCAGAAACTATGTTGCCAACGTAGGTTATGAAATGAAATGTGCCTTAAAGGCTTATGAGAGTGGATCCACGTCTTAATGAATGGTGTCCTTGCCTGAGCGGGGCATAGGACAGCTTTGCCAACTAGGGTTATATAGTAGGAGATGGTGACTTGTTCCTTGGCAAGGTTCTAAGTCAGCTATGCTAACTAGGGTCAGATAGTTAGATTCCATGTAGCTCACATGGTCTCGTGTCGGTTATAAGAAAATCCCGTATGTATGTTTTCAATTTTTTCTAAGCTTTATGAACTCTCTTATGAACTATCATTTTGAAGTTGGCTTCTGCCTTATGAGTTAGCTTCCATTATGATATCTTCTCATTATACTTTACTATGCATGGATTATGCCTAAGCACGTTTTAAAGCATGTTTTAATCTACTTATGCATTGCTCACATACTTAGTACATTCTATAGTACTAACGCATATTGCGCTGCATCCTTTTATGATGCAGACTCAGGTATTCCTCTCTAGTTACGTGGCTAGAGTTCCCAGGCCACTCGTTGTTAGCTGTTGGTGAGTCCTCTTAGTTCGAGGACCAGTTATGTTATTAGCTTTATTTCTGTACTCCGAGTTAGCTAGGGTTTTGTCCTAGCAACTCTTATGTTATGATTAGAGGCTTTTAGACATAGTTTGTATTCGAATCTCTTTATGGATATCATATGTTTATGTGGCTCTTAGACCCTTTTATTAGGTCTCCTTAATTGGATTCCCGTATTATGCTTCCGCTTATCTTTATTATGCTTGAGAATGCTATGACCAAGGGTTAGCTTGGGATCCTTGTGGTTTCGAGCCCCGTGTTACGTCTAGGGGGTAGCCTCGGGGCGTGACAATAACAACCCACCCAAGGATGTTAATTAATGCAGTTATAGCCTATATACGCAGATTCTAGGTAGGGAAATCCATAACCTACCTGTCATCCGATGTCTAGCTGCGGGAACGGCGTCCTCCAGGCTAAAACTGCTCCGGGAAGCTCCGAATCACAAAAAAAAATACTTTCAGCTGATGCCCCAAAGGCGTCTCTATGAAGCCTGACCAACCAATGTAATGGAACAATTGCTAGAATCGACAAGGCTGCAAGAATGAGTCATAGCCAATTGATAAGGTGTTAATGTAACACTCGCGACCAGCCAACTCCAAAGTATAAAATGAGGCCAATAACAATAATAAATGACAGATAAATCCAACAACAATATGTTAACCACATCTCAAAGGAGCGACGAGCTCCCGAGGCACTATTTCAAGGCATACTTCACGTTGTTCAATTCAATCACTATCGTATGCGATCCCACTATGAATCGCACAAACTTCCCAATGCCTCCAGCACCTTACCACAACCAGTACACCACAACATTAACCAAACATAATAAGATAAAGGGGCTGTCCAAAGACACAATATCCAAAACACCACTTCGTGGCTCGGAAAGCTGTAAAAATGATACTGGAACATGTAATTACAACGGAGGATCGTAGGGAGAGATATCCTGGACAAAAAAATTCAATATCCCAAGCTAAAAAACCTGCATCCTTGCAGGAACAACAAACAGATCCAAGTCCAACAAGAAACTACTACAAGTTATCGGAAAATATGACTTTTCGTGACTAGAAGCCTAGAATCTCGATTTAACAAATAGATAAGTGTATGGGATTCTTACCTTGCCAAAATAACTCCTTAGCTACTGAAAAATACAAAATAAACATATGCTATCTCGCTGCATCAACACCCACGAAGATACGCCATGAAATCGACGGGACAAACTACACAAAAATGACGAGCTCGCGACGTAGAGCAACTTCCGTTAAACTTCCGAATTGAAAGCATCAAAGTCCATGGATTATTTAGGGACTTTCCCTCTGATTTTCAGTAGATTTTGGGTGAAAAGTATGAGTTAAAACGAAGGGAAATCAGCTTTTACAAAGCTAAACCGACTTGGGATGAGGGGCCTACCTTGACGTGCCTTCTTGTGCAGTCTTACAAAAATGTCAATATCACTCTATTATGAAGTCGTATGGATGAACGGTTTAGTGAGTTAGAAACTAGACTCGTATACATTCAATTTGGTATATTGGGGGCCGAGTAATTCTTTGTAGATTGGGAGAAACACCCCAAGACATTTAACCCAAATTTAAAGAGAATTCCTTAAAGGAATTTACAATAACTTTTTCCGACTTTTGTTTTGCAACTTGCTTGACTTCAAAACTTATCATACGACCATTTTGCAATTATAATACCTCATAACACATCATTCTTAGTATATTAGACACTATTAGTCTTACCCCAAAGGTACGGGTTAATTTAAACCTTCCAAACGGGCGAGGTGTTACACGAGGTATTTTTTTAACTCGAACTTTTGTGTAAGGGATTCCTTTGACCTAGAACCTTGGTTTAATTCTTTGATATTACCAAGAATGTTGACTGAAGTCAACGATTTCCAAAGTTGAAGCTCTAAAATGAGGAACGGCCATAAAGACCAAACAAATCGCCCGGGCACCGAACTACCGGTCCCGACAAGCCATAAATGACTTGGGGACGCTACAGGTAAGTTCTAACGGTACAAGAAAGGCAAAAATGCGTACATGATCAGAAGGGTCATTACACATTGCAACTTTTCAATTTCCATATCAGTCATGCTTTCATTGTTTTTTATGAGCGCACGAAGCACGGGCATGTACACTAGTATATATATAAAACAGGATCTTAGGCCCGCTGATGTGGCATGCCTCTTTGATCAGTATTTCTATTTATCTTTTTTCTTATTTTTTGGTATTCTTAAATCATTACTTTAAAAAACTTAAAAGTCATTATTAATTTTGAAGCACTGTTACTTGATAGTATAATAGTCACAAACGTTGTTGAAGAGTCGCAAGTCTGTCAAAAGGCTAAAGTATTTACGTAGGTTTTCATTACACATTTTGTTTCTTCCTTTTGGTTGCATCATGATCTTCTTCTCACCAGAAGTAATTATATTTTCTTGATTTTGTGTTTTGTTCGAGTTTAATATCTATTTTAATATATTTGGTACTATAAAGTACGATTATTGCTCTCTTTTTTTGTTATTAGCTTATATGAAATTTCTTTTATGTGCGATAAATTAAAACTTATTATCAAAAAATAAAAAATGTTCATATTTTATCAAGATAACTAGTTGATAAAAATAACTAAAAAGGGGATAAAGAGATAAATTAAATGTTTTCTGTTTTGCTCGGATAAACAATATAATAATGCTGATAGTTTTCTTTTAGTATAAACTTTGATATTTTTTTATATAGTATTATTACTTGAGATTTAATCATAATAATATAATATAAACCAAATCACACTTTAGACAATAAAATTTACAAAGATACATATTAGCAATCTTAAGTATTAATAACTATTGGAGCGTATATTTAGTGAAACTGAGCCACTTCATATAGAGTTATATATAATTATACGAACGAAAATAATAACTGAGGAAGATGTGGTATATAGAAGGAGAAATGGGAAATGAAAGGCAATAGCATGTAGAGGAGGATGATAAGTACTTGAGAGGGAGATTGACTAACACGAAAAGACGGGAAAAGGAAAAAATGAAATAGGTAAACTTTTTTTGGAAAAATTAATTAATAAATAAGAAAAGTCAATGAATAAACTATGCAAATGTTGGTGTTGGCACCTCTTTTATTTTCTTTTTTGGTTTTTGAATTATTTACTTTTGGTTCCATGTTTTGGTTATTTGAATAGATTTTTTTTTTAAGAATAAACTATTTACTCTACCATCTTATGTAAGAATGAAAGTAAATATACAATAAATATTTATATGACTACGTATTAAACTCCATCAGGCACATACACATATATAAAATTAAAATTTCCTTTAAAAAAGTTCTTGTAGGAAATGTGATATATAATGAAAAATATAGTTTAGTGTATGCTCTATTTCTAACAATGATATTTATATTTGTCATTTCAGTAATATATTTTAAAATTTTATATTATGATTTACAATTTTATCTCAACAAAACTTTTATAAAAATATTTTTTTAAAGTTGTTGATTCCTTCTAAGATATTCACTGAACATAATCTTGCTAGTTTAATACTAAATTTGAGCCTCTTTTTAGTGAGAAATTTTGGAGAAATAAAGAAACAATGAGAAAAAAGGGGAAATTAAGCTTACCAGGGAATTAAAGTTTTACTCTTTAGATAAAATCTATTTTGTGGGTGTATGGTTATATTATTATTATTATTAATAATAATAATAATAATAATAATAAGGAATAGATTATTTATTGTGGGGTCCATGTTTACATCGTATAAAACAGATTTATTTTTCCATGTCATTTTTTTAATGATAAATGTGGTTAACTGATTTTTGAAAATAAAAGGCTTAAGTTGAGTGATTTTATTGATACAAAATAAAGTTCAATAACTTCGCTAGATAATTTTTCATAGTTCAATGACCTTTTGAGATATTCACTCAACATAATCTTGCAACAAATTGGAAAACTCATCATTTCCTTTCCATGTTGCCTTTCCAATATAGTAATACTTTCCATCCTTCAAACATTCAACGTGTCTATATAATCTTGCAACAAATTGAAAAACTCATCATTTCCTTTCCATGTTTTCTTTCCAATGTAGTGATATTTTCCATCCTTCAAGCATTCAACATGTCTATATAATCTTGCAATAAATTGGAAAATGCATAATTCCCTTTCCATGTTCCCTTTCCAATATAGTAATACTTTTCATCCTTCAAGCATTCAAAATATCTATATAAACACATGACTCCTTACTCTTTCCTCCATCACCAATTGCTCCTTTATTTTATTTTTTCAACCTTTTATCCTACTTTCTCTATTTATCTACCTATTTTTTCAAATTCAAAAGACACATTCGGAAATAAAAGATCACGTCTTCTTAAATTTCTTTTTCCCAAATGTTACATTTTAAAACCTAATAACTACGACTCCTTACACTGTTCTTTTTCCATTTTCCAGGTAAAACTCCGCGTCAAACCTTTTATACCCCCATCTTCCTCTCAATATAAATCAGTCTTTTACAACCCTTTTTGATTAAAACCATAGGACCGGCCATTAGATTGGAGATTTTGGTTAAGCGGTGCCTCCGTCGGCTACATAAAACAATTTCGCATCTGTCGCGTCCTCTTTCATTTTCAACTAACATTAAAGAAGAAGACATCTAAAAGTATTAATTTGGTCAGTATCCGACGAACACTATTTTACTTGTGGTCTTCACTCAATTCTCTTTTATTGTTGCCAATATATTTGAAGGCATTCACTGGTAATATATACGTTCTCAAAAAATTAAGATGTGAATATATAACAACTTTTACCCCTGCTGTTGCATTAACTACGCGCTCTGGTTATATCATTGGATCATCTTATGTATTATGTTACAATCTTCTTAAGAATTCAATGAAAAAAATATGCTTGAACTATGATTTTTTTTTTTTTGCTAGAGGTGATGTTAACTATCATGGAGTTTGATTGCGTTTTTACTGTAAATATTGTATAAACATTTAATTTCTACCTATGTTTTAAGGCTTAAATGCATTTTACATACACATAAAACTTTGGTATGTCTAATTCCCATCTTCTTCTTTTGCGGTCCATTTCAACAATCTTCTCATTATTTTTCTTTTATTTTTCACGAATATGCACCACCATTAATTTATATGTTGCCCATATTTCCCATATAGAACATCTAGGAAGTAGTAGTAATAATATCTTGTAATGCCGACAGTTTATGGGATTCTTTTTACTCGACATTACATGTTTTTGTATATTTATTTTTTATGGATTAAACTCCATACTATTATACTAGACTGAGGAGAGTCCATAATAGACTTCTATAAGTAATTGGTGCAATATTTCTATATATGTTATGTAGATCTTATATATAACACTTATATTCTTATTTCAATTATCTTAATCATGTTATTATGTGTAACGACCGGGTCCGTCATTATGGGTAGTCCAATCGTGCCAAGTTTTAGAGTTTCAAGACTCCGGAGTTGGGGGTTTGAAATTCTGGGCTAGGCTAGTCTCGACTGATTTAGGAGCGATGCACGGTTTAGGGCCATCCGGGTAAGGATAGGGTCGGATGTCTTGTGTTGAGCTAGTTTTCCTCGTAGCTAACACATAAAGGAGTAAGGGGGAGTTTTCATAATCAAATTTGGGTAAGTAGAACTCCCAGAATCGAGGTCGACGTGAAGGGGTTGTTTCGGGACGTCGAGAAAATAAGTGTGTTGTAAAATGGACTGATTTTGGAGGTTTTATGACTTTCTGTCCCGTGTCAACCACTATAACGGTTGACACTTTGCCGTAGCAGCCTCCGCCGTAGCAGAAAAATTACCGGTATAGCGGAGGTCAATGTCGGTCAGCCTCCGCTATAGCGGGCGTCTCCGCTACAGCAGAACCGCTATAGCTACCTCTATAGCGGGCTCGACTGGAATTAAAGCTGAAACATTCCCCAAAACATTCAATTTTCACTATTTTTTTTTGGGAGAATTGCAAGGCGATTGCAGGCGTTTTTCCTCTATTTTTACATTGTTTCCTTCCCTAAGGTAAGGTTTCTACTCCCCAGTCTTCATAATACTTTTCCTATGCGGTACAATTGCTAGGAGGGAACTTGGAGGAAGGTTGGAATAACCTAGGAATGGTCGAATCCGGGGAAGAAGGGGGATTTTAGACTTGAATATTCTTGGGTGTTGTTGAAAGTAAGATGTTATGATCATAGGTTGTTAAATTCTCTATTTTTATCCGTAAAAATGATAGAACTAGGGAAATTAATGGTGGAAAACCCGAGAAAAGGGTGGGATGATCATGGGTGGCCTGGGGTTTTAGTATTCGTTGTAATCCGGATAATGTGCAGGCCTTGTTTGTCAATTTCATGTACTTGTATGTTATTTTAGACCAAGAACGAGAAAGAAATCCGGAACACGGGAAAGCTCAGGTTGAATAGAGCTTGGATTATTTCGAGGTAGGTGATGGCTTACGATTTCTGTGAATATTGTATGTGCTTATACTCTTATCTAAGTGGTTGTATGAATTGCATTGCTTAGAGGGATTGTGTAGAATGTCTAAGGGTCCTGTTTTACAGTCTGTGAATTGAACGGTGTGTATTTGTTGGTTTACAAGTTGTGTGTTCATATATTGTTTGTGGATTGTTGACATTCGGTTGGCTTGGGTACCATGCCTGGTACAGGAATACTAACGGTTGGCACAGGTACCACACCTGGTATGGGTATAAAAAATAGTTGACACGGGTACCACGCCTGGTACGAATACTAACGGTTGGCTCGGGTACCACGCTTGGTACGGCTTTACTTTTTTGTATCATTGCATTGTTATTAATTGCATTGCTTTGACTGATATTGGTTCCTTGAGTGAACCGGGTTGTTTATTGAATTGTGATATTGATTGGTGGTCTTTGAGTGACCGGGAATTCTGTTATATCTGTTGAATTGGCCTTTGTTTAGGCCGGGTTGTCTGTTAACACTTAAGTGTTGTCTAGAGGGGATCCTAGGGTGGGTCTAGGCTAGGCAGAAAGGATGGTTATATGTATATAACTGTTGCTTATGGTTATTAAGGGTAGATTTCATGCGGGAACAAGTTAGGCAGAGGCTAGTATTCTAAGGGAGCCTGTTAATATTGTTGCATGTCTTTCATACATTTTACTTGATATTGTTGTAATCCTTATACAATGTCTATTTGGAAACAGGCTAATGATCTTACCAGTACACAGTGGTGGTGTACTGATACTGCACTTGCTTGTCTTTCTTGTGAGTACAGGAAGTCTTCCAGCGGCTGAGACGCGACCTCATCTGTAGTACCAGCATTCCAGACTTCAAGGGTGAGTTATTCGATCAAGCTGCCTTGGATCTATCTTAGAGTTGTAGCCCATTTGTTTCGGGCTTAAACTATTTTCCTTATGCTTTGAGGTTGCATCCTCGTACTCTTGACATTGTTAGATTGTTTGGTACTGCGACTTTCAGATTCTAGGGGGTAATTTCCACAGGTTAAATGTTAATGAAGTATTTTCCTTAATTACTAAATGCTAGTTTACTTTCTGCACTTGGTTTTGAGCTGTTAGAACGGTTAAGTTTGTGGAAGTGATGGTTCTCTCACCCGGGGGTTGGGTGCGTGCCACTCATAGCGGTCTGGGTCGTGACAAAGATGGTATCAGAGCCCTAGGTTCGTTGATCTCGTCGTACCAAATAGGTCTAGTAGAGTCCTGCGGAACTATGCGGAGAGGTCCGTACTTTTCTCCAGGAGGCTATGGGGCTTTAGAAAGAAACTATCTCTTCCTTCTTTCCTTCTTGCTATAACTTGATTCCAATTGGTATCTAGTGATACAAATTAGTATCTAACCTCATTGACTCTTCTGTCTGTAGATGGTTAACACAAGGAATAACGGAGCTCGAGCAGCGGTCCCAATAGTGGGCTCGGCTATCCATGGTAGAGGCAGGGGAAGGGGCAGAGGACGAGGAAGAGCAACACCCACCCGGGGTGGGGCTCGAGCTGCTGCTAATGCATGTGAGGTAACCCCTCCCCCACCACAGAAGCATATTGCTTAGGACGTAGAAGAAGTGGTTGTAGATGATGAAGGGGCGCAGACGGAGGTGGCACCGGTTGGGGGTGCAGGCCTTCCTGCTATCACACCGAAAGCCTTTCAGCAGGCTTGGAACATTCTGAGTGGGTTGGTTGGTGCTGGAGCCATATCCGCATCTTATACAAATCAGGTCTTGGATGCTCAACCAGCAGTTACTACAGCACCTAGGATGGACGCATCTTCGGGCACTAATGATTTCTTCAGGCCAATGCTAGGCCCAGTGATGAATGGGAATGAGCATGAGATGCTGACCAAGCTTCTCAAGCTGAAACCTCTTACATTTCAGGGTATGGATAGGGAGGATACTTATGAGTTTATATTAGATTGCTATGACAGGTTGCACAAGTTTGGTATTGTACGTCAGCATGGGGTTGAGTTTGTCACTTTTCAGCTGCAGGGTGATACCAAGCAGTGGTGGAGGTCTCATATTGAGTGTTGGTCCTCTGTTCTACCTCTACTGACTTGGGAGCAGTTCCATGTCTTGTTCTTGGAGAAGTATGTACCCCGTACTTTGAGGGACCGAAAGAAAGATGAGTTCTTGAATTTGGAACAGGGTGGCATGTCGGTCTCGACGTATGAGGTCAAGTTGCATGCCTTGTCTCGCATTGCTACGCAGATGTTGGGGTCTGAGGAGGAACGGGTCCAGTTTTTATCAAGGGTCTGAATACTGAACTGCAGGTACTGTCAGTGCATATGACTTCTTCAGGAAAGGGCTTTAATGATGTGGTGGATTATGTAAAGAATTTAGAGGGAGTTAGGAAAGTGGGGCAAGCTAAGGCTTTAGCCAAGAAGCCCCAGAATGAGGGAAATTTTGGTGGTTCATACTCCAGGGGCCAAAATCAGCAGGCTTACTTGGCCCATCCTATTCAGTCAGCTTTGCCAGCTACTACAAGTGGTCATCAGGGATCTCAGCCTTCAGCTCCTAGAGGCTAGGGAGCATCATACACATCAGCTAGCAGACTTATACTTGACCATGGTTGCTTCCATTGTGGTGATCTGGGCCACTTTAAGAGGGAGTGTCCACATAGGCAGATATGTAATCAGGGTCAGCAGCAGTTTAGAGCAGTGCTCCCGAAAGGCAGAGGTGGTAATACTAAGGGTCATCCAAAGGATGAGCGAGGTAATTTTCAGGGAGGACGGGGAGACAGAGGGAACGGTGGTGCAGGCAGGGGTGCAGTGCAGCCGACTCGAGTTGCACAGATTGAAGATTGGGCTTATTGTTATGCTTTTCCAGGGAGGATCGAGGTGGAAGCCTCAGATGCGGTGATCACAGGTACCATTCTTGTCTGCGATAAAATGTCTTCGGTATTATTTGACCCAGGTTCTACATATTTTTATGTGTCTGTGAGTTTTGCATTTGGTCTGGACCTAAATTGTGATATCCTTGATTTCCCTATCCATGTTTCTACCCTGGTTGGAGAGTCTGTGATTGTGACTCATGTTTATCATGGTTGTTCGGTGGTGTTTGCAGGGTTACCTACTTGGGTAGACTTGATAATTTTAGATATGGCTGATTTTAATATTATCTTTGGTATGACTTGGCTATCTCCTTATCATGTTGTGTTAAACTGTAACACCAAGACTGTAGCTCTAGAAATTCTGGGTAAGGATAGACTTGAGTGGAAAGGTGTGTATAGGCCTAAGCCAGTTAAGATAATATTGTTTGTTTGGGCTAGGAAGCTAGTGGGGAAGGGGTGTCTAGCCTTTTTTGCTCTTCTCCAGGATGATAGCGGGGAGTCCCCATCTATTGAGTCAGTTCTTGTTGTTTCTAAATTTTTAGAGGTGTTTCCAGTGGATCTGCCTGGTATGCCTCCGGACAGGGACATAGATTTCTGTATTGATTTGGAGCCAGACACTCATCCTATTTTCATTCCTCCGTATCGTATGGCTCCGGCATAGTTAAGGGAACTTAAGACTCAGCTGCAAGAACTCCTAGATAAGGGATTTATACATCTCAGTGCTTCGCCTTGGGGTGCTCCAGTTTTATTTGTAAAGAAGAAGGATGGTAGTATGCGAATGTGCATAGAATATAGGCAGTTGAACAAGGTGACCATCCAGAATAAGTACCCCATACCCCGTATAGATGCTTTGTTTGACCAGCTTCAAGGTGCATCGGTATTTTTGAAAATTGACTTGAGGTCGGGGTACCATCAGTTAAAGATTAGGCCTGAGGACATTGCAAAAACATCTTTTCAAACTTGGTATGGGCATTACGAGTTTCTGGTAATGTCGTTCGGTTTGACCAATGCACTGGCAGCTTTCATGAGTTTGATAAATGGGGTATTTAAGTTGTATTTGGATTCCTTTGTGATTGTGTTTATCGATGATATATTGATCTACTTTAAGAGTAGGGAGAAGCATGCTAGTCATCTTCGTATTGTGCTGGATATCTTGAAACGCCAAAAACTTTATGCAAAATTCACTAAGTGTGAGTTTTGGTTGAGTTCGGTTGCATTTTTGGGGCACGTAGTGTCAGAGGGGTGATGGTAGATCCCTAGAAAATTGAAGCAGTCAAGAGTTGGGCCCGGCCTAGCTCTGTGACTGAGGTGAGGAGTTTTGTTGGACTCACAGGGTATTATCGGAGGTTTGTTGAGAATTTTGCTTCTATTTCTACTCACCTGACTAGGATGACATAGAAAGATCTACCGTTCGTGTGGTCCAACAAGTGCGAGGAGATCTTTTTCGGTTGAAGGTAAAGACTTTATTTTTTATTGCGATGCTTCACATTCTGGTTTGGGTTTTGTGTTAATGCAGGATAAGAATGTAATAGCCTATGCATCCAGGCAGTTGAAAGTGCATGAGAGGAATTACCCGACCCACGACTTAGAGTTGGCAGCGGTAGTTTTTGCACTAAGATTTGGAGACACTATCTTTATGGTGTCAGGTGTGAAGTGTTCACAGATCATCACAGTCTGCAGCATGTGTTCACTCAGAAGGATTTGAATCTGAGGCAGAGGAGGTGGATGGAGTTATTGAAGGAGTATGATGTGACTATTCAATACCATCCGGGTAAGGTTAATGTGGTGGTAGACGCATTAAGCCAGAAAACAGTTAGCATGGGTAGCTTGGCTTGTTTGGGGGTGTCCAAATTACCACTAGCTAAGGAAATTCGAGCTTTAGAGGCCAAGTTCATGCACTTGGGGGTTTCAGAACAGGGTGGTTTGTTGTCCAGTATTAAGGTCAAAGCCACTTTCATAGAGGAAATAAAGGCCAAATAGTTTCAGGATCCGAAACTGAGTAAGCTTCGAGGTAAGGTAATATTCAGGGAATCTAGAGACGTCACGCTAGACTCTGGCGGAGTGTTAAATTTCAGGGGGAGGATTTGTGTTCCTCGGGTTGATGATACAATTCCAAACTTCTTTGCAGAAGCTCATGGTTTGCGGTACTGAATTCATCCGGGTGTGACTAAAATGTACAGGAACTTGAGGCATCGTTACTGGTGGCCCGGGATGAAAGGGGACATAGTTGATTTTGTGTCCAAGTGTCAGAACTGCCAGAAGGTAAAGTATGAACATCAGAGACCTGCAGGACTACTACAGAGAATGCCAATTCCAGAGTGGAAGTGGGAAAGGATAGACATGGATTTCGTGGTGGGTATTCCCAAGACAATGGGGAAGTATGACTCAATTTGGGTTATTATTGACAAGCTAACCAAGTCCTCTCATTTCATTCCGGTCAGGGTAGATTACAATTCGCAACAATTGGATAAAAACTACGTGAAGGAGATAGTAAGATTGCATGGGGTGCCACTGTCCATCATTTCATACAGGGGTCCGCAGTTTACTTCCAAGTTTTGGGGCAAGCTACATGAAGAGTTGGGTACAGAACTAACTTTTAGCACATCTTTCCATCCTCAGACTGATGGTCAGTCGGAGAGGACGATCCAAGTATTGGAGGACATGCTGAGAGCATGTGTGATGGACTTTGGGGGTCATTAGGACTAGTTTCTACCGTTGTGTGAATTCTCTTACAACAATAGCTATCACTCAAGTATTGACATGGAACCATTCGAGGCATTGTATGGGAGTAGCTGTAGATCACCATTTGGGTAGTTTGAGGAAGGCGATATAAAGCCTTTAGGAGTGGAACTAGTAAGGGAAGCACAGGAAAAGGTAAGGGGCATTCAGGCCAAGTTACTGGCTACCCAAAGCAGGCAGAAGGAATATGAAGATCACAAGGTCTGAGACATGGAATTTCAGGTTGGTGAACAAGTATTGTTGAAGGTGTCACCAATGAAGAGAGTTATGCAGTTTGGTAAGAAAGGTCAAGCTTAGCCCTCGGTTCATCGGTCTGTTTGAAGTTCTTGAGATGGTAGGGCTAGTGGCTTACAAGTTAGCACTGTCACCCAGTTTTTTGAGAGTCCATCCGGTATTCCATGTATCCATGCTTAAGCAATACCATGCGGATGGGGACTACATTATCAAGTGGGATGAGGTACTTTTCGATAAAAATCTTCGTTATGAAGAAGAACCAGTCTTGATTCTTGCTCGGGATGTCCGGAGATTAAGGACAAAGGTTATTGCTATGGTAAAGGTTCAGTAGAAGCATCATTCGAGTAAGGAAGCGACTTGGGAAACCGATAAGGACATGCGGAACAAGTACCCTCAATTGTTTGAGAATTCAAGAACTACACTTTCCTACCTTTATTTCTGTCAATTTGGGTTGATCATTCGGGGACTAATGATGGGTAAGTTGGTATCTGTTGGAAAGACCGGGTCCATCATTATGGGTAGTCCAATCTTTCCAAGTTTTAGAGTTAGAAAACTCCAGAGTTGGGGGTTTGAAATTCTGGGCTAGGCTAGTCTCGGTCGGTTTATGAGTGAGGCAGGGTCTAGGGCCCTATGGGTAAGGATGGGGTTGGATGTCTTGTGTTAAGCTAATTTTTCTCGTAGCTAACACATAAAGGAGTAAGGGGGACTTTTCGGAATTAAATTTGGTTAAGTAGAACTTTCGGAATCGAGGTCGACGTGAAGGGGTTGTTTTGAGATATCGGGAAAATAAGTGTGTTGTAAAATGGACTGATTTTGGAGATTTTATGACTTTATGTCCCGTGTCAACCGCTATATCAGTTGACACTTCATCGTAGCGGCCTCCGCCATAGCGAAAAAATTACTGCTACAGCGGAGGTCAACGTCGGTAAGCCTCCGCCATAGCGGGCGTCTCCGCTATAGCGGAACCGCTATAGCAGAGCGGACTGCTATAGCGGGCTCGACGAGAATTAAAGCTGAAACATTCCCCAAAACATTGAGTTTTCACTATTTCGTTTTGGGAGAAGGGCAAGGCGATTCCAGGCATTTTTCCTCCATTTTTCCATTGTTTCCTTCCCTAAGGTAAGGTTTCTACTCCCCAGTCTTTGTAATATTTTTCCTATGCGGTAGAATTGCTAGGAGGGACCTTGGGGGAAGGTTGGAATAACTTGGGAATGGTAGAATTCGAGGAAAAAAAGGGGATTCTAGACTGGAATGTTCTTGGGTGTTGTTGAAAGTAAGATATTATGATCATAGATTGTTAAATTCTCTATTTTTATCCATAAAAATGATAGAACTAGAGAAATTAACGGTGGAAATCCTGGGAAAAGGGTGGGATGATGATGGGTGGCAGGAACCATGCATAGCACTGAATAGGGAGCCATTGAATACACCAGTTATGCCTAATATGTGAAATGGGTGCATAAGGATGTTGTGCTCAGCCTGGAATACATTCATGAAATTGAAACTACCAGAGATTCCTAGAGGCATACCATCAGAAAAACTTCCTTGACCGATTGGGTAGACCCGCAGAAACACGTATGGGTTCAGGAAAAGGATCCCCTGAATATTGGGTAGTCAAAAAACGCGAGCTTGTGTGAAAAAAAGGACTTGGTTAGTTGGTTGTTGACCAACGGTGGGGTTTTAGGATTCGCTGTAATCGGGGTAATGTGCAGGCCTTGTTTGTTAATTTCATGTACTTGTATGTTATTTTAGACCAAGAACGAGAAAGGAATCCGGAACATGAGAAAGCTCGGGTTGTAGAGATCTTGGATCATTTCGAGGTAGGTGATGGCTTACGATTTCTGTGAATACTCTATGTGCTTGTACTCTTATCTAAGTGGTTGTATGAATTGCATTGCTTAGAAGGATTGTGTAGAATGTCTAAGGGTCCTTCTTTACAATCTGTGAATTGAACGGCGTGTACTTGTTAGTTTACAAGTTGTGTTTTCATATATTGACTGTGGATTGTTGACATTTAGTTGGCTCGGGTACCACGCATGGTACAGGTATACTAATGGTTGTCCCGGGTACCACGCCTAGTACGGGTATAACAAATGGTTGGCAAGGGTACCACGCCTAGTATGAATTACTAGCGGATGGCTCGGGTACCACGCATGGTATGGGTTTACTTTTATTTATCATTGCATTGTTATTGATTGCATTGCATTGAATGATATTGGTTCCTTGAGTGAACTGGGCTGTTTATTGAATTGTGATATTGATTGGTGGTCCTTGAGTGACCGGGAATTCTGCTATATCTGTTGAATTGGCCTTGGTTTAGGTCGGGTTGTCTGTTAACACTTAGGTGTTGTCTAGAGGGGATCCCAGGATGGGTTCGGGCTAGGCAGAAAGGATGGTTATGTGTATATGACTGTTGCTTATGGTTATTAAGGGTGGATTTCATGAGGGAACAAGTTAGGCAGTGGCTAGTAGTCTATGGGAACCTGTTAATATTGTTGCATGTCTTCCATACATTTTACTTGATATTGTTATACTCCTTATACACTATTTATTTGGAAACTGGTTGATGATCCTACCAGTACACAGTGGTGGTATACTGATACTGCACTTGATTGTCTTTCTTGTGAGTACATGAAATGTTCCAGCGGCTGAGACGCGACCTCATCTATAGTACCATCGTTCCAGACTTCAAGGGTGAGTTGTTCGATCAAGTTGCCTTGGATCTATCTTAGAGTTGTAGCCCATTTATTTTGGGCTTAAACTATTTTCCTTATGCTTTGGGGTTGCATCTCCGTACTCTTGACATTGTTAGATTGTTTGGTACTGCGACTTTCAGATTCTAGAGGGTAATTTCCGCAGGTTAAATATTAATGAAGTATTTTCCTTAATTACTAAATGCTAGTTTACTTTCTGCACTTGGTTTTGAGTTGTTAGAACGATTAAGTTCGAGGCAGTGATGGTTCTCTCACCCAGGAGTTGGGTGAGTTCCACTCACGGTGGTCTTGGTCGTGACATTATGTCCCCATTTTCTGTATAAAGCCTAATTTTTTCATATATTTAATATTGTTGACATTTTCATGTTTCTTGCACATTGTGTATCTGTGAGTTGTAATTTTGTTATGGTTACCACTGTCAATCTTTCTTTATTTAGAAATAGAATAGAATAGAGAATGAGATAGGCTATATTTTCTATTGATCATAGGATCAATTTTTTATTGGAGTAATACCACGATTTAATATAAGTTTCATATTATTAAAGCTGGTCTAAAAAGAGATGTGTTGACATTGCTAACTGCATTGGAAAGTCTGTCAATGCTTAAATCTACGTGATGTCACTAGCATTGATTTTTTAGAATGAATCATTCAGGACAAGCAGAGAAGGCTAGCTAGCAAAGGAGCCTAAGTTGGTAATACATGATATATTTTGCAGAGAAAATATGAAGACTAAGCTTGTAAAGGAATTACAAAACATGAACTTCT
This sequence comes from Jaltomata sinuosa, assembly GCA_003996215.1. Lineage (NCBI taxonomy): Eukaryota > Viridiplantae > Streptophyta > Magnoliopsida > Solanales > Solanaceae > Jaltomata > Jaltomata sinuosa. The sequence goes on from QJPP01005060.1 coordinate 181,445, forward strand.
ACCCTCGAGTAATGTGGTAGTTACTTTGCAAATAGAGCTGTGTAGCCAGGCTAAGCAGAGGAGCAGTATAGGGCCATGTTGGTCAAAGATTTTGAAAGTTTTTTTTTTCTCTTGAGTTGTAAACTTTTGACAATTGGTAAAAAAATCTTTTAGTTACCAACTTAAAAATAATAACACAATATTCACAGTTTAATAAGACAAATAGTCTCAAGGATGTTGTTATCTTCTAACCTTTCATATTTCATTATTTATAGACCATTGCAACTTTTCAATTTCCATATCAGTCATGCTTTCATTATTTTTTATGACCGCACGAAGCACGTGCATGTACACTAGTATATATATAAAAGAGGATCTTAGGCCCGCTGATGTGGCATGCCTCTTTGATCAGTATTTATATTTATCTTTTTTCTTATATTTTGGTATTTTTAAATCATTACTTTAAAAAACTTAAAAGTCATTATTAATTTTGAAGCACCGTTAGTTGATAGTCCAATAGTCACAACCGTTGTTGAAGAGTCGCAAGTCTGTCAAAAGGCTAAAGTATTTACGTAAGTTTTCATTACACATTTTGTTTCTTCCTTTTGGTTGCATCATGATCTTCTTCTCACCAGAAGTAATTATATTTTCTTGATATTGTGTTTTGTTTGAGTTTAATATCTATTTTTATATATTTGGTACTATTAAGTACGATTATTGCTCTTTTTTTTGTTATTAGCTTATATTAAATTTCTTTTATGTGCGATAAATTAAAACTTATTATCAAAAAATAAAAAATGCTCATATTTTATCAAGATAAATAGTTGATAAAAATAATTAAAAAGGGAATAAAGAGATAAATTAAATATTTTCTGTTTTGCTCGGATAAACAATATAATAATGCTGACTGGTTTCTTTAAGTTTAGACTTTGATATTTTTTTATATAGTATTATTACTTGAGATTTAATCATAATAATATAAGATAAACCAAATCACACTTTAGACATTAGAATTTAGAAAGAAACATATTAGCAATCTTAAGTATTAATAACTATTGGAGCGTATATTTAGTGAAACTGAGCCACTTCATATAGAGTTATATATAATTCTACGAACGAAAATAATAACTGAGGAAGATGTGGCATATAGAAGGAGAAATAGGAAATGAAAGGCAACAACATGTAGAGGAGGATGATTAGTACTTGAGAGGGAGATTGACTAACAGGAAAAGACGGGAAAAGGAAAAAATGAAATAGGTAAACTTTTTTTGGGAAAATTAATTAATACATAACAAAAGTCAATGAATAAACTATACAAATGTTAGTGTTGCCACCTCTTTTATTTTCTTTTTTGGTTTTTGAATTATTTACTTTTGGTTCCATGTTTTGGTTATTTGAATAGATTTTTTTAAATAAACTATTTACTCTACTATCTTATGAAAGAATGAAAGTAAATATACAATAATTATTTATATGACTACGTATTAAACTCCATTATGCACATACACATATATAAAAATTTAAATTTCCTTTAAAAAAAGTTCTTGTAGGAAACGTGATATATAATGAAAAATATAGTTCAGTGTCTGCTCTATTTCTAACAATGATATTTATATTTGTCATTTCACTAATATATTTTAAAATTTTATATTATGATTGAAAATTTGTCACGACCCAATTTCTCGGTCATGATGGCACCTACAACCTCCCTCTCCAAGCAGGCTAACCAACCCCCGTAGCCCGGAACGTTTAGTAATGGGCTACATTCTAATAGTTAAAGCGGAAGATCTGATATATAAGCAGAAGCAAGGGCATAATGAGAAGGAAATAGATACAAGGGAGATATAAACAAGCAGAATCTAAACCAACTCAAAACCTGGTATCAAAGCGTATAAGAGTCTAACTACATCAGGAGTACAAAGGTCCAAAAGTCATATACACATAAGCTGTCTATGAATCGTAACAGAGTGCAGAATATACAAAAGATAAACTAAGTCAAGCTATGAATGCCAAGAGCTAACCCTCAGCCTGGATGATCCAAAAACAGCTGCCCGCACGAGTCTCCGACGCTCTAACGGCGATGGCCCACACCAGGATCTGCACCAGAGGATGCAGGGAGGTAGGGTGAGCACCAAATGCGAAGCATAAGGTACCCAGTAGCTATCATAGGCCGACTGGGAACATATAAAGTAAAAGAACAGTAGCAGGCAGAGTAGAAATATACAGTCATGGCAATCAACGGTAATGTACACAGGAACTAGCCCAGAGGGAAGGCAACAGAAAACAACCAGCACGGCTAGCAAAAATAGAGTATGTATACATGGCAAACGCAGGTGAAAGTAAGAACTACGCACCTGAGATCCTCGCAAAAATATTATATACACAAGTTTAGAAATGGACGGCATACCGGTAACCTCAAGCATAAAGAATGGGAGAGAAGTGTAAAGTAGACATACTCGGAAACAATAAACAATAACTACACTAATCACAACAATCTCATTCCAGAAACTAACAGCCCCGCTGTAACCAAGCTCTAACCACACTAATCACGACCACCTCAATCCAAAAACCGACAACCCCGCTGTAACCAATCTTGCACCCCAGACATAAGTAATAATGATAGTACACCACCTACAGTCCCCTAGTTTCCCATATAACCGAGGAACGCAAAAAGGTTAAAACAAACCCTCTGGCATCCCATACTACCGTAGCGTACAATCAACAATCAACAGACAAGGGTGATACCTCACGCAGATGAATGATATGGTGCCATACAAAGTAAAAGTGATCAATTACCATATGTCACCCGCTTCCGGCAACCTGTAAAGCCCAGAAGGCAGGATCCATGGAAGGTCCCACCCGTATACCACTACTACACCATATACCCTCCTTCCAGCACCCGCAGCTCGCAACTTCTGGTCTAGAGAAGCAAGTTCCATGGAGGCCCCCGACCAATATACAAGATGCCCCGCATCCTCAAGACAAACCCCAAGTAAAGCTACCTGGAGGGTATCCAGGTCTAAAATAGTAAGCCCAAAAGCTCTAGTACTTGACACCGCCTAGTCCAACAACACCCCGGATGATGTAGTATAAAGGTATGGCACCCGACCCCGTCGAGCCCAGAGAAAAGTGGAACTATAGATAAAATGTATTTCAAAACTTTCTTTACCCCAAGAAGATATACATGGCAATCTCGCTTCACCAGCACATTGTCAATCGAATTTGGTATAGTGGTCTAGCACCTTCTCAGGTAGGTTCGACATCTTAAAGTCTCAATGGAAAATATATTTACAAGAATCCAATTTCTGGCGAAGAGATTTTACTTTTGTAATCTGCTTTGAAGACTTTGTAATTGCTTTTTTTTGTCCTTGAGGTGCATAGCAACATATTGATCGATAGGTTATCTTCTTATTTGTGTTGGATGTTATCTTTAAGCTCAATTATAGTATGATATATCCCATAAGGGTCAACCAAACAACTTATCTTGAAAATTATGATTGTTTTAATTGAACTATAGAGCACTATGTGGAGATTGATTTTTTTTATATGAATGACTATCTTAGTTCTCAGTTATTTGTTTCTTTACAAGTGATATTGCAAGATACTAGACTTAAATTCCTAACTCATTGTCAGCCGCTAATGACATATTACTTCATCTCTTTCACAGATTGTAAAAAATAGCAGTGATCTGTTGGAGTGTTGAACGGTTGCTATGATAATGCAAACTCAGGCCTCATTATTTCTGTCAATCTTAAGTTGGTAAATTTGAACACCAAGATAATTTTAACATTCTAATTGATTTAAGAGTTGTGATACAAGGAAGCAAAGTTATCAAAAATTCGGGTAACATTCTTTGAACTTTGAACTTAGCTTCTTCTTCTTCTTCTTCTTCTTTTTCACCTTTTTCTGCATTTTCTTCCACAAGAGTTCCTTTTTGATCTGTTTTCATTAGCTTTATATCTATATTTACATTTTTGGGTGTCAAAATTGTACCTTTTTTTTGAAGTATAGCTCAAAGAAACTATTTAAACATGCTCAAGATGCAACAGTAATTGTTTTCTTGGAAAATTTTATTTTCCTCCACTGCCATTTTAGCTAATCATTGAACTTTGTACCCACTTAATGATAAAAAAGGAGTTTTATCCATAATTTGATTTTTGTGAAATTAGGAGCTGATCTACTGTGTACATACCTTTCAAAGAGCACAAAACTCTAAGATCCAACAGTTTTGGATTTGTGTTTTGTTGTTTATCTGCATCCATTGAAGAGACAGCAAATGGTAAATAAAAGTATATAATATAATATTGTTGTTGTTGTTGTATACAGACAAACATGAAAATAGTAACATTTATTTTTATATATATATATATATAGTAATGAACTTAAAGTCCCACTGGACATTGTTTTTTTTAATACTAAATTGTCATTCTTTATCTTTTTATTGTTTTTTTGTGTAGTTTATCTTCTCTCTTTTTGGGCGTAGAAATAACTTATGCAATTTCTAGGGTCATCAGATCTTTAATTACACAAAGAAAAAAGCTCTTCGCTCACCCTCCATAGAGTTCTTCTTTCTTCTTCTTCTTAGATTAGGAAATAGCTATTCCTCTTAGTTTAGCTTTTGCTTGTTTTCCTACAGTGTAACAGGGCTGAGATGAGAAAAGTTCTAAACAAATACAGAGGCCTTTGTTTTGATAGCACCCAAAAATAAGCCTTCTTTGCCTCTACTTATGAAATTTGAACAAAGCCCTATCTGTAGTTAAACGTGATATATCAAACTGAAAAAAATGTCTTTTTACACATAATGTTCCTTCTCTTTATATGTGTGTACTCACTATTATATATCATTACGAAAGTCAAAGTAGTGTGTAATCATGATCAATGGCAGTCAACTTATGAGTGGAAAATATTACGATTGGGGACTAGTTAGTGAGCCTGAATTAGGAAAAAAGAAAGTTGACTGTTGAAAGGATTTTTTCAAGTCTTAGTAACTAACAGAGCAAGCTAGTGAAGCTATCATTGATCTCAGAATTTGAAATCAGCTAATATTATAGTATAACATGGTGCGTGATAATACATTTAATGACTAGAACCTTGATCATTTTTTTTTGAATGACTAGTACCTCTTAATTGTCTGTTTACACAGATGATTTGGCTTTGTTGTTGGTAGCTTCTTTCACTGTTACAGGAACTTATTATGCTGATCAAATGATTTTTGTTTTGTTGTTGTAGCCTTTTAGAGAACAATTTTGTTTATATGTTTTCTTTTGGGAATTAAATTGTAGCCAGGACTTGGAATAGTTTTTTTCTCCACTGAAATATCCTCTATAGTTGATTTTGAGTAGTTGTTTCTGTGGAAAACTATGATAGTTACCTCGTTTTAATGATTCTATATACCTAGTAAAGGATGGTAAGTTTATCTTGAGAAGATTGAACCAATCATCCTGATAATGGAGCATGTGATGGGTTATACTGAGGGAGCTAGTCTAGGACTTGGTCATTATTAGTAGAGGTATTAGATTGGGGACTAACTAGAGATCTTGAATAAGGAAAAAAAATAAAATTGATTGTTGTAAGGATTTTTTCAAGTCTTAGTAACTAACAGAGCAAGCTAGTGCAGTTGTCATTCATATTTGTATTTGTAGTGGCTCTGTTTCTGTGCTTTGGCTTATCACTTTTAGCCATTTCCAGATTTGTCAGTTATTGTTGCAAAAAAAAAAAGATTTGTCAGTTATTATTGTGTAGTATCTCTGTAGTACGAGCTGCTATCAACAGGTAAATTATGCTCAACTCAATTAAATCTGTAGTATCTCTCTAGTACGAACTGCTATCAACATAAATTTTTTCTAATTTTTAATTTCATTTTGAATGTGTAGGAAAATGCAGGTGATCAAACTTGAATGGAGGCACAAGTCAACTCAATCTATTGAAGTAAATGATGAAGAGTGTTTGAACTATATATCGTTATATCTGTTTGAATACATTTAGCTTTGTGGAATTCATTGCTAGTACAAATCTTTAAAATATTGCTTTATAAGTTTATGTAGTACAAGACATGTTATTTTTCAAAGTTTATTGCAAATCTATATATTTGAATTTTTTATAAGCTAATTTGGTGCTTGTGATTTTATATATATAATAAAATTCTAGACAACATTGCCACACTGTAAAATTTGGCTATAGGGTCGTCAATTGTGTGACTTATTAATTATAAATTGACATGTATAATAGAAAAGGTTACACTTTAAAAAGGTTGTCATAGAGGAAGTATAAAAGGCCACACTTTAGAAACATGGCCAATAACGAAGCAAAGGCCACGCTTTAGAAACGTGGCCAATAACTAAGCAAAGGCCACACTTTAGAAACATGGCCAATAACTAAGCAAAGGCCACTCTTTAGAATCGTGGATAATAACTAAGCAAAGGCCACACTTGAAAGTGTAGTTTTAGTAAATGAAAGTGTTGCTAATGAGGTACTACAAAAGCGTGGCGTTTGTACTTCATGGGCCACGCTTCTTAAGCGTAGCTGCTATGACAAAACATAAAATGCGTGGCCTAAAGTCAAAGGTTACGCCTCTTTAGGCCACCCCCGAAAAAGTGTTGCCTAAAGTCAAATAGTGTGGCCTTTGATCAAAGGCCACATTTTTTGCTAGTTTAGGCCACACTTTACCGGGGTGGCTAAAAGCCTAAAATGTTGTAGTGGTAATACCTTCCAACTTCCACTCAGGAATGGGAAGTCGTTGCATCAAGCCACCCAGTCTCATGTGCTCGAACTTCACCTGCTGACAGTTCAAGCACCGAGATACAAACTCTACCACGTCCCACTTCATACCACCCCACCAGTAAAGCTGTCTCAGATCTCTATACATCTTTGTTGCGCCTGGATGAATGGAGTATCTAGAACAATGTGCCTCATGAAGTATCAGCTGTATCAAATCACCAACTATGGGAACACAAAGCCGACCATCAAACCTCCGAATACCATCAGAACCCAATGTTGCCCGGCTGGCCTCACCCCAAACAACCTGATCATGAAGGTCACACAAGCTCTGATCCTCAAACTGCCGGCTCTGAATCTGGTCAACTAGAGTAGAACGGACTTCAATTCCCGGCAAGAACTATGCTGGGATCTGATAAGTTAAGCCTAACCAGATGGTTAGCCAAGGACTAGATGTCCAAGACCAATGGTCGCTCAGAAACTGAAAGTGAAGATAGACTTCCCATACTCACTGCCTTCTGACCCAAGGCATCCGCTACCATATTTGCCTTGCCCGGATTGTATAAAATTGTTAAATCATAGTCCTTCAACAACTCAACCCATCTCCTCTGCCTCGCGTTCAGCTCGCGCTAACTCGTAAAGTACTGAAGATTACGATGGTCAGTGAATATCTCACAATGAACTCCATATAAATAGTGTCTCCAGATCTTGAGTGCGAACACTACCGCCACCAACTCTATTTCATGAGTGGGGTAGTTGCGCTCGTGAACCTTCAGTTGTCTCGACGCGTATGCTATCACCCGACCCTGCTGCATCAACACACAACCAATACTGACCCCTGAAGCATCACAATACATGGAGATACTCTGACCCTCAACCGACAAGGTCAGGACCGGAGCTGAAGTCAAAAAGGTCTTAAGCCTATGGAAACTATCCTCGCACTAGTCAGACCACTGACAATGAGTATCCTTCCTAGTCAGCATAGTCAAGGGTGATGCTATGGAAGAGAACCCCTCTACGAACCATCTATAGTATCCATCTAACCCAAAAAAGCGACGGACCTCAGTAGGAGTGGTAGGTCTAGGCCAATCACGAAGCGCAAAAATCTTACCCGGATCTACTCTAATCCCATCCTTAGACACCACGTGCCCTAGGAATGCAACTCACTCTAACCAAAACTCACACTTTGTGAACTTGGCATAAAGCCGATGATCCCTCAAAGTCTGAAGTATAGTCCTCAAATATTTCTCATGCTCGTCCCTACTCCTCGAGTATATCAGAATGTCATCGATAAAGACTATCACGAACAGATCCAAGTACGGACTAAGCACCATATACATCAAGTCCATAAAGGCAGCGGGGGCATTAGTCAACCCAAAATACATCACCAGGAACTCATAATGGCCATAACATGTCATGAATGCTGTCTTAGGGATGTCCTCCTCCCTAATCCTTAACTGATGGTAGCCGGACCTCAAATCAATCTTAGAAAACAAGTCCTGAAGCTGATCAAACAGGTCATCAATCCTCGGTATCGAATATTTATTCTTCACTGTCACCTTATTCAACTGGAGGTAATCAATACACATCCGCATCGACCCATCCTTCTTCTTCACGAAGAGAACGAGAGCACCCCAATGAGATACATTTGTTCTAATAAACCCCTTAGCTAACAAATCCTAGAGCTACTCCTTAAGCTTTCTCAAATCAGCAGGAGCCATACGGTAGGGAGGGATAGAAATGGGCATGGTGCCTGGCTCTAACTCAATGGCAGAATCAATATCCCTCTCAGGTAGAAGGCCCAACAGGTCGGCAGGAAACACATCTAGGAAGTCTCTAACCACAGGAACAAACTCAGGAGACGTAGGGTCAATAGTAGCATCTCGAACGTATGCGAGATAGGCTAGACACCCACTGGAAATAAACTTCCTAGCTCGAAGACAAGAGATGATCCCAGACGGTGCATGTCTAACAGAACCTTGTCACTTGACCGGGGATACGCCGGGCATAACTATGGTAACGGTCTTGGCATAACAATCCAAAATCGCATGGTGAGGGGATAACAAGTCCATGCCCAGTATCATATCAAAGTATAATATATAAAGTATCATCAAGTCAGCCCAAGTATCCAAGTCCCCGACAGATATCACACAGGATCTCTCAATCTGATCCACTACTAAAGAGTCTCCTACTAGGGTCGAAACAGAAATAGGTACATACAATGGCTCACTAGCCAACCCCAAATAAGGCAGAAAGTAGGCAGATATATATGAGCAAGTGGATCCAGGATCAAACAAAGCATAAGCTGGCTAACGACATACAAAAATTGTACCTGTGATCACAGCATCTGAGACCTCTGCCTCCGGTCTCCCTGGGACCACATAGAACTGACGATGACCTCCACCTTCCCGACCGCCATCCCTACCACCTGCTCTGCTATGCGAGGAACCACCTCTACCCTGACCACTGCCTCCCCGATCCGGTGGCTGAGCAGAGCGAATAGGTTGAACCGCACCCCGCTGGGGGCAATCTCTAGCATAATAGCCACCAACTCCGCACTCAAAACAGGCTTTACCCTGCTGGGGGCAATCTCTACCAAAATGACCACTAACACCACACTCATAGCATGACCCTAATGGTCCATCCTATCGAGATAGACCCGCTAAACTTATGTGGCCACCTTGGCCTGATGCCCCAGAAGTAGTACCCCTCGCAGACTGACCGTTGTGACCATGCTGACTGTTGTGACCCTGCTCAAACTGAGAACCTGAAGCCTGAAGTGACGCTTGTACTGGTCGACTAGACTGACCTTGATGCTCATATGGCTGATAACCTCATCCCCACTAGCCGTAACCTCTACCACCATACCTAAAACCACTGTAACCACCCTGATGTTGATGCCTCTTGACTCTGGCCACGGTGTTATGATGATGTAAATCCTCAACCTTACGGGCATAGTCTGCAATGGTTTAGAATGACCGACCGCTAGCAACCAGTACCTCTGCAGGCACTCTGAAATCTCTCCAAAGCCCCCAAAAAAATCTACGGACTCTGTCGGCCTCGGTAGGCATGATCATGGCCCCAAAGGGAGAAAGATGATGGAAATCGGGTCTCGTACTCTGAGAAGGTCATAGAATCATGGAAAAGTCTAGTGAACTCCTCCCTCCGATGCTCCCTGTCGCTCTGTGGCATGAACTTGGCCATAAAGGCCTCATAGAACTTAGACCAGGTCAAGAAAGGTGACGTAGAGGGTCTGCAAGCAACTTGTGCTCTCCACCATAACTTTGCTAGACCCTCCAGCTGATATGAAGTATAGCCAACCCTGTGAGTCTCTAATAAGCCCAAATGATGCAATATCTCCTCACAGGTGGTGATAAAGTCGTGGGGGTCCTAACCTGGTGTACCATCAAATCTCAGCGGTGCCAATCTTTGAAACCTACCCAAAGCCTTCTGCTCTGTATCTGTCATACTAGGGTGAAGAGCAAGTGGCTGGGCAACCGATGGAACCGGAACAACCTCAGCATGGGGAGACGCAGTAATAGGCTGGCTCCTGACCTCTGAACACCCAAGGCTGCCCCCTGAGCGGGTGTTTGTGCTGCCTCCAAAGGCCTCTCCCCAATCACACCCAGAAGCTGAAGCCTGAGCTAGGGCTGAAACTGGTACTGGAGTTGGTGGTACCTGGGCTGTCCCAGGGTCCACATGATGCTGCTCTGGAGCTAACTCTGGCTCATAGTTGTACTCAGGTTCTATATCTGCTCTAGAAGCTCTAGCAGGCGCTGCTGCTCTGGGACGACCTCTAGCCCTACATCGGCGACCACCCTGGCCCCTAAATGGAGTCAGAGGTATAGAGGCAGGAGGCTCTCCTCCGCCTGAAGATGACGATCTCGTACGAACCATCTGCGGAAGAGTGAACCAGAACAAATGAGATTTACAGGAACTCTCAAGGATACTACGCATGAAAGAGAAGCAAGAAAAGTCCATTTTCCCTAAGATGTCACTATAGCCTCCCGAAGATTGAGCACGGATGTCTCCACCCCAATCCGCAGGACTCTACTAGATATTGGTTCCTATACCAATGACACCGGTGAACCTAGGGCTCTACTACCAAGCTGTCATGACCCAATTTCTTGGTCATGATGGCACCTACAACCCCTTCCCCCAGTAGGCAAACCAACCCTCATAGCCCGGAACTGTTAGGAATGGGATACATTCTAATAGTTTAAGCAGAAGATCTGATACATAAGTTGAAGCAAGGGCATAATGAGAAGAAAATAGATACAAGGGAGATATAAACAAGCAGAATCTAAACCAACCCAAAACCTGGTATCAAAGCGTATAAGAGCCAAACAACGTCAGGAGTACAAAGGTCAAAAAGTCATATACACATAAGTTGTCTCCGAATCGTAACAGAGTGGAGAATATACAAAAGATAAACTAAGTCAAGCTCTGAACGCCAAGAGCTCACCCTCAGCCTGGATGATCCAAAAATAGCTGCCCGCATGAGTCTTCGGCTCTCTAAAGGCGATGGCCCATACCAGGATCTACACCAGAAGCTGCAAGGAGGTAAGGTGAGCACCAAATGCGAAGTATAAGATACCCAGTAGGTATCATAGGCCGACTGGGCACATATAAAGTAAAAGAACAGGAGTAGGCAGAGAAGAAATAAACAGTCACAACAATCAATGGTAATGTACACAGGAACTAGCCCATAGGGAAGGCAACAAAAAACAACAAGCACGGCCAGCAAAAATAGAATATGTATACATGGAAAACGCAGGTGAAAGTAAGAACGACACACCTGAGATCCTCGCAAAAATAGTATATACATAAGTTTAGAAATGGACGGCATACCGGTAACCTCAAGCATAAAGAATGGGAGAGAAGTGTAAAATAGACATGCTCGGATATAGTAAACAATAACTACACTAATCACAATAATCTCATTCCAGAAACCAACAACCCCGCTATAACCAAGCTCTAACCACACTAATCATGACCACCTCAATCTAGAAATCGACAGCCCCGCTGTAACCAATCTCGCACCCCAGACAGAAGTAATAATGATAGGACACTACCTGCAGTCCCTCGGGCGCCCATACAACTGAGGAATGCAAACAAGTGAAAACAAACCCTTCAGTATCCCATACTACCGGAGCGTACAATCAACAATCAACATACAAGGGTGATACCTCACGCAGATGAATGATATGATGCCATGCAAAGTAAAAGTGATCAAGTACCGTATTTCACCCAGTTTCGGCGTCCTGTAAGGCCCAGAAGGCGAGATCCATGAAAGGTCCCACCCGTATACCACTACTACACCGTATATCCTCTCTCTGGCACCTGCAGCTCGCAGCTTCTGGTCCGGAGTGGCAAGGTCCATGGAGGCCCCTGACCAACATACTAGATGCCCCGCATCCTCAAGACAAACCCCAAGTAAAGCTGCCTGGAGGGTATCCAGGTCTAAAATAGTAAGCCCAAAAGCTCTAGTACTTGACCCCGCCTAGTCCAGCAACCCCCCGGATGCTGTAGTATAAAGGTATGGCACCCGACCCCATCGAGCCCAAAGAAAAGTGGAACTATAGATAAAATGTCTTTCAAAACTTTCCTTACCCCAAGAAGATCTATAAGACAAGTCAAACCATTTTCAAATCATTTCCGTTGAAAAATGGGCCCCCCGGGGCATACTTGGTTTAGAAAGTAGTTCCAGAAGCCACGAAGCCAAATCATAGTAAAATGCGTGAAAACCCCTCTATATGAATGGAAATGGCATAATCAAACACACAATAGCCGCCCCGCAACTCTTAATCAACCTATCGGCCTAGCACATGCTCCAAAGCTACTCAGCAAGCATAACCAGCCTAGAAGGATAATTCTATATCTGGGACTCGCAGACATTCCCAATGATCCCACCGTCTATGTTCCAGAGTCAACAAGGCCTCACAGGACCACAAGGATAATAATATCAGATAACCAGAATACTACACACAACGGAGGAAAGAACGGAACGGATCATGGAAAAGCGGTCAAGGTCTGTGGTACCAACCTAAAGACCCCACCCAAGGATGCCAACTAGTACAAATTTACCCAATATATGCGAAGTCTAGGGAGTTAAGTCGTAACCTACCTGTCTTTCGATGACAAACTGTAAGAACGACGATATCCGAGGCCGAGCTACTCCGAGAAGCTCCGAACGAGAATCAAACTATCAAATTCAAGAATATAATGTTAAGGCGAGTCCAACGATACCCATATCACCATAGTAATAGTCGGGCCAAAATCCGAGTAGCTGGCGGGCCCATGGCTCCCCCAACCCGAAACCGAAAACTAAAAGAAACATGATGATTACCAATTTCCAAGGGATGCGTGCTCGGATTCTTAGAGGGACTTTGGCCAAGGGATTGGCTCAAACCAGCCAGCCAACACCAGGAACGAACAAGGGATCAAAGAGATAATTTGACGGATTAAAGTGAAAGAAACTTACCAATTATGATGGAGGAATGATCAAGGCCAAGGAATTTGCACCCCAACACCCAGAATTGATCAATTATACATCTTAGACGAGATTCGAGCAGTCAACAATGGAGGAAAAATGAGTTGAGAAATGGGAAAATGAAGGGGAAATGTTTGAATTAAAGCTGTCAGCGAGTGCTGCATTTGCGAAAATTCTATCGCAATTGCGGAGGTCACTATTCCCCTATGCCTCCACAATTGCGGAGAAACCACCACAAATGTGGTAGCCGCAAATGCAGCCAAGCACCGCAATTGCGGAACCAGCACCTCGGCGAAACACCACAAATATGGCATTCCACAACAAATGCGGTGACCGTAAATACGGTCAAATGTCCGCAGATGCGGACCCAACAGGTACAGCAACTATAACCAAGAAAAGAAAACCAGCTAAGTTTAAAACACATAATTTGACCCTCGAGAAGCATCTGAGGTCCTACAAATGCAAACGAGCAGAGCTAATCGACTGAAAATGGCATTCTGGACTTAACGGAAAGGACAAAAACATCAACAAAGGTCGATAGCGCAAAAAGTGATCCCCACATCCAAGAACAACTTTAGGCCTAGCTTTCCAAAATGGAATACTGAGGTCTAAAACAAGCCCGAGAGCCTCGAGATCCAAACCAAAGGTCTCCCTAGTCCAAAGTCGACATTCTGGAGCTAACATCATTGTCAGAATTTCCATCCGAGGCCATCTTCTCCGAATGTTGACCAAAGTCAAACCTTCAAGTTCAACTTGGCTAAAACTCATAAACTAAGACAAAACGAATCTGAAAGCTTCTAGACTCCGACCAATCACCTTCATAACTCTAACTCACCATTCTAGAGCTGATGGAATCGTCGAATTTTGAATCCGACACCCCGATCACCAAAATTCACCCAAAGTTACACTTTCAACTCCAAATGGCCTGAAAACAGAGAATACACAACCAGACCCACACTTGAAGTTTTGAGGCCTCAACTAAAGATCCAACTAGACCAAACTCATCGCTCTAGAGCTAATGGAACTGTCAGAATTTAATTTTGAGCACGTTAGCTAAGAATATTGACCAAAGTCAACGATATTCTAAGTTGAAGTTCTATAACAGGAAAAAGGGCAAAAACCACCAAACGAACGACCGGGGCACCAAACCACCTGTCCCAGCAAGCCATAAATGACTTGGGGACGCTACAGGAAAGCTCTAACAGTAAAATAAATGCGTAAACACGAAAATGATTGGAAGGGTCATCACAAAATTTTATCTCAACAAAAATTTTATAAAAATAATTTTTAAAATTTGTTGATACTTTTTCACACTGCGGGAAGCGCGAGTAATGTTGCTAGTTTAATAATAAATTTGAGCCTCTTTTTGGTGAGAAATTTTGGAGAAATAAAGAAACAATGAGAAAAAAAGGGAAATTAAGCTTACCAGGGAAATAAAGTTTTACTCTTTAGATAAAATCTAATTTGTGGGTGTATGGGTATAATATTATTATTATTATTAATAATAATAATAATAATAATAATAATAATAATAATAATAAGGAATAGATTATTTATTGTGGGGTCCATGTTTACATGGTATAAAAAAGATTTATTTTTCCATGTCAGTTTTTAATGATAAATGTGGTTAATTGATATTTGAAAATAAAAGGCTTAAGTTGAGTGATTTTATTGATAATAAATAAAGTTCAATAACTTCGCTAGATAATTTTCCATAGTTCAATGACCTTTTGAGATATTCACTCAACATAATCTTGCAACAAATTGGAAAATTCATCATTTCCTTTCCATGTTGCCTTTCCAATATAGTAATACTTTCCATCCTTCAAGCATTCAACATATCTATATAATCTTGCAACAAATTGGAAAACTCATCATTTCCTTTCCATGTTCCCTTTCCAATTTAGTGATACTTTCCATCCTTCAAGCATTCAACATGTCTATATAATCTTGCAACAAATTGGAAAACTCATAATTCCCTTTCCATGTTCCCTTTCCAATATAGTAATACTTTTCATCCTTCAAGCATTCAACATATCTATATAAACACATGACTCCTTACTCTTTCCTCCATCACCAATCACTCCTTTTTTTTAGATATTGAAAGGAAAGAAAAAGAAAGGAAAATGGTAAGAGGGAATGTTGAGTTGAACAACATTGAGAAAACAAGTAACAGGCAAGTGACTTTCTCAAAAAGGAGGATAGGATTATTCAAGAAAGCTAATGTATTGGTTGTTTTATGTGCAACTGATGTTGTTGTTACTGTTTATTCCAACAATGGAAAATAGTATGAATTTTCTAGTTGAATAAACAATAGTAGCAACATCAGCTTCACATATAATAGTCAATTCGTTAGCTATCTTAGATAATCTCATCCAGCTGCTTTTTGAAAAAGTCACTTGTCTATTACTTTTTTTCTCAATCTTCTTCAACTCAACATTCCCCCTTACCATTTTCCTTTTTTTTTTCCTTTCAATATCTAAAAAAAGGAGTGATTGGTGATGGAGGAAAGTGTATGGAGTCTTGTGTTTATATAGACATGTTGAATGCTTGAAGGATATAAAGTATTACTATATTTGAGAGGGAAAACAGGAAGGAAATGATGAGTTTTTCAATATGTTGCAAGATTATGTTAGTATGGAGTTTTTTATAATAAGGCAGATTTGAATTTAGCATTTAGGTGAGTTGGTTAAAATTTACTCGCACGTGGTGTTTACACTAGATCAGACTATCTTATTATGTAAATTCTAGTAAGTCATCTTTTTAAATTTCATGGCTCAATGTTACATCAAAAAGATCTCCTATAACCACCAAGAGTGGCTAATTCGAGGAAAGGACGACTTGCAGCATTTGGTTGCTTTCTTAATGTATACTTGTCTTTCAATTTGCAGGTCTATGATGATCGACATCAAGAATTAATTCCATGTATGGACAGGCATCTCATAAATCAAATGGGATTAAAGTTGGATTTGTCACCAATGAAGATCTATGAAAGATGTTTCCCTTTCCAAAAAGTCTGATTGTTGAAATTTATTTTAGTTGTTTCAGTAATTTTTAGCTTAATAAATTGTTTAGATTTAGGATGAATATAAAATTTAATTTTTATTAGTTTTTTCAGTTGTTGAGATAATATAGGTAGTTTGAATTTTAAGTTATGCTGATTTTCTATTGTAAGTTGGCTATTTATAGCGCTCCTATGCTTAAGAAGAAAATTGAAAGGCATTTTCAATCCTTTTTTGTTGCCCCATCTTTTAAAAAAGTCAACAGTGGTATAAGAGCTTCATTGATCCTATGAGATCTGCGAGTTCTTCTAAAGAATTACCATATCATTTTTAACCCGTTAGGGCTACAATTTTTAGCCCGTCAATGCTATTTTAAACTCGTGCTTATTTTCAACACACATGTTATTTTTAACCTATATTATATATATATATAAGAGGATCCTAAGCCTGCCTACGCGGCATGCCTCATTAAGCAGAAAACCCAATTATCTTTTTTTTCTTTCATTTTTTCAGCCTTTTATCCTACTTTCCCTATTTATCTACCTATTTTTTCAAATTCAAAAGACACATTCGGAAACAAAAAATCACGTCTTCTTAAATTCCTTTTTCGCAAATGTTACATTTTAAAACCTAATAACCACGACTCCTTACACGGTTCTTTTTCCATTTTCCAGGTAAAACTCCTCATCAAACCTTTTATAGCCCCATCTTCCTCTCAATATAAATCAGTCTTTTACAACCCTTTTTGATTAAATTCATAAGACTGGCCATTAGATTGGAGATTTTGGTTAAGCGGTGCCTCCGTCGGCTACATAAAACAATTTTGCATCTGTCGCGTCCTCTTTCATTTTCAACTAACATTAAAGAAGAAGACATCTACAAGTATTAATTTGGTTAGTATCCGACGAACACTATTTTACTTGTGGTCTTCACTCAATTCTCTTTTATTGTTGCCAATATATTTGAAGGCATTCACTGGTAATATATACGTTCTCAAAAAATTAAGATGTGAATATATAACAACTTTTACCCCTGGTGTTGCATTAACTACGCGCTCTGGTTATATCATTGGATCATCTTATGTATTATGTTACAATCTTCTTAAGAATTCAATGAAAAAAATATGCTTGAACTATGAATTTTTTTTGCTATAGGTGTTGTTAATATCATGGAGTTTGATTGCGTTTTTACTGTAGATATTGTATAAACATTTAATTTCTACCTATGTTTTTAGGCTTAAATGCATTTTACATACACAGAGAACTTTGGTATGTCTATTCCCCTCTTCTTCTTTTGCGGTCCATTTCAACAATCTTCTCATTATTTTTCTTTCATTTTTTCACGAATATGCACCACCATTAATTTATATGTTACCCATATTTCCCATATAGAATATCTAGGAAGTAGTAGTAATAGTATCTTGTAATGCCGACAGTTTATAGGATTCTTTTTACTCGACGTTACATATTTTGTATATTTATTTTACGGATTAAACTCCATACTATTATACTAGACTGAGGAGAGTCCATACTAGACTTCTATAAGTAATTGGTGCAACATTTCTATATATGTTATGTAGATCATATAAATAACACTTATATTCTTATTTCAATTATCTCAATCATGTTATTATGCCCCCATGTTTCTATATAAAGCCTAATTTTTTCATATATTTAATACTGTTGACATTTTCATGTTTCTTGCACATTGTGTATCTGTGAGTTGTGATTTTGTTATGGTTACCACTGTCAATCTTTCTTTATTTAGAAATAGAGTAGAATAGAGAATGAGATAGGCTATATTTTCTATTGATCATAGGATCAATTTTTTATTGGAGTAATACCACGATTTAATATAAGTATCATATTAATAAAGCTGGTTTAAAAAGAGATGTGTTGACATTGCTAACTGCATTGGAAAGTCTGCAAATACTTAAATCTACATGATGTCACTAGCATTGATTTTTTAGAATGAATCGTTCAGGACAAGCAGAGAAGGCTAGCTAGCAAAGGAGCCTAAGTTGGTAATACAGGATATATTTAGCAGAGAAAATATGAAGACTAAGTTTGTAAAGGAATTACAAAACATGAACTTCTACCCTCGAGTAATGTAATAGTTACTTTGCAGATAGAGCTGTGTAGCCAGGCTAAGCAGAGTAGCAATATAGGGCCATGTTGGTCAAAGATTTTGAAAGTTTTTCTTCTTTTCTCTTGAGCCGTAAATTTTTGACAATTGGTAACAAAATCGTTTAGTTACCAACTTAAAAATAACAACACAATATTCACACTTTAATAAAACAAATAGTCTCAAGGATGTTGTTATCTTATAACCTTTCATATTACATTATTTATAGACCATTGCAACTTTTCAATTTTCATATCAGTCATGCTTTCATTGTTTTTTTATGACCGCACGAAGCACGAGCATGTACACTAGAATATATATAAAAGAGGATCTTAAGCCCGCTGATGTGGCATGCCTCTTTGATCAGTATTTCTATTTATCTTTTTTCTTATTTTTTGGTATTTTTAAATCATTTCTTTAAAAAACTTAAAAGTCATTATTAATTTTGAAGCACCATTACTTGATAGTCCAATAGTCACAATCGTTGTTGAAGAGCCGCAAGTATGTCAAAAGGCTAAAGTATTTACGTAGGTTTTCATTACACATTTTGTTTCTTCCTTTTGGTTGCATCATGATCTTCTTCTCACCAGAAATAATTATATTTTCTTGATTTTGTGTTTTGTTTGAATTTAATATCTATTTTTATATATTTGGTACTAAAAATTACGATTATTGCTCTTTTTTTGTTATTAGCTTATATTAAATTTCTTTTTTGTGCGATAAATTAAAACTTATTATCAAAAAATAAAAAATGCTCATATTTTATCATGATAAATAGTTGATAAAAATAACTAAAAAGGGGATAAAGAGATAAATTAAAAGTTTTCTGTTTTGCTCGGATAAACAATATAATAATGCTGACAGGTTTCATTTAGTATAGACTTTGATATTTTTTTTATATAGTATTATTATTTGAGATTTAATCATAATAATATAAGATAAACCAAATCACACTTTAGACATTAAAATTTACTAAGACACATATTAACAATCTTAAATATTAATAACTATTGGAGCGTATATTTAGTGAAACTGAGCCACTTCATATAGAGTTATATATAATTCTACGAACGAAAATAATAAGTGAGGAAGATGTGGCATATAGAAGGAGAAATGAGAAATGAAAGGCAATAGCATGTAGAGGAGGATGATTAGTACTTGAGAGGGAGATTGACTAACAGGAAAAGACGGGAAAAGGAAAAAATGAAATAGGTAAACTTTTTTTGGGAAAATTAATTAATACATAACAAAAGTCAATGAATAAACTATGAAATGTTGGTGTTTCCACCACTTTTATTTTCTTTTTTGATTTTTGAATTATTTACTTTTGGTTCCATGTTTTGGTTATTTGAATAGATTTTTTTTTAAGAAAAATAAACTATTTACTCTACTATCTTATGAAAGAATGAAAATAAATATACAATAATTATTTATATGACTACGTATTAAACTACATCAGGCACAAACACATATATAAAAATTAAAATTTCCTTTAAAAAAAGTTCTTGTAGGATATGTGATATATAATGAAAAATATAGCTCAGTGTATGCTCTATTTCTAACAATGATATTTATATTTGTCATTTCACTAATATATTTTAAAATTTTATATTATGATTGAAAATTTATCACGACCCGATTTCTCGTTCATGATGGCACCTACAACCCTCCCCCCAAGTAGGCGAACCAACCCTCATAGCCCAAAACGATTAGTAATGGGCTACATTCTAATAGTTTAAGCAGAAGATCTGATACATAAGCGGAAGCAAGGGCATAATGAGAAGAAAATAGATACAAGGGAGATATAAACAAGCAGAATCTAAACCAACCCAAAACCTGGTATCGAAGCGTATAAGAGCTGAACTACATCAGGAGTACAAAGGTCCAAAAGTCATATACACATAAGTTGTCTCCGAATCGTAACAGAGTGGAGAATATACAAAAGATAAACTAAGTCAAGCTCTGAATGCCAAGAGCTCACCCTCAGCCTGGATGATCCAAAAACAGCTGCCCGCACAAGTCTCCGGCGCTCTAACGGCAATTCCCCACACCAAGATCTGCACCGAAAGATGCAGGGAGGTAGGGTGAGCACCAAATGCGAAGCATAAGGTACCCAGTAGGTATCATAGGCCGACTGGGCACATATAAAGTAAAAGAACTATTTTACGGGAAAAATGACTTTAGTGGAAAATCATTTCGAAAATCTCTAAGTTAAGGTTAAAGTTTCAAAATGTTTTCAATTGAAAGCAAGAGTCGCCACTTAGTTTTTATAAAAGTAAAAACCATGAAAAAACTTATAAAAATTTCAAAGTCTAAAACAGAGAAAGACTTAGAAAACATTTTGAGATTTGGGTAATGGTTCAAATTAATACTCTTGGAACGGTGTTAAGGCACCAAGAGTATCCACTAACTCGCGGTTATCCGGACTTGTTTGAAAACTAACTTTTTTGACTAATATTTAAGAGAATATACTCATTTGTAAAATAAAAGAGAATCCTTGATTGAAGCAAATGAATTGAATGAAGATTTTTAGTTTCCTACAAAGTTTTTGAGGAAAAACAGTGTGGGCACTTCAAAGTAATTTGACGAGCTCATCTTCGCATTTTTGCACTTAAGAAAGCATTTCTATGTAAGGAAACTGATTAAAGGTGAGTGAATTTGATTTAGTGAAAGTGTTTAAACAAGAAAGGTTCTTCCTTTAGGGATCTCAACTAAATTAAAATATTAGAGACAAGCAATTAACACAAGTAGTCTCTACTAAGCGAGATAATTAAGATAGAAGAAATTAATCAAGCCCTTTGGCCTAATTGAATTAAACCTGTCCTAAATCTAAACTTGGGACTTGCCTAAAATCTGCCATACTTTGGGCTTGTAGTCCAATTTCTATCTTCTTAGCCCATTTGGGTCACAATCTGTTGCTTCTGTTGTGGGCCTGAACCATTTTTTCTCTTTCATTTTACTCTTCTTCAACCTGTTTACTAATTCTTCGTGACTTTGCAACGAGGTGACTCGAAGTTTAAAATTGTTAGGCATCTAGGCCCAACAAAATGCAAAGGAGAGGATACAAAAGACCCGAGGCAGTGTTCATGCAAAATAAAAGAGTGATAAGGATTAGTACTGATTACACAAGCATAGAGACATGATCTTCTTTTAAAAATAAAGGAGTCTAAGACTTGATCAAATTGCTAACAACAGTGAATCACACACATAAAGGGGGGAGAAAACAGGTTTGAAGCACAAAAAGGAAAGGGGAGAAACATACAACTCATATCATCAAATATGACCAGCAGATAATAGCAAGAGGAGAAGACAACGAAGACTTAAAACAACTTTAACGATGGAGAAAACTTTTCTCTTTTAAGGCCATTTAGAATGAGTTTGAGAGATGAAATTGTAATGACCCTTCCGGTTATTTCCACGTATACGTTTTCCTTGAACCGTTAGAGCTTGTTTGTAGCGGCCCCAAGTCATTTAAGTCTTGTCAGGACCGGTATTTCGGTGCCGGGTCCATTTGTTTGGTCGTATGATAAGTTTTGAAGACAAGTAAGTCGGCAAAAGTTATCGTAAGTTTCTTTAATAAATTTTCTGAACTTTGGGTAAAACGTCTCAGGACTTTTCTCCCAATATATAAAGAGTTAGAAGTCCCCCGAAATACCAAATCGAAGGTCTACGAGTCTAGTTTCCAACGCACAAAACCTCACGTCCAACTGATCTCGGAGTAAAAGGTTATGACTATTTTACCGCGGACTGTCTGGCAGGAACCGGGTCGCGAACCGGGTCGGATCAAAACCGATTTAAAGCCTCAACTTCACGGTTTAAAACGCCATTTCAGTTCTGAAACAGTGAAAAAACATAAGGGAGGATTCCAAGAGAGTTCTTTAGTATCAAAATCGTGCGATGGTGAATTGCGAACCTAAATTTAAGAATTTTAGTAGCATCGCGCGTATATTTGAAAATATTTTATTTTATAAGGGTTTTATACATTGTAATATTTTAACGGACATAGTAAACTTAGTTATATTAAAAATTATTATTATAATATAGTAGGTTTTGTTTGAAATAATTTTCTATTCATTATGATATATTCAAAAAGCTATATTTATTTTACCACGAACTTATGCAATACCCGAGAACTTACGTAATGGATAAGAAGGAGGGTGTTGACACCCCCTCCATGTGTAATTAAGGAAAGGTGGCAGCAATTAAGTTGCTTAAGTGGAGGTGTCATCATTTGATCAAAGTGGTCATGTTACCATTTATTTAATAATAAAAAAATACATTAGAGCCTTTCCTTATGTAGCATATGTAACGTTCTGTACATATATATATATATATATATATATATATGTCACCAGCAACTTTTATCTTGAAAATTCTTTAATAGCATGTTAGTTTATAAAATATTCAAAAGTACTTGTATATATTCAATTGATGAAAAATATCTTGTGGAAAGAAATTATTTTGACGCGATATTCGATCCTCGAAGGCAAAATCAATTATCTACGTCAAGTTATTCAAGCTTAAATTTGAGTTTGAATTCATTTCGGAGCTTCTCGGAGCGGTTCAAGCTTGGACATCTTCGTCCTAGCAGCTTGTCATCGGACGACAGGTAGGTTACAATTTATTTTCCCTAGACTCCGCATATATAGGATAAAATTGTATTAATGGGCATCCTTGGGTTGGGTTTATTAGGTCGGTACCACAGACCTTGACCGCTTTATTCATGCCCGCCTACTTTTGTTCCTCCGTTGCTTGTAGTACTTGCCGATATATTTTACTTACCCTTGTGGTCCTGTGAGGCCTTGTTGACTCTGGACATAGAAGGTGGGATTTTGGGAATGTCCGCGAGTCCCGGGCATTGAATTATCCTTCTAGGCTGGTTATGCTTGCTGAGTAGCTGTGGTCCTGTGCAGGGTCGATAGGTTGATTGTGAGCTGCTGGGCAGCTATTGTGTGTGATCATACCATTTCCATGCATATAAAGAGGTTTTATCCATGTTTAACTACGGTTTGGGCTTCGGGCCTACTGACACTATTTTCTAAACCTTGCATGGCCCCGGGGGCCCGTTCTTTTTATAGGAATAAATTGGAAATGGTTTGATTTAACTTGTGAATATTCTTGGGTAAAAGAAAGTAAAATTATGATTTATTTTACGATTAACGCTAGAATCGGCAGGGCCGGGGTGCTAGTTGAGTTTTCTTGCTACTTGAGATGATTTTTAGCCTCGGTCGGACCGAGCACCTGAGATGACTTTCTACTGTTTAGACCCGGTTATGCCCGGGCACCCTTGGAAGGGTTTTTGAGATATTTTCCTACTACTTTAGTCCTGGACAGGGTATGGGCATGCATATTAGAGATTGGGTCTCTATCTTGAACCCAAACTTGCTTCCGGACGACATGTTTTGATACTGAGTTTTAGTATGGGGTCAGGGACCTCTATGGACCTTTCCTTCCAGGCCTTGGGCTGCGGGCTGCGTGTGCCGGAGGAAGGGTATATGGTGGAGTAGAGGTATACGGGCAGTGTCCTTCCATGGAACCTATTTGTTGGGCCGGATCGGCACCGGAGGAGGTACATACAGGGATACCATTTCACTTGAGATCTTCATGCATCATATCATTCATTGTTTGAGGCTCCACCCTTGTTTGTTGTTTATTGATTGTACGCTCCGGTAGTATGGGATGCCGGAGGATTTGTTTTCACTTGTTTGTGTTCCTCGGTTGTATGGGCGGTCGGGGGACTGTAGGTAGACTCTTGCTATTTACTTACAGAATTATTCCCTGTTACGGTTAAGAATGAAATTGGTTACTGCTAAACTGCTAGTTTCTGGATTGAGATTGATATGACTAGTTGAGTTTGATTCATGTCTCTGAGCATGCCTATCAGTACTCTTTCTCTCTTCTTACACTTGAGGTTACCGGTATACCGTCCATTTCGTAAACTTATTATGTATACACTGTTATTGCAAGGACCAAGGTGCGTTATTTCTTACTTTCACCTATGCCTAAGGTGTATATATTCGGCTTGCTGGCCTTACATGTGGTTCTGTTGATTTCCCTCTGGGCTAGTTCCTGTGTACCTTTCGTTGATTTCTGTGACTACTTGCTTCTATTCTGTCTGTTACTACTCTTTTATCTTATATGTGCCCAGTCGGCCTATGATACCTACTGGGTACCTTATGCTTCGCATTTGGTGCTCACCCTACCCCCTGCATCTTTGGGTGCAGATCCTAGCGTGGGCCATCGCCGTTAGATCGCCGTGATTCGTGCTTGGAGATCTGTTGGGGACTACTTCAGACTGAGGGTGAGCTCTTGGAGATCGGAGCTTAGCTTTAGTTTATCTTTTGCTTCATGTACTCTATTACCATTCAGAGACATCTGTATATATTGTTTTGGATCGTTTGCACTCCATGTATGTAGTTTGGCTCTATACTATGATACCAGGTCTTGGGGTTTGGTTTAGTTTCTGCATAAGTATATATATATTCCTGTTATCTATCCTCTTCATCTTGTTCCCTTACTTTTACTTATTAAACTACTCTCCCGCTTATTTATTAGATAGTAGCCCATTACTAACTGTCCTGAGCTACGGGAATTGGTTCGCCTACTGGGGGGTTATAGGTTCTATCATGACCGAGAAATCGGGTCGTGACAACTTGGTATCATAGCTTTAGGTTCACCGGTGTCATCGGTATAGGAGCCAATGTCTAGTAGTGTCCTGCGGATCAGGGCGGAGACGTCCGTACTCAATCTTTGGGAGGCTACAGTGACATTTTAGGAAATTTGACTCTTTCATTGCTTTTGTGTCGTGCGTGGAACCCTTGAAATTTCTGGAAATCTCATTTGTTCTACTTCATTCTCCCGCAGATGGTTCGTATGAGATCATCGGCATCACGCGGAGATGAGCCTCCCAATCCAGCTAAGGGTCGAGGACGCCCTTGAGTAGTGGCACCTGCTAGAGCTGCTAGGGTGGAGATAGAGCCCGAGCAGCATGTGGATCAGGGGGCAGCTCAGGTACCACCAGCTCCAGTACCAGCTCCAGCACTAGCTCCAGTACCAGCTCCAGTACCAGCTCCAGTACCAGCTCCAGTACCAGCTCCAGTCGCAGCTCAGTCTCCAGATATTCGGGGATTACTTTTACATCTTTTGGGTATGATTGGAAGAGCGGCCTTCTGAGGTAGCGCAGACATCCACTCAGGGGATATCCCTAGGTGCACAGAGCTCCGGAGCGCAGCCTGCTATTATGGCTCCCCATACGGAGGTCATTCCGGTTCCATCTGTTGCACAGCCTCTTGCTCCTCGCCCAGTTATGACAGAGTCAGATCAAAAGGCGTTGGGTAGGTTTTTGAGGTTAGCACCTCCGAGGTTTGCTGGTACTTCTGGACAGGATCCACATGACTTTATTACTACATGTGAGGAGATGTTGCATCATTTGAGTTTGTTGGAGACTCACGGGGTTGGTTATACTACCTATCAGTTAGAGGGCCCAGCGAAGTTATGGTGGAGGGCTCATGTTGCTTGTAGACCACCATCGTCACCTCCTTTGACCTGGTCTGAGTTTTATGAGGCCTTTATAGCCAAGTTCCTACCTCAGAGTGATCGTGAGCATCACAGGGAGCAGTTTACTCACCTTATGCAGGGGTCTACGACTGTCTCAGAGTATGAGACCCGTTTTCATAAGCTAGCACCGTTCGGAGCTATGATCATTTCTACCGAGGCAGATAGGATTCGCAGATTTGTATGGGGTTTGAGGCCAGAGATCAGGCAGCCAGCTGAGATATTGATTGCCGATTGTCGGTCATTTCAAGATATCGTAGACTATGCCCGCACCGTGGAGGACTTACAGCGACATAATCAGGGGTCCAGAGATAAGAGGCCTCGGCATCAGGGTATTTATAGTGGTTCCAGATATGGTGGTAGAGGTCCTGGCCAGTGGAGCCGGAGTCATCAGCCACAGCAGCACCAGGGTCAGTCCAGCCGACCAGTTCAGGCTTCCCTTCAGACTTTCGGTAGTACCCAGTTCAAGCAGGGTCAGAGCAGCCATCAGGGCTATAGCGGCCAGTCTTCGAGGGGTACAGTTTCTGGGGCATCAGGTCATGGTGGTCATACAGGATCTGCTGGTTCATATCGACTGAGTAGGCCGTCAGGGGCTTGTTTTACTTGTTGTGCGATTGGTCACTTTCCTAGAGATTTCCCTCAGCAGGGTACAGTTCAGTTGGCCGAGCCTTTACGAGTAGTTCAGCCCCCGGCTAGAGGGGGTGGTCGTCAGAGTAGAGGTGGTGCTCCGCGCGGTAGAGCAGGTGGTAGGGATGGCGGTCGGGCAGGTGGAGGTCGTCATCAGTTTTACGCGGTCCCTAGGAGACCAGAGGCAGAGTCCTCAGATGCTGTGATTACAGGTATGATTTCTGTGTGCCATCAGTCTGCTATGGCTTTATTTGATCCTGGATCCACTTGTTCATATGTATCTGCCTACTTTGTACCTTGTTTAGGGTTGGCTAGTGAGCCATTATCTGTTCCTGTTTCTGTTTCGACCCCAGTAGGAGATTATTTAGTAGTGGATCGGATTGTGAGATCATGTATGTTATTTGTTGGTGATTCAGAGACTTGGGGTGATTTGATGATTCTTGATATGCTGGATTTTGATGTGATACTGGGCATGGACTGGTTATCCCCTCACCGTGTGGTTTTGGATTGTTATGCCAAGACCATTACCATGGCTGTGCCCGGTGTATCCCCGGTTGTATGGCAGGGTTCTGTTAGCCATGCACCATCTGGGATAATCTCTTGTCTTCGAGCTAGGAAGTTGATTTCCCGTGGGTGTTTAGCTTATCTAGCATATGTCCGAGATGTTAGTGCTGACCCCACTTCTCCTGAGTCTGTTCCTGTGGTTAGAGACTTCCTCGATGTGTTTCCTACCGACCTGCCAGGCCTTCCACCTGAGAGAGCTATTGATTTCGCTATTGAGCTAGAGTCAGGAACTAGGCCCATTTCTATTTCTCCTTACCGTATGGCTCCTGCTAAGTTGAGGGAGCTTAAGGAACAGCTCCAGGATCTGTTAGCTAAGGGGTTTATTAGACCGAGTGTGTCACCTTGGGGTGCTCCTATTTTCTTCGTGAAGAAGAAGGATGGGTCGATGCGCATGTGTATTGATTATCGGCAGCTGAATAGGGTGACAGTGAAGAATAGGTATCCGATGCTGAGGATTGATGACTTGTTTTACCAGCTTCAGGGTTCAGTCATGTTTTCGAAGGTTGATTTGAGGTCTGGCTACCATCAGTTGAGGATTAGGGCAGAGGACATCCCTAAGACAACATTCAGGACACGTTATGGCCATTATGAGTTCCTGGTGATGTCTTTTGGGTTGACTAATGCCCCCGCAGCCTTTATGAACTTGATGCACAGGGTTCTTGGCCCGTATTTGGACTCATTTGTGATAGTTTTTATAGACGACATCTTGGTATACTCGCGTAGTAGAGATGAGCATGAGCAGCACTTGAGGGTTATACTCCAGACTTTGAGAGATCATCGGCTTTATGCCAAGTTCTCAAAGTGCGAGTTTTGTCTTGAGTCAGTTGCATTCCTAGGGCACGTGGTGTCTAAGGATGGGATTAGGGCGACCCGGGAAAGGTTTCTGTGGGTTTGTGATTGGCCTAGACTTACTACTGCTACTGAGGTCCGCAGCTTTATTGGGTTAGCAGGTTACTACAGATGGTTCGTTGAGGGATTTTCTTCCATAGCAGCACCCTTGACTATGCTGACTAGGAAGGATGTCCTATTTCAGTGGTCGGATCAGTGTGAGGATAGCTTCCAAAGGCTTAAGGCCTTATTGACTTCATCTCCAGTTTTGACTTTGCCGGTTGAGGGTCAGAGCTTCTCCGTGTACTGTGATGCTTCTGGGGTTGGTCTTGGTTGTGTGTTGATGCAGCATGGGTCGAGTAATAGCATATGCGTCAAGGCAGCTGAAGGTTCACGAGCGCAACTACCCCACTCATGACTTAGAGTTGGCGGCGGTAGTTTTCGCGCTCAAGATCTGGAGGCATTACCTATATGGAGTTCACTGTGAGATCTTCACTGATCACCGTAGTCTTCAGTATATCACTAGTCAGCGAGAGTTGAACTCGAGACAGAGGAGATGGGTCGAGTTACTGAAGGACTATGCCTTCACTATTCTGTATCATCCGGGCAAGTCAAACGTGGTAGCGGATGCCTTGAGCCGGAAGGCAGTGAGTATGGGTAGCCTAGCTTCTCTTTCAGTTTCAGAGCGACCATTGGCCTTGGACATCCAGTCCTTGGCTAATCGTTTGGTTAGGCTTGACTTGTCGGATCCTAGCAGAGTTCTCGCCAGTATTGAGGTTCGTTCTACTTTGATTGATAAGATTCAGAGCCGTCAGTTTGAGGATCAGCAGTTGTGTGACCTTCGTGATCGGGTTGTTCAGGGTGAGACCAGTCGGGCTACTCTAGATTCAGATGGGGTTCTGAGGTTTGATAGTCGCCTTTGTGTTCCGAGGATTAGTGATTTGATTCAGTTAATACTTCATGAGGCACATTGTACTAGATACTCCATTCACCCTGGCACAACAAAGATGTATAGAGACTTGAGACAACTTTACTGGTGGAGTGGTATAAGCGGGATATAGCGGAGTTTGTATCTCGGTGCTTGAACTATCAGCAGGTTAAGTTCGAGCACATGAGACCTGGTGGTTTGATGCAGCGACTTCCCATTCCTGAGTAGAAGTGGGAAGGGATTACTATGGACTTTGTTGTTGGTTTGCCTCGTACTTCTCATGGGTTTGATTCCATATGGGTGATTGTTGATAGGCTGACTAAGTCAGCACATTTCTTGCCGGTTCAGACTTCTTATGGTGCAGAGAGGTTAGCTCAGATCTACCTTCGTGAGATTGTTCGGTTGCATGGGGTCCCAGCTTCTATAATTTCAGACCGCGGCACTCAGTTCACATCTCAGTTCTGGAGGGCTATTCAGCGAGATTTGGGTATAGAGGTTCATCTTAGTACCGCTTTCCACTCTCAGATTGATGGCCAATCCGAGAGGACCATTCAGATTCTGGAGGACATGCTTCGGGCCTGTGTTCTTGACTTTGGAGGTTCATGGGATCAGTTTGTTCCCTTGGCAGAGTTTGCTTATAATAACAGTTTCCATTCGAGTATTGGCATGGCACCTTTTGAGGCTTTGTATGGCAGGCATTGCAGATCACCGGTAGGTTGGTTTGATGGTTTTGATTCTAGGCCACAGAGTACAGATTTGCTTCGAGATTCCTTAGATCAGGTCTGAGAAATTCAGGACAGACTTCGGGTAGCTCAGAGCAGGCAGAAGAGTTATGCTGATCGTAGGCTTCGTGCCTTGGAGTTTAGTGTCGGTGACTTGGTGTTTCTCCGTGTATCGCCCATGAAGGGCGTGATGAGATTTGGTAGGCGGGGCAAGCTTAGCCCCAGGTACATTGGGCCGTTTGAGATTCTGCAGAAGGTTGGTAGCGTTGCCTATCAGTTAGCCTTACCTCTGATGTTTTCAGCTATACATCCTGTATTTCATGTTTCGATGTTGCGTCGGTATGTCCCAGATGAGTCTCATGTGTTGCAGTGGGATTCAGTTCAGTTGGGTGAGGGTTTAGGCTTTGTTGAGGAGCCGGTGGCTATTTTGGCCAGAGATGTCAGGAGATTGAGGTCTCGAGAGATCCCGGATGTTAAGGTTCAGTGGAGGCACCGTCCAGTCGAGGAGGCTACCTGGGAGACCGAAAGAGATATGCGGGCTCAGTATCCGCAGCTGTTTGAACCTTCAGGTACCCCCTTGACCTTGACTTTCGAGGACGAAAGTCCTTTTTAGTAGTGGATGATGTAATGACCCTTCCGGTTATTTCCACGTATACGTTTTCCTTGAACCGTTAGAGCTTGTTTGTAGCGGTCCCAAGTCATTTAAGGCTTGTCGGGACCGGTATTTCGGGGCCGGGTCCATTTGTTTGGTCGTATGATAAGTTTTGAAGACAAGTAAGTCGGCAAAAGTTATCGTAAGTTTCTTTAATAAATTTTCTGAACTTTGGGTAAAATGTCTCAGGGCTTTATTCCCAATATATAAAGAGTTAGAAGTCCCCTAGAATACCAAATCGAAGGTCTACGAGTCTAGTTTCCAACGCAAAAAACCTCACATCCAACTGATCTCGGAGTAAAATGTTATGACTATTTTACCGCGGACTGTCTGGCAGGAACCGGGTTGCGAACCGGGTCGCGAACCGGGTCGGGTCAAAACCGATTTAAAGCCTCAACTTCACGGTTTAAAACGCCATTTCAGTTCTGAAACAGTGAGAAAACATAAGGGAGGGTTCCAAGAGAGTTCTTGAGTATCAAAATCGTGCGATGGTGAATTGCGAACCTAAATTTAAGAATTTTAGTAGCATCGCGCGTATATTTGAAAATATTTTATTTTATAAGGATTTTATACATTGTAATATTTTAACGGAGATAGTAAACTTAGTTATATTAAAAATTATTATTATAATATAGTTGGTTTTGTTTGAAATAATTTTCTATTCATTATGATATATTCAAAAAGCTATATTTATTTTACCACGAACTTACGCAATACCCGAGAACTTACGTAATGGATAAGAAGGAGGGTGTTGACACCCCCTCCACGTGTAATTAAGGAAAGGTGGCAGCAATTAAGTTGCTTAAGTGGAGGTGTCATCATTTGATCAAAGTGGTCATGTTACCATTTAATTAATAATAAAAAAATACATTAGAGCCTTTCCTTATGTAGCATATGTAACGTTCTGTACATATATATATATATATATATATATATATATATATATGTCACCAGCAACTTTTATCTTGAAAATTCTTTAATAGCATGTTAGTTTATAAAATATTCAAAAGTATTTGTATATATTCAATTGATGAAAAATATATTGTGGAAAGCAATTATTTTGACGCGATATTTGATCCTCGAAGGCAAAATCAATTATCTACGTCAAGTTATTCAAGCTTAAATTTGAGTTTGAATTCATTTCGGAGCTTCTCAGAGCGGTTCAAGCTTGGACATCTTCGTCCTAGCAGCTTGTCATCGGACGACAGGTAGGTTACATTTTATTTTCCCTAGACTCCGCATATATAGGATAAAATTGTATTAATGGGCATCCTTGTGTTGGGTTTATTAGGTCGGTACCACAGACCTTGACAACTTTATTCATGCACGCCTACTTTTGTTCCTCCGGTTCTTGTAGTACTTGCCGATATATTTTACTTACCCTTGTGGTCCTGTGAGGCCTTGTTGACTCTGGAACATAGAAGGTGGGATTTTGGGAATGTCCGCGAGTCCCGGGCATAGAATTATCCTTTTAGGCTGGTTATGCTTGCTGAGTAGCTGTGGGCCTGTGCAGGGTCGATAGGTTGATTGTGAGCTGCTGGGCAGCTATTGTATGTGATCATACATTTTCATGCATATAAAGAGGTTTTATCCTTGTTTTACTACGGTTTGGGCTTCGGGCCTACTGATACTATTTTCTAAACCTTGCATGGCCCCGGGGGCCCGTTCTTTTTATAGGAATAAATTGGAAATGGTTTGATTTAACTTGTGAATATTCTTGGGTAAAAGAAAGTAAAATTATGATTTATTTTACGATTAACGCTAGACTCGGCAGGGCCGGGGTGCTAGTTGAGTTTTCTTGCTACTTGAGATGATTTTTAGCCTCGGTTGGACCGAGCACCTGAAATGACTTTCTACTGTTTAGACCCGGTTATGCCCGGGCACCCTTGGAGGGGTTTTTGAGATATTTTCCTACTACTTTAGTCCTGGACAGGGTTTAGGCATGCATATTAGAGACTGGGTCTCTATCTTGAACCCGAACTTGCTTCCGGACGACATGTTTTGATACTGAGTTTTAGTATGGGGTCAGGGACCTCCATGGACCTTGCCTTCCAGGCCTGGGACTGCGGGCTGCGTGTGCCGGAGGAAGGATATATGGTGGAGTAGAGGTATACGGGCAGTGTCCTTCCATGGAACCTACCTGCTGGGCCGGATCGGCATCGGAGGAGGTACATACTGGGATACCGTTTCACTTGAGATCTTCATGCATCATATCATTCATTGTTTGAGGCTCCACCCTTGTTTGTTGTTTATTGATTGTACTCTCCGGTAGTATGGGATGCCGGAGGGTTTGTTTTCACTTGTTTGTGTTCCTCGGTTGTATGGGTGGCCGGGGGACTGTAGGTAGACTCTTGCTATTTACTTACAGAATTATTCCCTGTTACGGTTAAGAATGAAATTGGTTACTGCTAAACTGTTAGTTTCTGGATTGAGATTGATATGATTAGTTGAGTTTGATTCATGTCTCTGAGCATGCCTATCAGTACTCTTTCTCTCTTCTTACACTTGAGGTTACCGGTATACCGTCCATTTCGTAAACTTATTATGTATACACTGTTATTGCAAGGACCCCAGGTGCGTTATTTCTTACTTTCACCTGTGCCTAAGGTGTATATATTCGGCTTGCTGGCCTCACATCTGGTTCTGTTGATTTCTCTCTGGGCTAGTTCCTGTGTACCTTTCGTTGATTTTATGTGACTACTTGCTTCTATTCTGTCTGTTACTACTCTTTTATCTTATATGTGCCCAGTTGGCCTATGATACCTACTGGGTACCTTATGCTTCGCATTTGGTGCTCACCCTACCCCCCTGCATCTTTGGGTGCAGATCCTAGCGTGGGCCATCGCTGTTAGATCGCTGTGATTCGTGCTTGGAGATCTGTTGGGGACTACTTCAGACTGAGGGTGAGCTCTTGGCGATCGGAGCTTAGCTTTAGTTTATCTTTTGCTTCATGTACTCTATTACCATTCAGAGACATCTGTATATATTGTTTTGGATCGTTTGCACTCCATGTATGTAGTTTAGCTCTATACTATGATACCAGGTCTTGGGGTTTGGTTTAGTTTCCGCATAAGTATATATATATTCCTGTTATCTATCCTCTTCATCTTGTTCCCTTACTTTTACTTATTAAACTACTCTACCGCTTATTTGTTAGATAGTAGCCCATTACTAACTGTCCTGGGCTACGGGAATTGGTTCGCCTACTGGGGGGTTATAGGTGCCATCATGACCGAGAAATCGGGTCGTGACAGAAATAGAGACAAGCATTCATGCTTGAGAGAGATACAAATATTTGAACACTTCAAGAATTTAGAAAATAAGAACTTCTCAACAAGTGGTACAAATTCGGGAGAGAAACAATCATGATAATACATACACATTGCACACATAAGCCATGAAATATGATGTAACTTGTCTTAGGTAAACATGACTATACCTAATCCGAAAGATTCAAACCCCAACATGCCATTACATAAATGGTTATAGATCACGTATAAAGAAGAAGATGCAATGAAAGCACTTGTCCGGGGGTCACAAATTAAGAATTTCGGAGATGAAGATATACTATTGAGAGGGTATATCTCAATGCAATATTTTCCTAAGGAGTAAGGGACAAGGAAAACTATGACATAGAAAACAAACAGTCGAGCTACATCACCAAGATCACTTGCTTTCGATGACTACTGCCTAACAATCCGAATTCATATCGCGGAAAAGAAAAGGGAATCCAACATATTCATGCTTAACAGAAATTCACTATGAAGAACATATGATAGACATAGATGAAATTCGAACCAAAAGGAACCACATGTTTTACTCTATGAAAGAAAGCTAAATCAGTAAATTCGAACCAAATGAAGAGCAAACATCATCCAACACTCTAATACAGATGCTTGATAACTAGCCCTTAAATGAAAAACCTTGCATTAACACAAAATAACATTCTTCACAGGCACATAACAGTCGTGAAACAACAATAACAGTTTCAAAAATAACAAATTCTATCGTTTTACTTTCTAAATCCACACCAAACAAAACCAGCTTAAAACAGAAATTCTTAAGAAGAGGAAAGCAGAACTTGTAATCATGACATAACCAGCCTAAAACCAGCAACAATATTTCAAAAGTAACGAAAAGAAAATAGAGCTCATATTCACAACATAACCAGCCTAAAACCAGCAACAATATTTCTAAAGAAAAAGTGAAATGAACAGAAATCTTTTCATTATGCTAAGGAAACAAAGAAAAGTGAAGAAAGGGCTAATGAGTTTACCTCTTTTGGAGCAGCGACTGGGACTCGAGCTTTGTCAGAAACTCGACCCACCACCGGAGTTGTATTCAACTTTTACTTATTGGAATCGACAAGAATTTTCTATTTTTGTGAGTATTTTTTCTCTGAAACTTTGGAATTCTCTGAGTTAGAGAAATGCCTCCCCAAAGAAACTTGAAAATTCAAAAGCCAACCCCCCTTTCACATAAACCTTCGTGGTTTATATAGGAGACTTCGAGGGTGAGATTAGGGGGGAAATCTGAAGGGTAGAATCGGGTAAAACCTTTGAAAAAATTCGAATTCAAACTCGAATCCAACAATCTTGTGCCACGAATGTACCTTCTCCATACGAATTCCAGCTGATTCAGCCGCGATTTGAGGGATATGAATGTTGGAGAAGCCAGTTGTCCCTTCTAGATCTTTGCAGAACTTGGACAACGCATCGACAGACGGAGTGGATTTGGACGGCGTTTGGGAACGTTAGGGTTTCTGGGGATTGTTAGAGTTGTTGTTGTCGTTTGGAAGAAGTAGTAGAAGGTTTTAGGCGTCGTTTTGGGAGAACACATTAGGGTTTTCTTTTGTTTCAGTGAGGTACGAAGAAGATGAGATGGAGGGATGAGGGAGAGAGAGAAGCGCGTGGAATATGAGTGTATGTGTGTATATTATTTGCTGATAGTGAGGATATAGAAGTTTGGCTCGGGTCTGGGTCAGTATGGAGTGGGCTGAGCGAATTGGGTGCTGTTGAGCCCAAATCATTGGCTGATAAAGGGAGGGGTTATAAGGTGGAAGATGATTTGGTTTAAGATCTGGCCACATTTGCAAAATGTGGCCATTCTTGAACTTGGGAGATAGCCAAATTAAAAATAATTTAGTGAAATTCGGCTACAATTGAAATAGATTTTAAAGAAATAGGCTAGAATAGGAATAAGAGTGAATCAATTACAATCAACTCTTAAGCTTAATTAGTTTAAACAGTTCGAAATAATTATCGTATTTAACATATAACTACCTCTTTTACAATTATGAAAATTAATTTCTTAATTAATCTCTCGTTTGAATTAATTTAAAGGAAAATCAAACGTTTAATCTTTTAAAAGGATTTTCTTATGAAACTAAACTCTAAAATAGTTCTTTAAGTAAACTTATATAAATTTCACGTAATTAAACATGAGAGATATAAATTATTACTCAGACCTATTATAAAGCTTATTTGAAAAAATGTTTTTATCCTTTTTACAAAATAATTATTTCAAAATTGTTTTAAAATTAGAAAAGGCTCAAGATTATTCGTAATGTGGAGGGTAAAAATTGAGTGTCAACAGTTGCCCCTCCCTTTGGGTAGGGTGAGTGTGATGAACCCTGGGCAAAGGGAATTGACGTTCCCAATTTTATCCGACCACATATTCATCTTCGAAAAGCAGTTGGTTTTAGCATGAATTTTAAGGAATCATGGTCAAACTCTGGTGTTGAGTTTCCTACATATCCCGGGTTACACGAGAACTCAGGCCACTTGTATTTGAAGGTGCTTGATTTTATGCACGATTTTCAAGGAATTCCAAACTATCCCGGTTTCAGGGTACGGAGAGACCAGAAAGCTAGGGAGTAAGAGGATCTGGGGGGGTTTGGAATGCAGTCCAGTTTTCAAAACAGAGCGCACCTACATATCCTGGGACATAGGAATCAGGCTGCTTGTAGCTCGACTCAATTAGTGGAAAAGGTAATCTTTATTTTAAGACAACCTTTGGCTCGGGATGAGTGACAAATAAGTTGAGCTATAGAAAAGAGGCTTATAACCTCTCAACTATGAATGTGGTGGACTTCACACCCATAAGTAAGATTTTACTTGGACATAATTTCAAAAGTTCGAGGTATATCATCACCCGGATTTGAAAAGAATGAATATTGCTTCCAGCTTGAGTTCAGAAAATACCCTAGATGCGAAACTAAGACCCAAAGATAGGAATACCCACATGCCTTCTGATAGGGGTGTGGTTTGATAGTGGTGAAAAGTCATTCCTCAGCTCGCGTCCAAGGAGTTTGGTATTCCTCTTTGGACTATGTCCTAGTTCGCTGCTAAGAAAAAGTTTCACGTTGTGATGCGTCCTTTTTGGTGTAGTCCGCACCTGTGATTTTGCTTTGAGAATTTCATCCTTCTTTGTTTCTCTCGACAACATCTCAAAAGAAAATTGTTAGTAATAACATAATTTTATTTGGAGAGGTAGTTTCTTTGTCATACCTCACTCGGGATTATGTTCAAATCTCGTGTTGTGACGTCCTTTTGATGCACTTTGTACCTGTTGTTCTGGCTCGAGATTTTCATCCTCTTGGATGTTCTCGGTAATATTTTGAAACAAAGATGTTAGTAGTAAAGTGATTCAATGGAGAAAGATAGCTTTGTACCTTAATTTTTGCGTATGTTGCTTTTTAAAGCGTATGTCATCCTTTCCTATTTTTGTCATAGGAAATAGCTACTTTTATTACATAGAGACATGATAGCCTTCGTGGCAATTTTTGTTGTTGTGACTTAACACTTTGCGCATTCCCGTTGTTGTGGCTTAGAAGTGTTAGATTTGTGCATTCCCGTTGTTGCAACTTGAACACCTTGCGCATTCCCGTTTTTGTGTCTTAGAAGTGTTAGATTTGAGCATTCCCGTTGCTGCGACTTGAACACTTTGCGCATTCCTATTGTTGTGACTTAGAAGTGTTAGATTTGCGCATTCCCATTGCTGTGACTTGAACACTTTGCACATTCCCGTTGTTGCAGCTTAGAAGTGTTAGATTTGCACATTCCCGTTGCTGTGACTTGAACACTTTGCGCATTCCCATTGTTGCGGTTTAGAAGTGTTAGATTTATGCATCCTTATTGCTGCGACTCGAACACTTTGCGCATTCCCATTGTTGCGGCTTGAACACCTTGCGCATTCCCATTGTTGCGTCTTAGAAGTGTTAGATTTGCACATTCCCGTTGCTGCAACTTGAACACTTTGCACATTCTCGTTGTTGTGGCTTAGAAGTGTTAGATTTGCGCATTTCCATTGCTGCAACTTGAAAACTTTGTGCATTCTCGTTGTTGCATCTTAGAAGTGTTAGATTTATGCATTCTCATTACTACGACTTGAACACTTTACGCATTCCCATTGTTGCGGCTTAAAAGTGTTAAATTATTCAGTTTTATGGTGGTTGAATGTGGTGATCTGTGAGTATGATGACTTTTGTAATAGTTGCGATGGTGATGGTCCTTGCAACCGTTTGCGGCGTTCTCTTGCATGTGATAGCCTTCATGGCTACTGGCAGTAGTCTTTGCATATGCCTTTAGGGTAAATCTTACGCATCATCTGTATCGACGCGAGTAACAGATATTCCCTGAATTGTCAGGGTTTGGGTAATCTAGCACATCATCCAACTTTGGACAGAGGTGGCCTACAGATGCCTTTAGTTTGCCAGCTTTCGAGTAATTTTGCACATCATCCAACTTTTGATAGAGGAAGCTTACAGATATCCTTTGAATTGCCAGTTTTTGGGTAATCCTGCACTTTATCCAATCTTGGATGTAACGCAACTTACAGATTTCCCTTGAATTGCTAGCCTTTGGGTAGTCCTGCACAATATCAACGTGGATATGTCGTGGCTTATAGATAACCCTTGGACTATCAATCTTTGGTAGTCTTGCACTTTTATCCAATTTTGGATATTATTGTCACTTACGCATTACCCTTGAACTGTCAATCTTCAGGCTATCTTGCACACTATCCATTTTCAGATATCACTGCGTCTTACAGATAACCCTTAGTCTGTCAAATTTTGGCAATCTTGCACACTATCCAGTTTTAGATATCGCTGTGACTTACAGACGACCTTTGGACTTCTAATTTTGGAACATCTAATTCATCGTCCGGTTTGGATGGCGTCTTAGAGATATCCCTCGGATAATATGCTTTTGATCTCGACGGTAAATGGCATTTGATTATCGAGCTGACAAGGCCTTTGCCATACGATCAAATATAGCCGCATCTTGTTGGGATCGATGCTCTTGTGTGTATAAGCATACTTTAGAGCAAGACTTTGTTGTCTCTAATAAGAGTGCATAAATATCCTTAACGTCAGACTCCTCCATCTCACGTGATATCGGATATAAATATGCTGAATGCCAGACTTGGCATAATAATAAGGAAGCAAATACATCCTCAACATCAGACTCCTCCGTCTCACATGATGTTGGATGCAAATACGCTGGATGCCAGACTTGGGATGATAAATAATAATAATATCATCAATGTCAGACTCCTCTGTCTCACGCGATATCGGATATAAATACGCTGGATGCTAGATTTTGCATAATAAATAATAATAATATCCTCAACGTGAGACTCCTTCATCTCATGCAATATCTGATATAAATACGTCAGGGTTGGCATAATAAAGGAGCAAATATACCCTCAACGTCAGACTCCTCCGTCTTACGCGATATCAGATATAAATATATTGAATGCCAGATTTGGCATAATGAATGATGATAATGAGAATGATGATAATGATATCCTCAACAATAGACTCCACTATCTCACGCGATCTCGGATATAAGCATGCAGAGGGTCGATCCTGCACAGCAAGTGCGACTTAGGGATGCCTATGAATGTCGTCCTCTATGCAACCGGCCGGTAGAGGGAAATAGTCTTCGCAGGGGATGTATATCTGTGGTATTTGATGATGATGGTCCTCTCGACATGCAAATATGAATGGCCCTCTTGGCACGGTCCTCTTGACATGCAAATATGGATGGCCCTCGTGGCATGGTCCTCTCGACATACATATATGATGGCCCTCGCGGCATAATCCTCTCGACATGCAGATATGATGGCCCTCGCGACATGGTCCTCTCGACATGCAGATATGATAGCCCTCGCGGCATGGTCCTCTCGACATGCAGATATGATAGCCCTCACGGCATGGTCCTTGTGATATAATGCCATATAATACAATGCAACATAATATAATATGATGCAATGCGGTATGACATAATATGATGCGACATAATGCTTATGCCATATAATGCAGTATGATGCAAAGTGGTGTAATGTAGCATGATGCAATATGACATGGTGCAATATGAATGCAAAATGTGATGCAATGTAGTACCATGTGATGCAATGGCCCATGGGAAAGTCGTAGAAAACATCACCTCTGGTCTTTGTTTTGTCATGTTGACTCTTTTATGGATACTTGTGCTCAAGGCAAACGGTTAGTAGACACGGTGTCACTCTTACTAGCGACTACAGTTAAAATTTGAAAAACTTTAAAGTCGACGTTTTATGAAGCTAATCAAAACAGACTTTCATTTGAAATGTGAATGAAATGGTCGTGTCCATTTCTGGGGACAACGATAAATACCATCTTTGAACATCATCGATTCATGGTAATTTCTGACTTATCGCGGATTGGCGGAGAACGTCGCTAATCTCTCATTTGGTGTCATGATTTTGAACCTGACCAAAATGTCTTGATTTGCTTGGGGACTTGAGGACGCTATCAATCTCTCTTTGTCCAGTAGTTTCTGCGAACTACAATGGAGTTTGTCCATTCTAAGCGTTTTCACCTCTGTCGGCTTTTCTCGACAAATTTTGGGGTGTCTGATCTCGTTGCATTTCTTTGAACGCATTGGATAACGAGGGGCTGCTTTCTAACATACTTTTGGGGATAACCTGCATCCACAGAAAATTGTTAGTTTTTTTCAAAAATTGGTCTGTGTTTACCTCCTTTGATCTTCTTCTCCTTGCTTTTGTCTCTTCTGGATGCTTTCCACTCTCGGGTACTCGTCGCCCTCGACTCTCCTCGGGCCATGGTAGACATAAGACAAAATACATTATAAGGAGTAAAACTAATTTTCGTGATGATTTTTCAAACTGGCTCTTTGTAAAATAAAGATTTTAAAAAAGGATAGTTTGAAAAGGTCTTTACCCATCATGTCATGTGCTAGCTCAACGAATGTGCTTTACTCGAAGTTTTGACATTTCTGACATATTGTTGGCAGAATATGAAGATCCTTTGTTGTCCTAGCTAGGGAATTCAGAAATGCTTTTTGAGAAATCTATCACAGCTGTGGGTTAATCCATCAAGGACTGAGAATTTGTTGAAGTAGATTCTGATCTCTCGGTGTTTGGAGAATTTTTCGGAGTTTGTTTCTAAACTCTCAAATGAAGCTCGGTGGAAATTTTGAGGTCCTCCTCAAAATTTCTGCCCCAGTTAAAGGTTTCATTGACGAATCTCATTCTAATGGCAAGAGCCTTGAGACTCTGTGTGGATTACGAGATTCGTTTTCAATATTCACTTTGGTTTCTCTTTGGCATCTTCTGTATTCTGACTTGTCAGGGATTTCCCTTTGCCTTCTGAATTTTTGAGATTCCTTTCTCAAGAATTCTGCCCCAGTTTTCATTTCCTTGGTGATATGATTGGGTCATTGTGGCATTTACGTATCTACAAGCATTTATTTGTTTGCTGGAAATGACCTTCATCTTCGGAATTTTTGAGATTCCTTTCTCAAAAATTCTGCCCCAGTTTCCATTTTCTGGGGTGATATGACCGAGTCGTTGTGGCGCCTACGTGTCTCGTTGAAGCAGGAATCAGTTCAAACATAGTTCCCACACTCGAAGTGGGAGCATATTGGAGATAAATAAAGGTGCGACCGCGGCAGACAAAGGCCGCCTACGTATCTCATTCTTGAGAATTCAGTTCGAACGTAGTTCAAGATAGGAAGGGGAAAGATAGATTTTCCTAAGGAGTTGACCGAAGCTAGCACAGGCCGCCTACGTATCTCATTCTTGAGAATTCAGGTCAAACGTAGTTCGTAGAAAGAGGACATGGAATTTTTTAAGCTTTACTAAGTGCAAAACGATTACAATCAGCAAATGCGATTACAAAGAAAGAAAGAAAGAAAGACTATCATTAGGCATAGTATTTCTTCACGGCATAGGAGTTGATTGGTTTGGTCCATACTTGATCATCCATCTCGGACAAAATCAAGGCTTCTCCTGATAACACTTTGTGGATGACATATGGTCCTTGCCAATTAGGTGCAAGCTTTCCTTTGTCTTATGGGAGGGAAGGATTAATTGTCCATTCCCTGGATTAAATTCTGGATTGACCAATAAATTTTGAGAGATGATATTTGTGCTCATTCTCGTCCTATTATTGTAGGACCAGTCAAAGATGTCGATGTATGGCTTGAGCAGACTGATAAGCTCTTTCTTTTGTGCTTTTGACAAATGAATACCAATGCTGATTCCTTTAACTTGATCGTTGCCTCCCAGATTGACCCCCTTAAACTCTTTTAGGTGGGGCTTTTCCTCGTCTTCAAAGTTTGTAGACTTCTTGGTTGTTTGTTCCAGGACCATGATTTCTTCAACATGCCTTTCAAAATCATTATCGTCTAGCTTGGTTTGTTCGTTAAGCTCTTGACATGACGTGACAATGGCAGGTTTTAAGCTATTATTACTGAAATCACAAACAAAGCAAGTTAGATAATGACCAGTAATCATATAGCAAAGTTTTCGCAATAAGGGAGGCTTTTCTTTGAAATCCAAAATATTTATAAACTATGGCTATAACCCACACGAATGCAAGTTTGTGCCTTTGGGAAAGCGGTAAAATAGTACGAGGAAATTGAAAACATAAAGGGCGGGTCACGTAGCCTCATCCGGACCATCACCGATTTTCATAAAACAGAGTCTTTGTCTACCCAGCCGAGTGGAGAGTCACGAGGGAAGTTGCGACCCAATTTTGTATCTTCTCGTCGGGCTTGGCATCCCTGCTCATGTCTATCTCGGGGATTTCTTCTATTATAGCATCGCATTCCTCGAATAGCTTCCCTATTCCATCTTCTAACCCTTCGCTTGGAGGACCGATACTCACCGAGAATGACTAATATAAGTGAGGGAGTGTCTTAGGCGGTCCTGAATGTTTCTCCCCTTCAACTTTTGCTTTATCCTCTAGGCCATGCTTGGTCGATTTTCCAAAAATGCTTATGGGTTCAGTCATACTATCGGAACTCTTGCCTAATCCGAGACCTGGTTCATATCCACTCACTAGTATTTTATCGATAGTTGGCGTGGGGATTTGAGGAGCAAGATCCTTTCCCGTGGCATTGACAGTCTCTACAGTGTAGAAATTGCTTTCTTTTGGGACTTCTTCAGTCACAGGGACACAACCATTAATGTGCAAGGCCTTGTTGCGCATTAACCCTTCAAAGGGTAGTTCAGTAATACTCAAAGCAGTTATAGCTTTTACCAGTATTTCTTGTTCTTAGGACTAATCGGCACTATTGACTTTCTCACAATCCATTCTTCATCAACCTCTATTATGTTAATAGTGGCTCCTCCGTGATTCGAGAGCGGGTTGTTATTAACATTTGGCGGTGCTGTTTGTAGTGTGACCACTCTTTGATCAATTAAATCCTGAATTTTGTGCCTCAGATTAATGTAATCTTTGGTACCGTGTCCGGCGCCTCCGGAGTGGTAAGAACAATGTCGATCAGCCCTGAAGAAATGAGAGTCAGGATTTGCAGGTTTGGATGGAATAGGCTGGATAAATCCGGCAGCCTTGAATCTTTCATATAACTGAGTTCTAGTTTCAAATAACTGGGTGAAAGTCCAAGAAGCTTTCTTTTCCAAATTAGGATGAGGGAGATTAGCATCGGCGGGAGGAGGAACCTGGCGATTATTCAAGTTCTCAGGAGCCGTTTGATACACTTGGATGTTCTGGGGAGGAGCTTGGTAAGTGGGTTGCACATTTGGTTGTGGAACTTGGTATATGGGCTGAGTATAGTAAATAGGTTGAAAGTTTTGTGGAGCTAGGTAAATAGGCTGAGTATAGTAAATCGGTTGAGGATTTTGTGGAGCTGGGGGAGGGGTCGTTTGAACAAGTGATTTTTTGTAGTTGGCCCAAAACAGTTTCCGCGATCTTGGGCTAGGACTGGAGGATATTGCAGACACTTCTTCCCTTTTTTTCTTGGAAAACCCTGCCGATCTTGAGGAAGTCGAGGCTTTGGTAATCTTTCCGCTACGAAGACCCTCTTAAACAATTTCACCAATCTTAACTAAAT
The DNA here is from genome assembly GCA_003996215.1 of Jaltomata sinuosa. Lineage (NCBI taxonomy): Eukaryota > Viridiplantae > Streptophyta > Magnoliopsida > Solanales > Solanaceae > Jaltomata > Jaltomata sinuosa. Next base: position 224,999 of record QJPP01005060.1, read on the forward strand.
CGGCAAATTTTGCTTTTACTGCTGATATCATTTTATCGTAGAACTCCGACTATAGAGAGCGCATAAACACTGTGCTTATCTCTTTTTTGGTCATAGGAGGCCGAAATCTCGCTGCTTCCTTCCTCCATCGGTAGGCATAGTCCCTGAAGTCTTCGTTTGATTTCTCCCTAATGCGACCTAGAGAGTATCGATCCGAGACAACTTTCACGTTATATGCTAACCTTTGAGCAAAGTCTCGGGCCAGATCACTCCATTTGGACCACTTTCTTAATTCCTGGGAGGTGAATAATTCTAAAGCCTCTTCACTCAGACTTTGGCTGAATAACCTCATTACCAGAGCATAGTTCTTTCGTGCACCGACCATTTGGTCGCAATAGCTTCTCAAATGGGCCTCGGAATTCCTAACACCGTTAAAGGTTTCGAACTTAGGAATCTTGAATCCGTCTGGCAGGTCCATCTCTAGATGGATACAGAGATCATCATAGTCGTAGCCTTTCTTGTAGGATAAACCTCAAAACTCCTTGATCCTGGCTATGTCTTCTTTCATTTGTGCCATGTCAGACTCATGCTTTTTCTCTGTGGCCCTCAACTCTTTCTCTTTCTCCTCATAGTGATCAAGCTCAGGGCTCTCTTGGAGAGTGGTGTATGGTTCTACCATAGCGTGGAAAGTGGTTGGTGATATATATTGGGTAGGTGGAGGCTGGACATGTGGGATGGCATTTGGATATGTGGGGGTATAATATGTGGGTTAGTGACGTTGGGATGATTATTCTGGGAGTTGTAGGCATTTGGTGGCGTATTTTGATAACTTGGAGGAAGGTTTTGTTGATTGTAGGCACTTGGGTTATTGTTTTTGTTAGTGTGCTGGACAGGAGGAGTATGAATTTGATACGAGGATCTGATATGAGGAGGATTATTGGAGAGAGGTTTGTTTGGAGGTCTAGGTGCGGAAGAGGTAGGGATATTTCTCAATTGATTTTCAGTCAATGGAGAATTGAGCGGAGGAATCTGGAGGGGAGGCTGAGAGGTGCCCAGATTTGGAGTGTTAGCGGCAATAGCCAAGCTAGCCATATCCTTGGCCTCTTCTTGCATTTTCTCTAGCTTCCTTGCCAATTTGGCAATCATTTTGTTTTGCTCAACAATTACATTGTTTCTCACGGCCAAGACATTCTCTTCCTCACTGTCAGTCATTTTACCCTTAGTGAAGCGACGGTTAGAGGAGGAATCTATTTGTGCCTTTGAGCGGGTGAAGTAGGGATGTTCGGCCAGTTTTGCCAACACAGATCAATTTCTATTACATGTTAAAGTAAAACAATTCAAAGGCCGATATGTTAAATACCGTTAGTGATAAACAATACAAGATATCCGACCGGGAAGAAACACATAAAGTTGCTTTTCATTAAGGCAAATTGATCCACGGGCATTTATTGGCTCGAGGGTAGTATCGATTTTGGGGTAGGTAGATTTAATCAGGAGTTTTGTCTTGTTGAGTCTTGTGTCTTCTGAACTTTTTGGTATATTTTTCAAAGTGAGGAGATGAAAATATCTTAAGGATAGGGAACGGGTCCTGAAAGGATGTAGTTCGGATATTGTAAGTTCGTTTTCTGAACAAGACTTGAAGGGTTTTAAGAAGTTTTTGGATTTTTCTGGAGAAATTTGAAGAACTCCAAGAGCGATTTTTTGTAGTGGCTTTACATTTTACTTACTGTGTTCTAGAAAATTTCGGCACGTAATGGACCAATTTTCCTTGATTCAAGCAACACACATAGCACATAAAACAATTATATCACATAACAGTTCATAACGCGTTCTATATGGATATGTGACCCTTTTATGCCAAAGGTAGGCCTAACGAATTGAAGGATGTGTATGTCATTTCTAAATGTTCCATTGCCCAAAAATATATACAGACCGTTTAAATGAAAATGGGGATACAAAATAAGGGAAAAAGGAATGTACATCAGAAATTAGTCCTACACAGGGGCACAATCCTAAACTAGGCTGCCTTGGCCGGTCCTTCGTTCTCAAACTTCTTGGACTTTTTGCAAATTCTGAACGCCTTTCGGATGACAATCTTCAAAAATGAAAGACTATCTAAATATATCCCAATCCCGAGGGACAATGGTTTGTACAACTCGACATCATATCCTTCAATTGAGCAGGTATGTGATGATTGTTCTTTCGGGCCGTGGGCCCTTTCGAACATAAAGTGGTCTTACTAATGGACTTAATATCCCTCAGATATTAAGACATCTTAGGTCAATGCCTATTTTGGGATTTGGTTTTGCTCTATCCTGAGTTTCTAGAATAGGTTTCGAAATTGACCGGGAACCAAGGCGGATAACCAAGGCTAAAACAACAAGTCACCGTTAACCGATCGCGGGTCAACTACTTCACTCGTCTGTTTTGAAAATTGTGTGTTTTGTTAAGAACGAACGCAAAGACTTGCATAATCACCTTTTTACCCCTAATGCAGTCTAATGCTTTTTCCAAGGTAGGCGGAAGATACTATGAACAGTTTATAAGTGCGAGAAAGTAAAAAAGTAAGGAAAGCAATAAAAGTTTACTAATTATTACAATTCCGAATAGTTAGTCAAATAAGTAGTTGCAAACAATAAGGTTAGAACCTAGTTGAATTATCCCCAACAGAGTCGCCATTTCTGTTTTACGAGAAAAATGACTTTAGTGGAAAATCATTTCGAAAATCTCTAAGTTAAGGTTAAAGTTTAAAAATATTTTCAATTGAAAGCAAGAGTCGCTACTTAGTTTTTATAAAAGTAAAAACCAAGAAAAAACTTATAAAAATTTCAAAGTCTAAAACAGAGAAAGACTTAGAAAACATTTCGAGATTAGGGTAAGGGTTCAAATTAATACTCTTGGAAGGGTGTTAAGGCACCAAGAGTATCCGCTAACTCGCGGTTATTCGGACTTGTTTGAAAACTAACTTTTTTGACTAATATTTAAGAGAATATACTCATTTGTAAAAAAAAAAAAAAAGAGAATCCTTGATTGAAGCAAATGAATTGAATGCAGATTTTCAGTTTCCTACAACGTTTTTGAGGAAAAATAGTCTGGGACCTTCGAAGTAATTTGACGAGCTCATCTTCGCATTTTTGCACTTAAGAAAGCATTTCTATGTAAGGAAACTGATTAAAGGTGAGTGAATTTGATTTAGTGAAAGTGTTTAAACAAGAAAGGTTCTTCCTTTGGGGATCTCAACTAAATTAAAATGTTAGAGACAAGCAATTAACACAAGTAGTCTATACTAAGCGAGATAAATAAGATAGAAGAAATTAATCAAGCCCTTTGGCCTAATTGAATTAAACCTGTCCTAAATCTAACCTTGGGCCTTGCCCAAAATCTCCCATACTTTGGACTTGTAGTCCAATTTCTATCTTCTTAGCCCATTTGGGTCACTATCTGTTGCTTCTGTTGTGAGCCTGACCCATTTTTTCTCTTTCTTTTTACTCTTCTTCAACCTGTTTACCAATTCATTGTGACTTTGCAACGAGGTGACTCAAAGTTGAAAATTGTTAGGCATCCAGGCCCAACGAAATACAAGGGAGAGGATACAAAAGACCCGAGGCAGTGTTCATGCAAAATAAAAGAGTGATAAGGATTAGTACTGATTACACAAGCATAGAGACATGATCTTATTTTAAAAATAAAGGAGTCTATGACTTGATCAAATTGCTTACAACAGTGAATCACACCCAGAAAGGGGGGAGAAAACAGGTTTGAAGCACAAAAAGGAAAGGGGAGAAACATACAACTCATATCATCAAATATGACCAGCAGATAATAGCAAGAGGAGAAGCCAACTAAGACTTAAAACAACTTTAACGATGGAGAAAAACTTTTCTATTTTAAGGCCATTTAGAATGAGTTTGAGAGATGCAATAGAGACAACCATTCATGCTTAAGAGAGATACAAATATTTGAACACTTCGAGAATTTAGAAAACAAGAACTTCTCAACAAGTGGTACAGATTCGGGAGAGAAACAATGATGATAATACATACACATTGCACACATAAGCCATGAAATATGATGTAACTTGTCTTAGGCAAACATGACTATACCTAATCTTACAGATTCAAACCCCAACATGCCATCACAGAAATGGTTACCAACCTTAAAGCTAAACAACTTTTAGAAATATAGAGTAAACATTCAGATCTAAAGAATTTTAGCATTCGAGGAAGAGGTGAACTCAAACTAATTTTTTTTGCAAATTAAAATCCTTTTGACCTTGTATATAGAGCCTGCTTTACGATTGACCAGCAGTGGGAAAGTTCCAAATGAACACAAAGGAGAAAATTACTGGTCTACTTAGCACACAACTGGTTTTAACGCATGTTTAGAGACGCAACAACTAGATCACGTATAAAGAAGAAGATGTAATGAAAGCACTTGTCCGAGGGTCACAAATTAAGAATTTCGGAGATGAAGATATACTATTGAGAGGGTATATCTCAATGAAATATTTGCCTAAGGAGTAAGGGACAAGGAAAACTATGACATAGAAAACAAACAGTCTAGCTACATCACAAAGATCACTTGCTTTTGATGACTACTGCCTAACAATCCGAATTCATATCGCGGAAAAGAAAAGAGAATCCAACATATTCATGCTTAACAGAAATTCACTATGAAGAACATATGATAGACATAGATGAAATTCGAACCAAAAGGAACCACATGTTTTACTCTATGAAAGAAATCTAAATCAGTAAATTCTAACCAAATGAAGAGCAAACATCATCCAACACTCTAATACAGATGCTTGATAACTAGCCCTTAAATGAAAATCCTTGCATTAACACAAAATAACATTCTTCAAAGACACATAACAGTCGTGCAACAACAATAATATCATTTGAAAATTTCTAAACTCGACAACAGTTTCAAAAATAACAAATTCTATCATTTTTCTTTCTAAATCCATACCAAACAAATTCATCTTAAAACAGAGATTCTTAAGAAGAGGAAAGCAGAACTTGTAATCACGACATAACCAGCCTAAAACCAGTAACAATATTTCTAAAGTAACGAAAGAAAACAGAGCTCATATTCACAACATAACCAGCCTAAAACCAGCAACAATATTTCTAAAGAAAAAGCGAAAAGAACAGAAATCTTTTCATTATGCTAAGGAAACAAGGCAAAGCGAAGAAAGGGCTAATGAGTTTACCTCTTTTGGAGCAGTGACTGGGACTCGAGCTTCGTCAGAAACTCGACCCACCACCGGAGTGGTATTCAACTTTTACTTATCGAAATCGATAAGCATTTTCTATTTTTGTGAGTATTTTTTCTCTGAAACTTTGGAATTCTCTGAGTTAGAGAAATGCTTCCCCAAAGAAACTCGAAAATTCAAAAGCCAGCCCCCTTCACATTAACCTTCGTGGTTTATATAGGAGAGTTTGAGGGTGAGATTGGGGGGGAGGGAATCTGAAGGGCACAATCGGGTAAAACCTTTGAAAAAATTAGAATTCAAACTCGAATCCAACAATATTGCGCCACAAATGTACCTTCTTCGTACGAATTCCAGCTGATTCAGCTACGATTTGAGGGATAAGAACGTTGGAGGAGCCATCTGTCCCTTCTAGATCTTTCCAAAACTTGGAAAATGCATCGACAGACGGAGTGGATTTGGATTGCGTTTGGGAACGTTAGGGTTTCTGGGGATTGTTAGAGCTGTTGTTGTCGTTTGGAAGAAGAAGAAGGTTTTAGGCGTCGTTTTGGGAGAACACATTAGGGTTTCTTTGGTTTTAGTGAGGTACGAAGAAGATGAGGTGGAGGGATGAGGGATAGAGGGAAGCGCATGGAATGTGAGTGTATGTGTGTATATTATTTGCTGATAGTGAGGATATAGAAGTTGGTCTCGGGTCTGGGTCAGTATGGAGTGGGCTGAGCGAATTGTGTGGTATTGAGCCCAAATCATTGGCTGATAAAGGGAGAGGTTATAAGGTGGAAGATGATTTTGTTTAATATCTAGCCACATTTGTGAAATGTGTCCACTCTTGAACTTAGAAGATAGCCAAATTAAAAATAATTTAGTGAAATTTGGCTACAATTGAAATGGATTTTAAAGAAATAGGCTAGAATAGGAATAAGAGTGAATCTCTTGAGCTTAATTAGTTTAAACAATTCGAAATAATTATCGTATTTAACATATAATTACCTCTTTTACAATTATGAAAATTAATTTCTTAATTAATCTCTCGTTTGAATTAATTTGAAGAAAAATCAAACGTTTAATCTTTTAAAAGAATTTTCGTATGAAATTAAACTCTAAAATAGGTCTTTAAGTAAACTTATATAAATTTCACATAATTAAATATGAGAGATATAAATTATTACTCAGAACTATTATAAAGCTTATTTGAAAAAATGTTTTTATCCTTTTTACAAAACAATTATTTCAAAATTGTTTTAAAATTAGAAAAGGCTCAAAATTAATTCGCAATGTGGAGGGTAAAAATTGGGTGTCAACAAGAACAGCAGCAGGCAGAGTAGAAATAAACAGTCACGGCAATCAATGGTAATGTACATAGGAACTAGCCCAGTGGAAAGGCAACAGAAAACAACAAGCACGACTAGCAAAAATAGAGTATGTATACATGGCAAACGCAGGTGAAAGTAAGAACGATGCACCTGAGATCCTCGCAAAAACAATATATACATAAGTTTCAAAACGGATGGCATACCAGTAATCTCAAGCATAAAGAATGTGTCACGACCCAACTACCGGGCCGTGCGGGCACCTACTCTAATTGTATAATCGGGTCCGTCATTATGAGTAGTCCAATCGTGCCAAGTTTTAGAGTTAGAAAACTCCGGGTTTGGGAGTTTGAAATTGTAGGCTAGGATAGCCTCGGCCGGTTTTTTAGCGAGGTGGAGTCTAGGGAAATCTGGGTAAGGATTGGTTTATGTGTCTTGTGTTAAGATAGTTTTCCGCGTAGCCAAGACATAAAGGAGTCCGGGGGAGTTTTCAGAATTGAATTTGGGTGAGTAGAACTCTCGAAATCGCGTTTGACGTGAAAGGGTTGTTTCGAGTCATCGAGGAAAGCAAGTGTGTTGTAAATTGGCCAAAACTGAGAGAATTCTAGACATTCTGTCTGTGACAAGTGCAATCATCTGCGGTCGCAGCCTCCACTATAGTGGTGGAAAATACCGCTATAGCAGTGGTCGAGGCGGTAAACGCCGCTTAAGACCGCTATAGCGGCAGTTGTCTGCTATAGCGGGCCAACGGGATTTTAATGCAGAAACATTCCCCAAAACATTAAGTTTTCACAATTTCATTTTGAGATAAGGGCTAGGCGATTCCAGGCAATTTTCCTCCTTTTTCCTTCAAATTTCTTCCCTAAGGTAAGGTTTCTACTCTCCAATCTTTGTACTACGTTTCCTATGCGGTAGAATTGCTAGGAGGAAACTTGGGGAAAGGTTGGAATAACCTAGGAATGGTAGAATCCCGGGAAGGAAGGGGATTCCAAGCATGAATGTTCTTGGGCATTGTTAAAAGTATGTTATTATGATCATAGGTTGTTAAATTCTCTATTTTTAACTGTAAAAATGATAGAAGTAGGTGAATTAACGGTGGAAAAGCCCGGGAAAAGGGTAGGATGATCATGGATGGCCTGGGGTTTGGGGATTCAGTGTAATCCGGGTATTGTGCAGGCCTTGTGTGTTAATTATATGTACTTGTGTGTTATTTTAGACCAAGAATGAGAAAGGAATCCGAAACACGGGAAAGCTTGGGTTAAGTAGAGCTTGGCTCATTTCGAGGTAGGTGATGGCTTATTAATTTCTATGAATGTTGTATATTCTTGTAATCATATCTAATAGCTTGTATGAATTACATTGCTTAGGGAGTTGTGTATAATGTCTAAGGTTCTTGCTTTACAGTCTGTGATTGAAGGGTGTTGCTTGTTGGTTTACAAGTTGTTTTGATCATCTATTTGACTGTGAGTTATTGATATTCAATTGGCTAGGGTACCACAACTGGTACGAGTATAACAAATGGTTGGCACGGGTACCACGCCTTTTACGAGTATACTAACGGTTGGCTCGGGTACCACTCCTGGTACGGGTTTACTTTTGTTGCATCATTGACTTTTTAATCATGTGTTGCATTGATTGCTATTGGTTCCATGAGTGGACTGGGCTGATTATTGAAATGTGTTATTGGTTTGGTGGTTCTTGAGTGGCCGAGAATTTCTGTATAACTGTTGTGTTGGTCTTGGTTTAGGCCGGGTTGTTAATTGTCATTTTGTGTTGTCTAGAGGGGATCCCAGGGTGGGTTCGGGCTAGACAGAAAGGTATAGTATTGGCATATGGTTGTGTCTTAGAGTATAAGTGGTGGATTTCATATAGGAACAAGCTAAGTAGAGACTTGTAGTCTAGGTGTGTTTGTTGATATTGTTGCATGTCTTCCATAACTTTTACTTGATATTTTAGTACTGTTTATCTGAAAACTGGCTGATGATCCTACCAGTACACAGTGGTGGTGTACTGATACTGCAGTTGCTTTTCTTTTGGTGAGTAAAGGAAATCTTCCAGCGGCTGAGACACGACCTCATCTATAGTACCGGCAATTTCTGACATCAAGGGTGAGCTGCTTGATCAAGCTACCTTGGATTTATCTCTAGAGTTTCAGCCCACTTGTTTTGGGTTAAACTACTTCCGTATTAAAGTTTTGGGTTGCATCCCGCATTCTAGATATTGGTAGTAATGTTGGTACTGTGACTTTTAGTTTCTAGGGGGGATTTTCCGCAAGATGATATTAATGCTATAGTTCTTTGCTTATTTAACATCTAGTTACTTTTGTTCGCTGGTTTTAGGCTGTTAGTCTAAGCAAAGGATTGAACTCTATTGGTTCGCTAATCTGGGGGTGTTATGGGTGCCACTCACGATAGACTGGGTCGTGATAAATATGGTATCCGAGCCTCTAGGTTCGTTGATCTCATCGTACCAATGGGTCTAGTAGAGTCTTCGAAACGGTGCGGAGACGTTCTTACTTTTCTTCGAGAGGCTATGGGACTTTAGCAAAAACTATCTCTTCCTTCTTTTCTTCGTGCTATAATTTGATTCCAATTGGTATCTGGTGATACAAATTGGTATCTGATAACGCTCAAACTACACCTCTATTTAAGAAGCGTAAGCGATCGTTGTCAAATATATAACCCAACAAGGTTGGGGTCGAATCCCACAGAGAATATGGTGATGATTAAGTCTTTGGTGAATTAAGTGACTAGTTGTCAATCGATTCCAGTAAATAAGGGGGGTTTTGTAATCAAATTGTAAACAAAACAATAATAAACGTAGGGGGTTTAAATCAGTAGGAGAGAATGAACTAGGGATGTGTTCACCATGGCGTTGTAACAATGTCGATTCTAGGCTTAACCGGGTTCTTTCTATATGATTGTCACGATGTGATTGCGTCAATTGTATCGTCTAAACGTCTCTCGACCGAATAAACAAATTTCCTTTTCTATTCTTTCGACCTCGAAAAGATGTACTTTTTAGCTTAGCAATCCTAACATCAAGTAGAGTAATCCAGTTACGGCATTATTCTTTAAGACGAGAGTTTGTAGTCTCGAATCCTTGTTGTTTAATCAAGTTTTCCCGGTTTAAATCTCTTTACTCAAGCAAACTAAACCTAGGCATGTTCTAATGTTTGCAACCACTAGAAAACGTGACATAAAGTATGATTAACAACGTGACAATACATAAATCGAACCCAACGCTACCCGGAATCTATATTGCTACGTTTGCCATGGCTCCCACAACCCTAGTCGCGGGAGTTTTAGTTCCTCATGCTCGAAGATGAAAAGAAGAAAGTCATGTTCATAAAATAATAAAGAAACGAGATCCTTACAATATATTGAGAACAATCTTCAAGTATCCAAGAACAATAAAAACCAAGAACTCAAGAACGAATCAAGAACAATAATGTTAATTCAAGAATCGTGTTCTTGCTCTCGAAAACTAACTAAAAACGTGTTTGAAATAATGGGAGAATAATTTCTAACATAAACCTAACATAGGGTATTTATAGGAGTCAAAGAAACCAAATCCAAAACGGGCTAGGAATCCCCAAAAACGCGGGTCGCCGCCTGAGTCACTGCCTAAGCGTGACGGTCAGGCTGACGGACCGTCAAGGCAGTGACGGACCGTCGCCTGGACCGTCACTGCTAGGCAGTGGTTCACCCTGGAGGTCTGCCTTGGTGTGACGGTCCCAGTGACGGACCGTCACATGTGTGACGGCCCGTCACTCAGGCCGTCACTCTTAGGCAGAACTTCGTTTTTCTCGTATTTTCTTCCGTTTTCGTGTTTGCTTCCATTTCCTACAAATACAACATAAAAACATCAAAAACAACAATGGTTGCTTGAAAACGTACGATTGTTCTTAGTAAAAAGGAGTCGAAAGTGGCGTAAATTAGCGTCACATCAGTATCTAACCTCATTCACTCTTCTATCCGCGTAGGGTTACTACAAGGAACAACAGAGCAAGGATAGCAGTCCTAGTAGCGTACTCGATAGTTCAAGGCAGAGGTACGGGAAGGGGCAGGGGATGAGCTGGAGCCACATCTTCCAGGGGTGGAGCTCGAGCTGTTGCTGATGCACATGAGGTAACCCCTCCCCCACCTTAGGAGCATGTTGCTGAGGACGTAGAAGAAGTGGTTGTAGAGGATGAAGGGGCTCAAGCGGAGGCAGCATTGATTGGGGGTGCATGCCTTTCTACTATGACACCGTAAGATTTTAAGCAGGCGTGAGATATTCTGAGTGGGTTGGTTTGTGCTAGAGCCATACCCACAGCTTATGCAAATCAGGCCTTGGATACTCAGCCAGTGGTTACTACAGTGCCTAGGATGGACGCAGCTTCGGGCATGAATGATTTCTTCAGGCCAATGCTAGGCCCAGTTATGACTGGAAATGAGCATGAGATGCTGACTAAGTTTCTTAAGCTGAAACCTCCGACGTTTCAGGGTAAAGACAGGGAGGATGCCTATGAGTTCATCCTGGATTACTATGAGAGGTTGCACAAGTTGGGTATTGTACGTCAGCATGGGGTTTAGTTTGTCACTTTCTAGCTGCAGGGTGATGCCAAGCAGTGGTGGAGGTCTCATGTTAGTGCCGATCTTCTGTTCTACCTCCATTGACTTGGGAGCAGTTCTATGCCTTGTTCTTGGAGAATTATGTCCCCCGTACTTTGAGGGACCGAAAGAAAGATGAGTCTTGAACTTGGAGCAGGGAAGCATGTCAGTCTAGGCTTATGAGGCTAAGTTCCATGCTTTGTTTGTTTTGCTACACAGATGTTGGGGTCCGAGTTGGAACGGGTCCAGTTGTTTGTCAAGGATCTGAATAGTAAACTGCAGGTACTGTCAGTGCATATGACTTCTTCAGGAAAGGGCTTTAATGATGTGGTGTACTATGTGAAGCAGTTAGAGGGAATCAGGCAAGTGGGGTAGGCTAAGGCTTTAGCCAAGAGGCCCCGGAATGAGGGAAACTATGGTGGTTCATATTCCAGGGGCCAGAATCAGCAGGCTTACTCGGCATGTCCTATTCAGTCAGCTCTACCATCTACTACAGGTGGTCGTCATGGAGCTCAGTCTTAAGCTCTTAGAGGCCAGAGCGCATCATATACATCAGTTAGCAGACCCACACTTGATCGTGGTTTCTTCAATTATGGTGATCTGGGCCACTTTAAGAAGGAGTGTCCACATAGGCAGACAGGTAATCAGGGTCAGCTGCAACTTAGGGCAGTGGTCCCGGTAAGCAGAGGCGGTAATGCTAGGGGTCATACACAGGGTGGGCAAGGTAATTTTCGGGGAGGATAGGGAGACAAGGGGAACGGCGGCACAGACAGGGGTGCGGCGCAGCCGGCCCAGGAAGTTGCCCGGATTGATGATCGGGCTCATTGTTATGCTTTTCCAGGGGGGACCGAGGTGGAAGCCTCAAATACAGTGATCATAGGTACCATGCTTGTCTGCGATAAAATGGCTTCGGTATTATTTGACCCAGGTTCTACATATTCTTATGTGTCTGTGAGTTTTTCCTTGGGGCTGGATTTTATTTGTGATACCCTTGATTCCACTATCCATGTTTCTACCCCGGTTGGAGAGTTTGTGATTGTGACTCATGTATATTGTGACTGTTCTATTATGTTTGTGGGGTTGCATACTTGGGTAGACTTGGTAATCCTTGATATGGATGATTTTGATATTATCTTGGGTATGACCTGGCTATCTCCTTATCATGTTGTGTTGAATTGTAACACCAAGACTGTGGCTTTAGAGATTTTGGGAAAGGATAGACTAGAGTGGGAGGGTATGTACAGGTCTAAGCCAGTTAAGATAATATCTTTTGTTCGGGCTAGAAAGCTAGTGGGGAAGGGGTGTATAGCCTTTTTGGATCATCTGGGGGATGATAGTATGGAGTCCCCGCCTTTAAGTCAGTTCCAGTGGTTTCTGAATTTTTAAAAGTGTTTCCAGCGGACTTGCCTGGTATTCCTCTGGACAGGGATATAGATTTTTGTACTGATTTGGAGCCAGGCACTCATACCATTTCAATTCCTCTGTATCGTATGGCTTCGGCAGAGTTAAGGGAACTTAAGACTCAGTTGCAGGAACTCCTAGATAAGGGATTTATATATCCTAGTGCTTTGCTTTGGAGTGATCCGGTTTTATTTGTAACGAAGAATGATGGTAGTATGCGGATGTGCATAGATTATAGGCAGTTGAACAAGGTGACCATCAAGAATAAGTACCCTCTACCCCGTATAAATGATTTGTTTGACCAGCTTCAAGGTGCATCGGTATTTTCAAAAATCAACTTGAGGTCGGGGTACCATCAGTTAAATATTAGGCCTGAGGACATTCCAAATATTACTTTTCGGACTTGGTATGGACATTACGAGTTTCTAGTAATGGCGTTTGGTTTGACCAATGCGTCGGCAGCATTCATGAGTTTGATGAATGGGGTGTTTAAGTCCTACTTTGATTCCTTTGTTATCGTGTTCATTGATTATATTTTGATCTACTCTAAGAGTAGGGAGGAGCATGCTAATCATCTTCGTATTGTGCTGGATATCTTGAGATACCAAAAGCTTTATGCAAAATTCACTAAGTGTGAGTTTTGGTTGACTTCTGTGGCATTCTTGGGGCATGTAGTGTTAGAAAAGGGGGTGATGGTGGATCCCCAGAAAATTGAGGCAGTCAAGAGTTAGGTTCGGCCTAGCTCTGTGATAGAGGTGAGGAGTTTTTTTAGGCTCGCGGGATACTACCGGAGGTTTGTTAAGAATTTTTCTTCTATTACTATGCACCTGACAAAGTTGACACAGAAGGATGTACCATTCGTGTGGTCCAACAAGTGTGAGGAGAGCTTCCAAAAGCTTAAGACACTTTTGACCACAACCCCTGTTTTGTCCTTGTCAGTTGAAGGTAAAGACTTTATTGTTTACTGTAATGCTTCACATTCTGGTTTGGGTGCTGTGTTGATGCAGGATAGGAATGTGATAGCCTATGCATCCGGGCAGTTAAAGGTGCATGAGAGGAATTACCCGACTCACTAGTTAGAGTTGGCAGCAGTGGTTTTTGCATTGAAAATTTTGAGACACTACCTTTATGGTGTCAAGTGTAAGTTATTCACAGATCATCGCAGTCTGCAGCACGTATTCACCTAGAAGGATTTGAATTTAAGGAAGAGAAGGTGGATTGAGCTATTGAAGGATTATGATATGACCATTCAGTACCATCCGGGTAAGGCTAATATAGTGGCAGACGCATTAAGCCAAAAAACTATTACCATGGGTAGCTTGGCTTGTTTGGGGGTGTCCAACTGACCACTAGCTAAGAAAATTCAGGCTTTAGAGGCCATGTTCATGCACTTGGGTGTTTCAGATAAAGGTGGGTTGTTGGCCAACATTGAGGTCAGGGCCACGTTCATAGAGGGAATAAAGGTGAAACAGTTTCAGGATCTGAAACTGAGTAAGCTTCGAGGTAAGGTAATATTCGGGGAATCCAGAGACGTTATCCTAGACTTTGGTGGAGTGTTAAATTTCAGGGGGAGGATTTGTGTTCCTCGAGTTGATGATATAATTCAAAAAATCTTGGTAAAAGCTCATGGTTCGCGATATTCAATTCATCCGGGTGTGAATAAAATGTACATGAACTTGAGGCAGCGTTACTGGTGGCCTGAGATGAAAGGGGACATAGTTGATTTTGTGTCCAAGTGTCAGAACTGCCAGCAGGTAAAGTACAAACATAAGAGACCTGCAGGACCACTTCAGAGAATGCCAATTCCAGAGTGGAAGTGGGAAATAATAGCCATGGATTTTGTGGTGGGTCTTCCCAAGACATTGGGGAAGTATGACTCAATTTGGGTCATTGTTGACAGGCTGACCAAGTCCGCTAATTTAATTACGGTCAGGGTAGATTTGAATTCGCAGCAATTGGCTAAGATCTACGTGAAGGAGATTGTGAGACTGTATGGGGGTACCACTGTCCATCATTTAAGATAGAGGTACGCAGTTTACTTCTAAGTTTTGGGGTAAGTTACATGAAGAGTTGGTACTCAACTCACTTTTAGCACATCTTTCCATCCTCAGACTGATGGTCAGCCAGAGAGGATGATCCAGGTATTGAAGGACATGCTGAGAGCATGTGTGATGGACTTCGGGGGTCATTAGGACCAGTTTCTACCATTGTGCGAATTCTCATACAACAATAGCTACCACTCCAGTATTGACATGGCACCATTCGAGGCATTGTATGGGAGGAGCTGCAGATCACCGGTTGGGTGGTTTGAGGAAGGCGATGTAAAGCCTCTGGGCGTAGACCTAGTGAAGGAAGCACAGGAAAAGGTAAGGGACATTCAGACCAAGTTGATGGATGCTCAAAGCAGGCAGAAAGAGTATCCAGATCGCAAGGTCCGGGACATGGACTTACAAGCTGCTGAACAGGTATTGTTGAAGGTGTCACCAATGAAAGGGGTTATGCAGTTTGGTAAGAAGGGCAAGCTTAGCCCTTAATTCATCGGTTCATTTGAAGTTCTTGAAATTGTGGGGCCAGTGGCTTACAAGTTAGCACTGCCACCTAGTTTGTCAAGCGTCCATCCGATATTCCATGTATCCATGCTTAAGTGATACCATGGGGATGGGTATTACATCACCAAGTGGGATGAGGTACTTTTTGATAAGGATCTTCATTACGAAGAGGAACCGGTTTTGATTCTTGCTTGAGATGTTCGGAGGTTGAGGACAAAGGTGATTGACATTGTAAGGGTTTAGTGAAAGCATCATCCGGTTGAGGAAGCGACTTGGAAAACCGAGAAGGACATGCGGGACAAGTACCTTCAACTATTTGAGGATTCAGGTACTACACTTCCCTCCTTTTATTTTCTATAATTTTAGGTTTAATCATTCGGGGAAGAACGATGGGTAAATTGGTATCTGTTGTAATGACCGGGTCCGTTGTTATGGGTAGTCCAATCATGCCATGTTTTAGAGTTAGAAAACTCTGGGTTTGGGAGTTTGAAATTTTAGGCTAGGCTAGCCTCGGTCGGTTTTGGAGAGAGGTGGAGTCTATGTGTTTTGTGTTAAGCTAGTTTTTCCTGTAGCCAAGACATAAGGGAGTCCGGGGACTTTTCGGAATCAAATTTGGGTGAGTAGAACTCCCGCAATCGTGTTTGATGTGAAGGGGTTATTTCGAGTCGTTGGGAAAAGCAAGTATGTTGTAAAATGGCCAAAACTGGGAGATTTCCGGACATTCTATCTGTGATGAGCGCAACCATCTGTGGTGGTGACCTCCGCTATTGCGGTGGAAAATACCGCTATAGCGGTGGTCAAGGCGGTCAACGCCGCTTAAGACCGTTATAGAGGCAGTTATCCGCTATAGCGGAGCGGGGACTGCTATAGCGGGCCGACGAGATTTTAATACAGAAACATTCCCCAAAACATTCAGTTTTTACAATTTCATTTTGGGAGAAGGGCTAGGCGATTCCAGGCAATTTTCCTCCTTTTTCCTTCGAATTTCTTCCCTAAGGTAAGGTTTCTACTCCCCAATCTTTGTACTACGTTTCCTATACGGTAGAATTGTTATGAGGGAACTTGGGGAAAGGTTGAAATAACCTAGGAATGGTAGAATACGGGGAAGGAAGGGGATTCCAAGCATGAATGGTCTTGGGCATTGTTAAAAGTATGTTATTATGATCATAGGTTGTTAAATTCTCTATTTTTATCCATAAAAATGATAGAAGTAGGTGAATTAATGGTGGAAAAGCCCGGGAAAAGGGTGGGATGATCATGGGTGGCCTGGGGTTTGGGGATTCGGTGTAATCCATGTATTGTGCAGGCCTTGTGTGTTAATTATATGTACTTGTGTGTTATTTTAGACCAAGAACGAGAAAGGAATACGGAACACGGGAAAGCTCGAGTTGAATAGAGATTGGCTCATTTCGAGGTAGGTGATGGCTTATGAATTTCTGCGAATTTTGTATATTCTTGTACTCATATCTAAGTGCTTGTATGAATTACATTGCTTAAGGAGTTGTGTAGAATGTCTAAGGTTCTTTCTTTACAGTCTGTGATTGAATGGTGTTACTTGTTGGTTTACAAGTTGGTTTGATCATCTATTTGACTGTGAGTTGTTGAAATTCGGTTGGCTCAGGTACCACACCTGGTACGGGTATAACAAATGGTTGGCACGGGTACCACGCCTGGTATGGATATACTAACAGTTAGCTCGGGTACCACGCCTGGTACGGGTTTACTTTTGTTGCATCATTGCCTTTTTAATCGTGTGTTGCATTGATTGCTATTGGTTCCATGAGTGGACTGGGCTGATTATTGAAATGATTTATTGGTTTGGTGGTCCTTGAGTAGCCGGGAATTTCTGTTTAACTGTTGTGTTGGTCTTTGTTTAGGCCAGGTTGTTAATTGTCATTTTGTGTTGTCTAGAGGGGATCCCAGGGTGGGTCCGGGCTAGACGGAAAGGTATAGTATTGGCATATGGTTGTGGCTTAGAGTATAAGTGGCGGATTTCATGCAGGAACAAGCTAAGTAGAGACTTGAAGTCTAGGTGTGTTTGTTGATATTGTTGCATGTGTTCCATACCTTTTACTTGATATTTTAGTACTGTTTATACACTGTTTATCTGAAAACTGGCTAATAATCCTACCAGTACACAGTGGTGGTGTACTGATACTGCACTTGCTTTTCTTTTTGAAAGTACAGGAAATCTTCCAGCGGCTGAGACACGACCTCATCTATAGTACCAGCGATTTCTGACTTCAAAGGTGAGTTGCTTGATCAAGCTACCTTGGATTTATCTCTACAGTTTCAGCCCACTTGTTTCGGGTTAAACTACTTTCGTATTTAAGTTTTAGGGTTGCATCGCCACATTCTAGATATTGGTAGTAATGTTGGTACTGCGACTTTCAGTTTCTAGAGGGGGATTTTCCGAAGGATGGTATTAATGCTATAGTTCTTTGCTTATTTAACTGCTAGTTACTTTTGTTTGCTGGTTTTAGGTTTTTAGTCTAGGCAAAGGGTTGAACTCTATTGGTTCGTTCATCCGGGGTTTGGGTGAGTGCCACTCACGACGGTCTGGGTCATGACACTAATCCACCAAGATAGGAGAACCCTTACCACCCGAACCAACAGGCAATGCGGAAAAGAAGATAAACCATTAAGTAAGTCCCTTAAATACGGGAGAATTTCTTTTACAGAAAATGTTTGGAAAATCTTTATACAACAGCTTTCGAAAATTACACAACCTTTAAAACTTGCGGAAATTTATTAACAATATAAACACCCTCCCCAGAACCTAGTCTAAGCTGGTACAAGAGCTTCTACAAGATGAGCTTACAACATAAAATTAACACAACTCCCACCATGGAAGGAAGTAGGAGCTGCTGGAAGATCACCGCAATCCTGAACCTGTGAAATATCACCAACCCTACAACAAGACTATACCCAAAAAGATATAGCAAGAGTAGAGTCGGTACAACCACACATACTGGTAGGCATCATCGGTCGACCCGAATTCACACGCACCATCATATAGAAAAATAGGGAAAAACATGAAATAAACATTATAGCTCCCTCTTTCACCTTTAACCTTGACCCTGACATCTAGGACTTCCCAAGTCCCACTCGTAACTAGACTTCTCAAGGTCGCCTTGTCACCTAGACTTCCCAAGTCACCTTGACATGTACACTTCCCAAATCACCTTTAACCTTACCAATAACAATGTCCATACCTGGACTACCCTTCCCTTACCCAAGTCAACCCCTTGACAAGATGTTCAGACTTAACCCGGCTAACTGCTCAACCAAACCACTAATACCTGTAGTATTACTTACCACTGTCCGGTCCTTTTCGTACTTCTCGGACAACTTTCCATCCTGGTTATAACAACCAACCACTACAACCCCAGACCTTCTGTCGTACTCCCAATTGACCAATCACATGAAAATCACCTAGCAACCATTGACACATGCAATGACAACAGTAGGGTTATATCTAAATCCCTTTCGAATCCCAAAACCCGAACCCTCCAAGGATCCTTTAACCATACCTAAGTATTCAATACGCTACCCGGTCTACCCCAAGACCCATCCTTACCTCATTAAACATAAATAATCCTTGACCGTTATTGGTACACTTAATGACAATGAATTGTGAACTTATAACCTCTCTTACATAGTCCGGACCCACCCGATTTCCCCCTAACACATCTAGGTGTTAACATGACAACCCGGTCTACACCAAGACCAACTAATAATTAACATAATAGCCCGATCTACACCAATACCAACTAATAACATGATATAATAACCCGGCCTACACCAAGACGAACTAATAACATGATATAACAACCCGGCTTACACCAAGACCAACTAATAACATGATATAACAACCCGGCTTACACCAAGACCAAACTCGAAACATGTTATAACAACCCGGCCTACACCAAGACCAACTAATAACATGATATAACAACTCGGCCTACACCAAGACCAACTAATAACATGATATAACAACCCGGACTACACCAAGCCCAACTAATAACATGATATAACAACTCGGCCTACACAAGACCAAACTCAACAGACATATCAGGATTCCCGGTCACTCAAGGACCACCATTGAACATCATAATTCAATAAAAACAGCCCTGTCCACTCACGGAATCAATAACAATCAATGAAATGCAACAATATCAATGCAATGATGCAGTAAAATAAACCCATACCAGGCATGCTACCCGAGCCAACCAAATAGTAACCTGTACCAGGCGTGGTACTCGAGCCAACCAAATAGTAACTTGTACCAGGCGTAGTACCCGAGCCAACCAAATAGTAACTTGTACCGGGCGTG
This sequence comes from Jaltomata sinuosa, assembly GCA_003996215.1. NCBI lineage: Eukaryota > Viridiplantae > Streptophyta > Magnoliopsida > Solanales > Solanaceae > Jaltomata > Jaltomata sinuosa. The sequence continues at coordinate 244,384 of QJPP01005060.1, forward strand.
GTACCCGAGCCAAACGAATGTCAACAATGCACAGTCAAATAGATGAACAAACAACTTGTAAACTAACAAGAAAACACACCGTTCAACTCACAGACTGTAAAATATGACCCTTAGACATCCTACACAACTTCCCTAAGCAATGTAATTCATACAAACACTTAGATATGAGTACAAAAATATACAACATTCACAAAAATCATAAGCCATCACCTACCCCTTTCCTAGTACAACAATGAACCATCAAATCCCGTTCGAAGACTATCCCCGATTCACCCTTTTTATTCTAGAACATGTAACGAGCGATTTCTCTTTAAATTAATCATATACGCAGCTACCCGATTTCCTTTTTCCTTACTTTAGCAAGACCACCACTACGTCTCAAGCCATAAACATTCCTGAAACCCCACCTAAGAGTTTCCTATTCCTATTTTTTGTGGCTCCCAAGCGCCTCCCTGATTCTCCGAACCTTCCCGACATACTAGTCCCTTAACCTATCATTTTATCATAACAATATGAATATTGTAACCACATAACACAATCACAAGACCAGCCATTTACTCCTTACATCCCAAATCAACATAACCAAACCTGAATCCGCCAGACTCCGTGCCCGGAGGCCTAAAACATGGATTCTCTGTTCCCACTATACAACAAGTACAAAAAGTAAACAGGTCTAACTACTTATGAAAACCCACCATACCTGGATGCCAAGCAGCTGCAACCATGCGTTTCTGGCTTCGTGGAGTCATTCCTGGTGGTTCAGCAGGCCCAAATTTGTGGTTTTGCGTCCTTTTTACTAGAATTCCTCCTCCCCATGGCTCCCAAGCCTTGGACCAGCCTAGAAGGGTTTTTGGAATAGCTTTCATCTATTTTTGGGGTTGAAGAGAAGAGAATAAAATTAAAACCCATTTTCTGGGTTTTCTGGTCCAGTCGCTCTGCTATAGCGGTCCCCTTTCCGCTATAGCGGACGACTTCCGCTACAGCGGTCATAAACGGTGTTGACCGCCTTGACCACCACTATAGCGGTATTTTCCACCACTATAGCGGAGGTCTCTACGACAGACCGTTGCACTCATCACGGATAGAATGTCCGAAAATCTCCCAAATTTGGCCATTTTACAACACACTTGCTTCACCTGATGACCCGAAACAACTCTTTCACATCAAACTCGATTTTGGCAGCTCTTCTTATCCGAATTCGATTCTGAAAATTCCCCCGGACTTCTCTATGACTTAGCTACATAGAAAACTAGCTCAAATCGAGACATCAAACCCAATCCTTACCCGGATTTCCCTGGACTATACCTCACTCTAATTTCAGCCAAGGCTAGCCTAGACCAGAATTTTCAACTCTCAACTTTGAAGTATTCTAACTCAAACTTAGTGCAAAATTTTTACCCGTAATGACGAACCCGATCCTTACAATAGATACCAATTTACCCATCATTCATCACCAAACGATCTCTAAGGCAGAAAGAGAAGAAGGAGACGACCCTCTGAACCTCGACGCTCTATCATGACAGCGTAAATCTAACTTTACGCAAACCACCAAAACTTTTGGATCCCTTGGTATACCCAACTCAACCAAAATTTAATTCACTTCCACTCTGTCAAGGAATCCCTTCCTTTGAGCTATACAAGGCAATTAAATTACCCCTCCCCGAGTGCCCAAGAATGCTGGGGCCTCGCTGAAACACCAGAGCCAATGAAACTCAACTAACGAACAACACAGTTTTTCCCTACCAAGAGGACTAGATCCTACCATGGCGATCCCTTTCCCACTATACCTAGAGTTCTACTAGCCCGAACTCCATTTCGGAAGCTTTCTACGGGGTACTATGCCCCTCACATATCATCCTGTCACCTTACTCCTAACAACACTATGCCTCGAGACACCACATATCTTTAAGCCACGCAATAATGAGGATTTCATTAGGCTTACCTTACCTTGAGATTTTCCTCAACTCTCATCTTAGAGGGGGGAAATTTCTACCCAGGCGCTTACACCCTACCCAATGCTATGGAGAGAATACGCTCACCACTTAACGAGCAGTAACAATAGGTATTATCATGGTCACAAGAGACATAATAATGTTAAAGAAACCCATTTAATAACCCCGCTCTTTCAATCGACCCTACCATTAAGGGTCATCAACACTAAACCAGTCAATAATCACCTCACCACATAGCCTATGAGCAGTTTCCAACACTACTCGATCAATCACTGGTCATTTTGCCAAACTCTACATAGGTGACTATTCCCACCAATTGTCAGTCATAGCTTTACCAATCCCCCGGGCTACCATATCTACCCTTTTCTTTGGTCGTGCATGGATGCTAAGTACTTAGGAAAATCACCTTATATGCATGCTATATAAGTTCTATAGTAAATTTCCTTGTTTCACATGGCAGCCCGTAATGCAACCATTGCCTTTAGATGCCCGGGGAATGAATGAAACACAGGGAAAAATAGTGTGAGGCTTCTGCCTCACGCTCTTCCGTTGTAGCGGGATCGCCATAGCGGTCTAGTTCCGCTATGGCAGTCCCAACAGTATTAGCCTAGAAATTCGAAATTTCCAACAAGTGTATCCTTCCACCTTCCCAGTTATCATTGTTTAGTCCTGTAAATCCCGCCATTGTTTTAAACCACCATCAAGACCATTCCTGGCATCAAACGCATCAAGATTCAACATAAAATACTATCAATTACAAAGCGTTATAACTAGACAACTGTTCCCAACAACATTTCCCGCCATTACAAACTAATGACTCCCTTGTTCCCATGGTTCCCAACCAAGTCCCGACTGTCTTGAAACCGAAGCTTCCCTACAGTCACAGTTTCCAATCCCTTATCATCTTAACCAATGATAAACCCCTTTTCAAAATGCAGTACCACTTTTAAATCAAGACTTTTAACAGCTGATCACAGCCTAAGGTACACAGATATTTCAACTTAATGACCCTCTGCAGACTCCACATGCACGGCACACAGCAATTTACACACATTTCAAGCAAGTCACACGAGAGTTGTACAGCACAACATTTCAACTTCGGGTTACAACCAAATCAAGTCACAAAATTTACTCTTTATTCGTCCCATGGATGACCATTAGTCGATCATCCATCTCTTACCATAACTCCCGCTATTAAGCAATAATTTCCCTTGTCCCTGGTACTTATTCACATACCAACCACTTGAAACCTGAGTTCCCACAAGTGTATATATCCTTTTCCCTTATCATTTTTACCAACGATAAGACCCTGCCCAGCATTTAGCATACTGATTTCTACTTGAATTACAAAACAAGAATTCCTTTAATCATTAATACATAACCAAGTTATGACTCTTCACTAACTAAAAATTTCAAGGCAACTCAGCAATTACACATCACAAAATTGCAGTCATTCAAACAATGCAATACATACAATCACGAGTCTCAAGCTCTGACACACAATTAAACTAGTTTCATCACCTTTCATTCGCTTCATGGATGACCGTTAGCCGATTCATCCATCCTTTATATAGCCTCTCAGGCCAGATACGAATTGGAACCTTCCCGGTTTAAATTTTCCTTGCTTGTCTAACTACAACCGGAGTCCAATGACATCCTTACTTCATGGAGATACCAATTGGAATCGAGAGCTACCAATTGGAATCAACCCATACAAGCAAGTGAAAGAACCACACAAAAAGGAAAGAAAGAAGAGAGATATTTCCTAGAATGCTTCATAGCTTTCCTAGGATTAGATGTGGACGTCTACACACCAACCCACGGGACACTATTCCGCATTTTGCTCTTGTACTGGGAGACAGGTAACCTGGGCTCTGTACCATTTGTCACGACCCAACTACCGGGTCGTGTGGGTACCTACTCTAATCCACCTAGATAGGAGAACCCTTACCATCCAAAATAACAGGCAATGTGGAAAAGAAGATAAACCATTAAGTAAGTCTTTTAAATATGGGAGAATTTTTTTTACCGAAAATATTTGGAAAATCTTTATACAACAGCTTTCAAAAATTACACAACCTTTAAAAATTGCGGAAATTTATTAACAATATAAACACCCTCCCTAAAACCTAGTCTAAGTCGGTACAAGATCTTCTACAAGATGAGCTTACAACATAAAATGGACACAACTCCCACCATGGAAGGAAGTAAGAGTTGCTGGAAGATCACCACAATCCTGAACCTGTGAAACATCACCAACCCTGCAACAAGACTATACCCAAAAAGGTATAGCAAGAGTAGAGTCAGTACAACCACACGTACTGGTAGGCATTATCGGTCGACCCAAATCCACACGTACCATCATATAGGAAAATAGGGAAAAACATGAAATAAACATTATAGCTCCCTCCTTCACCTTTAACCTTGACCTTGACATCTAGGACTACCCACGTCCCACTCGTAACTAGACTTCTCAAGGTTTCCTTCTCACCTAGACTTCCCAAGACACCTTGACACATAGGCTTCCCAAGTCACCTTTAACCTTACCAATACCAATTTCCATACCTGGACTACCCTTCCCTTACCCAAGTCAACCCCTTGACTAGATGTTCAGAATTAACCCGGCTAACTGCTCAACCAAACCACTAATACCCGTAGTATTACTTACCAGTGTCTAGCCCTTTCCGGATATCATGGACAACTTTCCATCCTGGTTATAAAAACCAACCACTACAACCCCAGACCTTCTGTCGTACTCCCAATTGACCAATCACATGAAAATCACCTAGCAACCATTGACACATGCAATGACAACAATAGGGTTATATCTAAATCCTTTTCGAATCTCGAAACCTGAACCCTCCAAGGATCCTCTAACCACACCTAAGTATTCAATAGGCTATCCGGTCTACCCCCATACCATCCTTACCTTATTAAACACAAATAATCCTTGACCGTCATTGGTACACTTAATGACAATAAATTGTGAACTTATAACCTCTCTTACATAGTACGGACCCACCCAGTTTCCCCCTAACACATCTAAGTGTTAACATGACAACCCGATCTACACCAAGACCAACTAATAATTAACATCATAACTCGGTCTACACCAAGACCAACTAATAACATGATATAACAACCCGGCCTATACCAAGACCAACTAATAACATTATATAACAACCCTGCTTACACTAAGACCAACTAATATTATGATATAACAACCTGGCTTACACCAAGACCAAACTCTTAATATGATATAACAACCCGGCCTACGTCAAGACCAACTAATAACATGATATAACAACTCGGCCTACACCAAGACAAAACTCAACAGACATATAAGGATTCCCAGTCACTCAAGGACCACCATTAAACATCACAATTCAATAAAAGCAGCCTGGTCTACTCACGGAACCAATAATAATCAATGCAATGCAACAATATCAATCTGTAATACCCCAAAAATTTAACGCAAAACACCCGAACCATTGTCATAAGTGTAATAATCATTTTTTCTAGTTTGGTGAGTGCTTTGTATGCGAATCATGTTCATAAGAAGCTCCTAACAACAAGTTAAGTTGAAAGAACCCCAACATATTAAGTTCTCATGTTAATTCCAACTGAGGTCAACTTCAAATGATCTTAACTTCTAGAATATAAAGAGTTGGGTAGCCTATAACCCACCAAATTAAAGTTCTTCGAGTCTTCTTTCCAACGCCACAAACTGGGCATTAATCCGAGTCTAGAGTAAAACGTTATGTTCAGTTTACCAAGAAGACGTTAGTCTATCTAAGGATGACGACTCGCGTGATGAACCGTCACACTTGTGACGATTCATCAAGGCAAGTCATCAGAATTAAATAGTGAGACCAAATTTTGGTCATGTTTTGACGGTTTGGAGTGACGACCCACCAAGGTTCTGATGGTTCATCACCTGAACCGTCAGACCAACCCGATTTGCACTGTTAACGCATTTTCAAGGGTTTTTTTTGGTCTTTTCTCACTCTTTTAACATCAAAACTACGTCATTTTGGCCTATCTAAACCTGATATTAAGCCTAAACTACCCCAAATCCCTCATTCACTCAGATATTTATTCTCTTAACAAAAAAAAGAGAACAAAAGAGATTTTTTTCTTCTCAAAACTCTCAAGAACCCTAAGGAGCAAGAGACTCAAAGTTTAAGGTTTTCTTTGAAGTTCTTCCTCAAACTCCAAGATCAAGGTATGTAAAGTAAATCCTTCAGTGTGGGAATTTTGTTCTCCCCATAACCAAGTTCAATTTTAATTTCAATCCACGAATCAAGTTAGGGTTTTTGAGATGTCAAGATCCTTAAGTTTAATTCCTTATCTCTTGATATAAGTCTTTGAATATTCCATGCTTATTATCTGAAATTCTATGAATTTGGATTCCCTTCCATGAATTAATTTCTAGTTCATGTCTATTTAATTTTCCAAGAATCTTTATGAATTTCCTCTTACGAATCTGAAAATCTATTTGATGTTTTAAAGGATTGATTTAGTTTTATCTGAAAGGTTTTAAAATTTACAAGTTTAGGTTCATAAAAAGTTTATAAAAATATCTTTATGCTAATATCATGTCTTGAAAAGAAAAGAAGTTATCGTATCTTGAAAGTTAAAGTTCAGAAAAGTTAAAGAGATTTAGAGCCAAGGCTCGCAAAGAAAGATATGTTTCTTGATACGATATTTTAGATAAATGCATGTTTTTTTAAAGGTGTTTTAAGACCTATCTTATGAGCATATAGTATGTTTTGGGAGGACTATATAGCACCAACATGGGTATGGATTTAGACAACACATGCCCAAAAACTGCGTTGCCACCGTAGGATAGGATCGTCTGCAAATAGGGCGACTCCTCTATTATTTTTAGCCTTCGGGCTCAGCTTGGGCTCCCCAAATTATGTTTCATCTTATGCCTTAGCAAGGTATAGGATGACTTTGTCAACGATGGCAAGTTGTTGGGTTCTGGCAACGTGGACAAGACGTTGTAGTCCATGTTGCTCACATGGTTTGTGTCGGTTAAGAGAAACTCCCCATAAAGAAAACTGATTTATTTTATGATAATTTATGATTGGCCGAGGCCACCAGTTTAAAGATAGTTTTACGAAGCATTGTTTTCAAGTTTTTCCCAGACTTCAGTTATTCAGTTTTTAGTTCCAGTTTTAGTTTTAATAAAATATTTTAAGAAAGTTTTACTTACATTACTTTAAGTTTCAGCATTCAGGTCAGTCATTCTTCTTTTCAGTTATTCAACTCTGTCTATTGTTATATTATTCATGTCTCAGTTTTTCAATTTTATCAGTTCAGATACTAGTACTGTTTCACTTTACTACTTTGCATACCAGTACATTCAAAGTACTGACGCCTCTTTTTTGGTGCTACATCATTAGACGATGTAGCCCTCAGCTTTCAGATATGCAGGTTCCTGAGTAGATGCTTCAGTAGGCTATGTCATCAGCTTGAGTGAGTTCTCATTATTCTCGAGGACTTAGCAGTATTCTGGTCATCATCTTGTTTTGTTACATAAAGGTAGTTGTACTCAAAATGTAATAGAGGCTTCATAGAAAGAGTCAAGTCAAGTCAGTTGTAACGAGTTGTTAAATATTTATTCTTTTCAGTTAATAAAAGTTTATATTATTTTATTTCATCTCTTTACAAAGGTTAGCCCATATTTTCCAGCTTCCACAATTTGTTTCATTAAAAGTTCAGCTTTATGAATTATATGCCAGACCAAGTAGTTCTCTCGGGCCATTCGTAGTTTTGGGTGCCTGTTACGTCCAGGGTGTAGGCTCAGGGCGTGACAAATTTGGTATCAGAGCACAAAGTTCAAGTATCCTAGGGTGTCTATGAAGACGTGTCGATAGGGTCTTATTTATGGTTGTGAGGGCCCCACTTCTATAAATGAGGGACTACGGATATTTAAGAAAAGTTTCTTATTCTTTCTTAATTTAGATCGTGCATTAAAGCTGTTCCTTCAGAAACTCGTACAAATTCATACGTTATCCCAAGTTCCTCCAACTATGCCTCATCTTCAAGGTGGTAGAGGTAGTAAAGTTTAATCTCCTATCAAGGTGGTTTCCTCAGATAGAACCAGAAGAAAGTTAAAGGACTGCACAAGAGCTTAGGAAGATCCCATTAATGCGTTTACATCCATTGATTCAAAAGATTGCACCCTTGTTCTTATGAATCGTGCATTAGAGCCAGAATAAGACAAGTAACTAGACCTTTCTATTAGCCTTATTTTAGAAAGCACATTTAAGTGGGATGAAAGTATGTGATTAGAGTTGCAAGTAGTGGTGTTAACCGGAATAGTGTGTGTGATGGGGTGGTATGTTCTTAAGTATTGGTTGAATTGTAGTAAGTGTGGTGTAGATTTTATGATAATATTTAGAGGAGGAATTTCTTGTTATAGTGCTTGAGAACTTGTTAATGTGTTAGTATATATCATATATAGGCGCCAAATGGAAGTAAAGAGTAGTTAAGAATGGATAGAACTAGAATGCACTTTGTAGCTTGAAGGAAGAACCCTTTGATGTTAATAGAGTTATGAAGCTAGTTTAGACATTTGGTAAAATAAGTAGTAATGTGTGTGAAAAGAATTTGTGCGACCATTTGATTTAAGTGTTAGGTTATAAGTTTGAGTTGCGAATGATCATTAAGGAAGAAAAAATGTGTGAATTTTGGGAATTTAATTTATGTATGTTGATGTGGCATTTGACAGAAGTAAGTTGTTAAGTGTGAATGTGTTAGATGAAACCTCTAGGTAAGATGTGATGGTCTTGGCTAAGTCTAGAGGTTAAAAAGAGCCTTAGAGTGTTAGGGATTATAATAAGTGTTTAAGATGGTGAGTATGTGTGGTTACATGGGGTCGTAAGTGGTACGTGCCATGTGTGGCTAGCTAGTGGGTGGGTATTGTGAAGTGTGAAAGAAGTTAAGTTGGTTGTAAAGAGTGTCCCTAAGGAGAAAATTGAGGAATCTATAGATGGTTAGTGTTGAGTGTTTTGAGTATGGTGATGCTCTCGTTGATTTTGGAGGAAATAGTTTTGAGTATAATATTTGTTTGCAGACTTAAGCTAATAAATTTTGAACTAAGGGGAGATGGTGAAGTAGTAAGCAAAGACTAGTCTTAAGAGACCAAGAGTTTCCCTTCTAGGAGTTAGGGCCTTGGTAAGTTGCGATTACTCTTGCGTGTGCATCCTCTCTTTATCTTGGTCAAGAAGCTACTCTATTCCAGTCCTTGAATATTAGCACCTCTCCTAGATCATGTTCAGTCCCTAGAGAGAGAAGAAAAAGCCTACTCTTGTTGTGGAATCCTAACCACGCTCAATGTCTCCCATGTCGTAACTTTTATGTCCGAAGAAGCTCGTGCTTATGAATACTTTAGTAAATATCTTGACCTTTGAGTTGATGCATCTTAGTTCACACGATTATTCGTTTCCATCCAAAGAACATGGTAATGGCTCAATTCGTTCATTCGTCTTAGCGTTAACCATCATTCGAGGATGAATGATCCCAAGGGGGAGATATTGTAATACCCAAAACATTTAACGTAAAAGACCCGAACCATTTACATGAGTGTAATAATCATTGTTTCTAGTTTGGTGAGTGATTTGGATGCGAATCATGTTCATAAGAAGCTCCTAACAACAAGTTAAGTTGAAAGCGCCCCAACAAATTAAGTTCTCATGTAAGATCCAACTAGGGTCAACTTCAAACGATCATAACTCCTAGAATATAAAGAGTTAGGTATCCTATGACCCACCAAATTAAAGGTATTAGAGTCTTCTTTCCAACACCACCAACCGCGAATTAATCTGTGTCCGAAGTAAGAAGTTATGCTCAGTTTACCAAGACGATGTCAGTCTGCCAGAGGATGACGACTCGCGTGATGAACCGTCACACTTGTGACGATTCGTCAAGGCAAGTCGTCAGAATTAAATAGTGACACCGAATTTTGGTCATGTTTTGACGGTTTGGAGTGACGACTCTTCAAAGTTCTGACGGTTCATCACCTTAACCGTCACACCAACCCGTTCTGCACGGTTAACGCGTTTTCAAGGTTTTTTTTGGTCTTTTCTCACGCTTTTAACATCAAAACTACGTCGTTTCGGCCTACCCAAGCCTGATATTAAGCCTAAACTACCCCAAATCCCTCATTCACTCAGATATTGATACTCTTAACAAAAAAAAAGAGAACAAAAGCAATTTTTTTCTTCTACAAACTCTCAAGAACCCTAAGGAGCAAGAGACTCAAAGTTTAAGGTTTTCTTCAAGGTTCTTTCTCAAACTCCAAGAGCAAGGTATGTAAAGTAAATCCTTCAGTGTGGGAATTATGTTCTCTCCACAACCAAGTTCAATTTTAATTTCAATCCACGAATCAAGTTAGGGTTTTTGAGAAGTTAAGATCCTTAAGTTTAATTCCTTATCTCTTGATATAAGTCTTTGAATATTCCATGCTTATTATCAAAAATTCTATGAATTTGGATTCCCTTCCATGAATTAATTTCTAGTTCATGCCTATTGAATTTTCCAAGAATCTTTATGAATTTCCTCTTACGAATCTGAAAGTCTATTTGATGTTTTAAAGGATTGATTAAGGTTTATCGGAAAGGTTTTAAAAGTTACAAGTTTATGTTCATGAAAAGTTTATAAAAATATCTCTATGCTAATATCATGTCTTGAAAAGAAAAGAAGTTATCGTATCTTGAAAGTTAAAGTTCAGAAAAGTTAAAGAGATTTAGAGCCAAGGCTCGCAAAGAAAGATATGTTTCTTGATACGATATTTTAGATAAATGCATGTTTTTTAAAGGTGTTTTAAGACCTATCTTATGAGCATATAGTATGTTTTGGGAGGACTATATAGCACCAACATGGGTATGGATTTAGACAACACATGCCCCAAAACTGCGTTGCCACCGTAGGATAGGATCGTCCGCAAATAGGGCGACTCCTCTATTATTTTTAGCCTTCGGGCTCAGCTTGGGCTCCCCAAATTATGTTTCATCTTATGCCTCAGCAAGGTATAGGATGACTTTGTCAACGATGGCAAGTTGTTGGGTTCTGGCAACGTGGACAAGACGTTGTAGTCCATGTTGCTCACATGGTTTGTGTCGGTTAAGAGAAACTCCCCATAAAGAAAACTGATTTATTTTATGATAATTTATGATTGGCCGAGGCCACCAGTTTAAAGATAGTTTTACGAAGCATTGTTTTCAAGTTTTTCCCAGACTTCAGTTATTCAGTTTTTAGTTTTAATAAAATATTTTAAGAAAGTTTTACTTATATTACTTTAAGTTTCAGCATTCAGGTCAGTCATTCTTCTTTTCAGTTATTCAACTCTGTCTATTATTATATTATTCATGTCTCAGTTTTTCAATTTTATCAGTTCAGATACTAAAACTGTTTCACTTTACTGCTTTGCATACCAGTACATTCAAAGTACTGACGCCTCTTTTTTGGTGCTACATCATTGGATGATGTAGCCCCCAGCTTTCAGATATGCAGGTTCCTGAGTAGACTCTTCTGTAGGCTATGTCATCAGCTTGAGTGAGTTCTCATTATTCTCGAGGACTTTGCAGTATTCCAGTCATCATCTTGTTTTGTTACATAAATGTAGTTGCAATCAGAATGTAATAGAGGCTTCATAGACAGAGTCAAGTCAAGTCAGTTGTAACCAGTTGTTAAACATTTATTCTTTTCAGTTAATAAAAGTTTATATTATTTTATTTCATCTTTTTACAAAAGTTAGCCCATATTTTCCAGCTTCCACAATTTGTTTCATTAAAAGTTCAGCTTTATGAATTGTATGCCAGACCAAGTAGTTCCCTCGGGCCATTCATGATTTCAGGTGCCGGTTACGTCCAGGGTGTAGGCTCGGGGCATAACACAATGCAATGCAACAATACCAATGCGATGATGCAGTAAAATAAACCTGTACCAGGCGTGGTGCCCGAGCCAACCAAATAGTAACCTATACCAGGCGTGGTACCTGAGCCAACCAAATAGTAACCTGTACCAGGCATGGTACCAGAGCCAACCAAATAGTAACCTATACCAGGCGTGGTACCCGAGCTAACCCAATGTCAACAATCCACAGTCAAATAGATGAACAAACAACTTGTAAACCAACAAGCAAACACACCGTTGAACTCACAGACTGTAAAACAGGACCCTTAGACATCCTACACAATTTCCCTAAGCAATGTAATTCATACAAACACTTAGATATGAGTACAAGAATATACAACATTCACAGAAATTGTAAGCCATCACCTACCCCTTTCCGGGTACAACAACGAACCATCAAATACCGTCCGAAGACTATCCCCGGTTCACCCTTTTTATTCTAGAACATGTAATGAGCGATTTCTCTTTAAATTAATCATATACGCAGCTACCCGATTTCCTTTTTCCTTACTTTAGCAAGACCGCCACTACGTCTCAAGCCATAAACATTCCTGAAACCCCACCTAGGAGTTTCCTATTCCCATTTTCCGTGGCTCCCAAGTGCCTCCTCGGTTCTCCAAACCTTCCCGACATACTAGTCCCTTAACCTATGGTTTTATCACACCAATATGAATAATGTAACCACATAACACAATCACAAGACCAGCCATTTACTCCGTACATCCTAAATCAACATAACCAATCCCGAATCCGCCAGACTCCGTTCCCGAAGGCCTACAACATGGATTATCCGTTCCCACTATACAACAAGTACGGAAAATAAAAAGGTCTAACTACTCATGAAAACCTAGCCTACCTGGACGCCAAGCAGCTGCAACCGTGCATTTCTGGCTCTGTGGATGCATTCCTGGCGGTTCTGCAGGCCCGAATCTGTGCTTTCACGTCCTTTTTACCGGAGTTCCTCCTCCCCATGGCTCCTAAGCCTTGGAGCAGCCTAGGAGGGTTTTTGGAATAGCTCTCGTCTGTTTTTGGGGCTGAAGAGAAGAGAATGAAATTAAAAACCATTTTCTGGATTTTCTAGTCCCGTTGCTCCGCTATAGCAATCCCCGCTCCGCTATAGCGCTCCTGCTAGAGCAGACGACTTCCGCTATAGCGGTCATAAGCGGTGTTGACCGCCTTGACCACCGCTATAGCGGTATTTTCCACCGCTATAGCGGTATTTTCCACCGCTATAGTGGAGGTCGCTATAGCGAACCGTTGCGCTCGTCATGGACAAAATGTTTGGAAATCTCCCAGATTTGGCCATTTTACAACACACTTGCTTCCCCCAATGACCCGAAACAACCCCTTCACGTCAAACTCGATTTGGAAGCTTTTCTTATCCGAAAAGTCCCCCAGACTCCTCTATATCTTAGCTACACAGAAAACTAGCTCAAATTGAGACATCGAACCCAATCCTTACCCGGATTGCCCTGGACTATACCTCGCTCCAATTCCGGCCAAGGCTAGCCTAGCCCAGAATTTTAAACTCTCAACTCGAAAGTATTCTAACTCGAATTTGGCATGAAATGTTTACCCGTAACGACAAAAACTGGTACTTACAGAATGGGAGAGAAGTGTAAAGTAGACATGCTCGGAAACATTAAACAATAACTACACTAATCACAACAATCTCATTCCAGAAACCAACAGCCCCGCTGTAACCAAGCTCTAACCACACTAAACATGACCATCTCAATCCAAAAACTGACAGTCCCACTGTAACCAATCTCTCACCCCAGACAGAAGTAATAATGATAGGACACTACCTACAGTCCCCGGTCGCCCATACAACTGAGGAACGCAAACAAATGGAAACAAACCCTCTGGCATCTGATACTACCGGAGTGTACATTCAATAATCAACAGACAAGGGTGATACCTCACGCAGATGAATGATATTGTTCCATGCAAAGTAAAAGTGATCAAGTACTGTATGTCACCAGCTTTCGGCGACCTGTAAGGCCCAGAAGGTGGGATCCATGAAAGGTCCCACTCGTATACCACTACTACACCGTATACCCTCCCTCCGGCACCCGCAGTTCGCAGCTTCTGGTCTGAAGCGGCAAGCTCCATGGAGGCCCTTGACCAACATACTAGATGCCCCACATCCTCAAGACAAACCCCAAGTAAAGCTGCCTGGAGGGTATCCAAGTCTAAAACAGTAAGCCCAATAGCTCTAGTACTTGACCCCACCTAGTCCAGCAACACCCCGAATGCTGTAGTATAAAGGTATGGCACCCGACCCCGTCGAGCCCAGAGAAAAGTGGAACTATAGATAAAATGTCTTTTAAAAATTTCCTTACCCCAAGAAGATCTATAAGACAAGTCAAACCATTTCCAAGTCTTTTCTGTCAAAAAATAGGGCCCTCGGGCCATGCTAGGTTTAGAAAGCAGTTCCAGAAGGCTCGAAGCCAAATCATAGTAAAATGCGTGAAACCCCTCTATATGCATGGAAATGGCATGATGAAACACACAATAGCCTCCCCGCAGCTCATAATCATCCTATCGGCCCTGCACAGGCTCCAAAGCTACTCAACAAGCATGACCATTCTAGAAGGATAAATCTATGTCCGGGACTCGCGGACATTCCCAATGATCCCACCGTCTATGTTCAAGAGTCAACAAGGCCTCACAGGACCACAAGGGTAATAATATCAGATAACCAGAATACTACACACAATGGAGGAATGAATGGAACAGATCATGGAAAAGCGGTCAAGGTCTGTGGTACCAACCTAAAGACCCTACCCAAGGATGCCAACTAGTACAATTTTACCTGATATATGCAAAGTCTAGGGAGTTAAGTCGTAACCTACCTGTCGTCCGATGACAAGCTGCAGGAACGACGATATCCGAGGCTGAGCTGCTCCAAGAAGCTCCGAACAAGAATAAAACTACCAAATTCAAGAATATAATGTTAAGGTGAGTCTAACGATACCCATATCGCCAAAGTAATAGTCAGGCCAAAATTCGAGTTATCGGCGGGCCTAAGGGCCCCGCAACTCGAAAACGAAAATGAAAAGAAACATGATGATCACCATTTTCCAAGGGATGCATGCTCAGATTTTTAGAGGGACTTTGGCCAAGGGATTTGATCAAACCATCCAGCCAACACCAGGAATGAACAAGGGATCAAATAGATAATTTGATGGATTAAAGTGAAAGAAACTTATCAATTATGATGGAGGAACGATCAAGGCCATGGAATTAGCACCCCAACACCCAGAATTGATCAATTACAGAGCTTAGACGAGATTAGAGCAGTCAACAATGGAGGAAAAATGAGTTGAGAAATGGGGAAATGAAAGGGAAATGTTTAACTTAAAGCTGCCAGTGAGTGCCGCATTTGTGGAAATTCCATCGCAATTGCAGAGGTCACTATTCCCTTGTGCCTCCGTAATTGCGGAGAAACCATCGCAAATATGGTAGCCGTAAATACGGCCAAGCACCGCAATTGCGAAACCTGCACCCCAGCCAAACACCGTAAATACGGAGTTCTACCGCAAATGCGGTCAAATGTCTGCAAATGCGGACTCAACAGGTACAACAACTGCAGCCAAGAAACGAAAACCAGCTAAGTGTAAAATGCATGATTTGACCCTTGGGAAGCATCTGGGGTCCTGTGAACGCAAACGAGCAGAGCTAATCGACTGAAAATGGCATTCTGGATTAACGGGAAAGGACGAAAACCTCAATGGAGGTTGATAGAGTGAAAAGTGGGCCCCACGCCCAAGAACAACTTTAGGCCTAGCTTTCCAAAATGGAATACTGAGGCCTAAAACAAGCCCGGGCGCCTCGGGACCTAAACCAAAGGTCTCCCTAGACCAAAGTTGACATTTCAGAGCTAACAGCGCTGTCAAAATTTCCATCTGAGGCCATCTTCTCCGAATGTAGACCAAAGTCAAATCTTCAAGTTCAACTTGGCTAAAACTAAGAAACTAAGATGAAACGAATCCAAAAGCTTTCAGACTCCGACCAATCACCTTCCTAACTCAAACTCACCATTCCAAAGCTGCTGGAATTGTCGGATTTTGAATCCGACACCCCGATCACCGAAAGTCACCCAATGTTACACTTTCAACTCCAAATGTCCTGAAAACGAAAACACAACCAAACCCACACTAGAAGTTCTCAGGCCTCAACTAAATGTCCAACTAGACCAAACTCATCGCTCTGGAGCTAACGAAACTGTCAGAATTAATTTTGAGCAAGTTAGCTAAGAATGTTGACCAAAGTCAACAATATTCTAAGTTGAAGTTCTAAAACAGGAAAAAGGGCAAAAACCACCCGACAAATGACCGGGGCACCGAACTACCGGTCTTAGCAATTCATAAATGACTTTGGGCCGCTACAGGAAAGCTCTAACACTACAATAAATGCTTAAACGCAAAGATGACCGGAAGGGTCATCACAAAATTTTATCTCAACAAAAAATTTATAAAAATAATATTTATAATTTGTTGATACTTTTTCACACTGCGTCAAGAGAGAGTAATGTTGCTAGTTTAATACTAAATTTGAGCCTCTTTTTGGTGAGAAATTTTGGAGAAATAAAGAAACAATGAGAAAAAGGGGGAAATTAAGCTTACTAGGGAAATAAAATTTTACTCTTTAGATAAAATCTAATTTGTGGGTGTATGGGTATAATAATAATATTCATAATAATAATAATAATAATAATAATAATAATAAGGAATAGATTATTTATTGTGGGGTCCATGTTTACATGGTATAAAAAAGATTTATTTTTCCATGTCATTTTTTTAATGATAAATGTGGTTAACTGATTTTTTAAAATAAAAGGCTTAAGTTGAGTGATTTTATTGATACAAAATAAAGTTCAATAACTTCGCTAGATAATTTGTCATAGTTCAATGACCTTTTGAGATATTCACTCAACATAATCTTGCAACAAATTGGAAAACTCATTATTTCCTTTCCATGTTGCCTTTCCAATATAGTAATACTTTCCATCCTTCAAGCATTCAACATGTCTATATAATCTTTCAACAAATTGGAAAACTCATCATTTCCTTTCCATGTTCCCTTTCCAATGTAGTGATACTTTCCATCCTTCAAGCATTTAGCATATCTATATAATTTTGCAACAAATTGGAAAACTCATAATTCCCTTTCCATGTATTCCCTTTCCAATATAGTAATACTTTCCATCCTTCAAGCATTCAACATATCTATATAAACACATGAATCCTTACTCTTTCCTCCATCACCAATCGCACCTTTTTTTTAGATATTGAAAGGAAAGAAAAAGAAAGGAAAATGGTAAGAGGGAAAGTTGAGTTGAACAAGATTGAGAAAACAAGTAACAGGCAAGTGACTTTCTCAAAAAGGAGGATAGGATTATTCAAGAAAGCTAATGTATTGGTTGTTTTATGTGCAACTGATGTTGTTGTTACTGTTTATTCCAACAATGGAAAATAGTATGAATTGTCTAGTTGAATAAACAATGACAACAACATCAGCTTCACATAGAATAGTCAATTTGTTAGCTATCTTGGATAATCTCATCCAGCTCCTTTTTGAAAAAGTCACTTGTCTATTACCTTTTTTGTCAATCTTCTTCAACTCAACTTTCCCCCTTACCATTTTCCTTTCTTTTTTCTTTCCTTTCAATATCTAAAAAAAGGAGTGATTGGTGATGGAGGAAAGTGTATGGAGTCTTGTGTTTATATAGACATGTTGAATGCTTGAAGGATATAAAGTATTACTACATTGGATAGGGAAAACAGGAAGGAAATTATAAGTTTTTCAATATGTTGCAAGATTATGTTAGTATGGAGTTTTCGATAATAAGGTAGATTTGAATTTAGCCTTTAGGTGAGTTGGTTAAAATTTACTCGCACGTGGTGTTTACGCTAGATCAGACTATCTTATTATGTAAATTCTAGTAAGTCATCTTTTTAAATTTCATGGCTCAATGTTACATCAAAAAGATCTCCTCTAACCACCAAGAGTGGCTAATTCGAGGAAAGGACGACTTGCAGCATTTGGTTGCTTTCTTAATTTTATACTTGTCTTTCAATTTGCAGGTCTATGATGATCGACATCAAGAATTAATTCCATGTATGGACAGGCATCTCATATATCAAATTGGATTAAAGTTGGATTTGTCACCGATGAAGATCTATGAAAGATGTTGCCCTTTCCTAAAAAGTCTGATTGTTAAATTTATTTTAGTTGTTTCAGTAATTTTTAGCTTAATAAATTATTTAGATTTAGGATGAATATAAAATTTAATTTTTATTAGTTTCTTTAGTTGTTGAGATAATATAGGTAGTTTGAATTTTAAGTTATGCTGATTTTCTATTGTAAGTTGGCTATTTATAGCGCTCCTATGCTTAAGAAGAAAATTGAAAGGCATTTTCAATCCTTTTTTGTTGCCCCATCTTTTAAAAAAGTCAACAGTGGTATAAGAGCTTCATTGATCTATGAGATCTGCGAGTTCTTCTAAAGAATTACCATATCATTTTTAACCCGTTTTTAACCCGTTAGGGCTACAATTTTTAGCCCGTCAATGCTATTTTAAACTCGTGCTTATTTTCAACACACATGTTATTTTTAACCTATATTATATATATATATAAGAGGATCCTAAGCCTGCCTACGTGGCATGCCTCATTAAGCAGAAAACCCAATTATCTTTTTTTTCTTTCATTTTTTCAGCCTTTTATCCTACTTTCCCTATTTATCTACCTATTTTTTCAAATTCAAAAGACACATTCGGAAACAAAAAATCACGTCTTCTTAAATTCCTTTTTCCCAAATGTTACATTTTAAAACCTAATAACTACGACTCCTTACACGGTTCTTTTTCCATTTTCCAGGTAAAACTCCTCATCAAACCTTTTATACCCCCATCTTCCTCTCAATATAAATCAGTCTTTTACAACCCTTTTTGATTAAATCCATAGGACCGGCCATTAGATTGGAGATTTTGGTTAAGCGGTGCCTCCGTCGGCTACATAAAACAATTTTGCATCTGTCGCGTCCTCTTTCATTTTCAACTAACATTAAAGAAGAAGACATCTACAAGTATTAATTTGGTTAGTATCCGACGAACACTATTTTATTTGTGGTCTTCACTCAATTCTCTTTTATTGTTGCCAATATATTTGAAGGCATTCACTGGTAATATATACGTTCTCAAAAAATTAAGATGTGAATATATAACAACTTTTACCCCTGTTGTTGCATTAACTACGCGCTCTGGTTATATCATTGGATCATCTTATGTATTATGTTACAATCTTCCGAAGAATTCAATGAAAAAAATATGCTTGAACTATGAATTTTTTTTGCTAGAGGTGTTGTTAACTATCATGGAGTTTGATTGCGTTTTTACTGTAGATATTGTATAAACATTTAATTTCTACCTATGTTTTTAGGCTTAAATGCATTTTACATACACAGAGAACTTTGGTATGTCTATTCCCCTCTTCTTCTTTTGCGGTCCATTTCAACAATCTTCTCATTATTTTTCTTTCATTTTTTCACGAATATGCACCACCATTAATTTATATGTTGCCCATATTTCCCATATAGAATATCTAGGAAGTAGTAGTAATAATATCTTGTAATGCCGACAGTTTATGGGATTCTTTTTACTCGACGTTACATGTTTTGTATATTTATTTTACGGATTAAGCTCCATACTATTATACTAGACTGAGGAGAGTCCATAATAGACTTCTATAAATAATTGGTGCATTATTTCTATATATGTTATGTAGATCATATAAATAACACTTATATTCTTATTTCAATTATCTCAATCATGTTATTATGTCCCCATGTTTCTGTATAAAGCCTAATTTTTTCATATATTTAATATTGTTGACATTTTCATGTTTCTTGCACATTGTGTATCTGTGAGTTGTGATTTTGTTATGGTTACCACTGTCAATCTTTCTTTATTTAGAAATAGAATAGAATAGAGAATGAGATAGGCTATATTTTCTATTGATCATAGGATCAATTTTTTATTGGAGTAATACCACGATTTAATATAAGTATCATATTAATAAATCTGGTCTAAAAAGAGATGTGTTGACATTGCTAACTGCATTGGAAAGTCTGCAAATGCTTAAATCTACATGATGTCACTAGCATTGATTTTTTAGAATGAATCGTTCAGGACAAGCAGAGTTGGCTACCTAGCAAAGGAGCCTAAGTTTGTAATACAGGATATATTTTGCAGAGAAAATATGAAGAGTAAGTTTGTAAAGGAATTACAAAACATGAACTTCTACCCTCGAGTAATGTGGTAGTTACTTTGCAGATAGAGCTGTGTAGCCAGGCTAAGCAGAGGAGCAATATAGGGCCATGGTGGTCAAAGATTTTGAAAGTTTTTCTTTTTTTCTCTTGAGCTGTAAACTTTTGACAATTGGTAACAAAATCGTTTAGTTACCAACTTAAAAATAACAACACAATATTCACACTTTAATAAAACAAATAGTCTCAAGGATGTTGATATCTTATAACCTTTCATATTTCATTATTTATAGACCATTGCAACTTTTCAATTTCCATATCAGTCATGCTTTCATTATTTTTTTATGACCGCACGAAGCACGGGCATGTACACTAGTATATATATAAAAGAGGATCTTAGGCCCTATGATGTGGCATGCCTCTTTGATCAGTATTTCTATTTATCTTTTTTCTTATTTTTTGGTATTTTTAAATCATTACTTTAAAAAACTTAAAAGTCATTACTAATTTTGAAGCACCGTTACTTGATAGTCCAATAGTCACAACCTTTGTTGAAGAGCCGCAAGTCTGTCAAAAGGCTAAAGTATTTACGTAGGTTTTCATTACACATTTTGTTTCTTCCTTTTGGTTGCATCATGATCTTCTTCTCACCAGAAGTAATTATATTTTCTTGATTTTGTGTTTTGTTTGAGTTTAATATCTATTTTTATATATTTGGTACTATAAAGTACGATTATTGCTTTTTTTTTTGTTATTAGCTTGTATTAAATTTCTTTTATGTGCGATAAATTAAAACTTATTATCAAAAACAAAAAAATGCTCATACTATATCAAGATAAATAGTTGATAAAAATAACTAAAAAGGGGATAAAGAGATAAAATAAATGTTTTCTGTTTTGCTCGGATAAACAATATAATAATGCTGACGGGTTTCTTTTAGTATAGACTTTGATATTTTTTAATATAGTATTATTATTTGAGATTTAATCATAATAATTTAAGATAAACCAAATCACACTTTAGACATTAAAATTTACAAAGACACATATTAGCAATCTTAAGTATTAATAACTATTGGAGCGTATATTTAGTGAAACTGAGCCACTTCATATAGAGTTATATATAATTCTACGAACTAAAATAAAAACTGAGGAAGATGTGGCTGTCATGACCCGATTTCTTGGGTCATGATGGCACCTACAACCCCCCAGTAGGCGAACCAATCCCCGTAGCCCAGAACGGTTAGTAAAGGGCTACTACCTAACCAATATGCACAACAAGCTAAAATAAGCGGAAGCTGAATGTAAATGTAGACAAAGCGAAAGCAAAACTCGAATATATACATAAAGGAAAGTCACACCAACCCCAAGACTTGGTATCAATAGTACAAAAGCTCCTAATAGAATACAAGTGCTGGAAGTAACAAAATACAATACAAATTTGCCTCCGAAAGTACAAGGAGCAACAGTACTATAGATGAGATATAGACAAGCCCCAACCGTCAGGCGCTCACCCTAGTCTCGAAGATCCAATAGCTACAGGAGTCTCTAACGCGATCAACGACGAGAACTCAACCAATATTTGCACAGAAAGTGCAGAAGTGTAGTATGAGCACCAAAACAACGGGTACTCAGTAGGCATCATCGGCCGACTGAGCGCATATAAGATATAAAAGCAGTAAGTAACAGATAGCAAGAAAGCAGTCACTGAAGCAATAAGCAAGGCACAAGGAGCTAGCACAGATCATCCATAACCAAGAGCTACAAGCAACACATGCCAGCATAGAGGATATAACTACACAGAATCACAAGTGAAGGAAAGGAGAACGCACCTGGAGTCCTTGTACAACAATATAAGTAAGTAGAGAGAGAGAGTTGAGAAAATGGTGGTATACCGGTAACCTCAAGTAAAATGAAAAGACGGAAAGCAGTCTAACATACTGAAAATAGAATCAACAAGTATAAGGAGATCATAACACCAATCCAATCACATGATAGTATAACCAGGGAATCACCTCACAAGTACAAACCTAGGATGAAATAACTAGACCACAATAACTGAGAGATACCACTCAACTTCCAACAAGAATAGAACCAGAATCTTACACTCTGCTCAGAAGGCCACACAAAAGTGCCTCAATAAGATAGGACTACATAGCCCTCTCAATAATCAGAAAATCCCACAACCGGAGCCTCAACAGGCTAACCATCACTAATCCTTTAAGAACTAAATGCAAAGACAAGCTCTATATAATGAAAGGAGTAAATATAATCTACCTACAGTCCCAACGACCGCCCATAAAACCGAGGAATGCAATCAAGTGAAAACAAACCCTCCGGCATCCCATACTACCAGAGAGTACAATCAATAAACAGCAAACAAGGGTGTAATCAATGCATGATATGATATGATGTGACAAAAATCGATATGTTCCCCCTCTGGTACCCCGCGGGTCCGTATAGAGGCGAGACCCATGGAAGGCTCTTTCCCATGTACCTCTCCTCCACCGTACACCCCTCCTCCTGGCACGCTGCGTCGGCCCATAGCCTGTGGCCAAGGAACGACAGGGAAAAACCTTTTTCATGGATGATATGCTCGCACACAAATATAAAAGGAGCCCAACGGCTCACAACAACTCCTATCAGCCCTGCACAGGCCCAGCAGCTATGCAGCAAACATAACTAGCCTAAAAGGATCATCTCTATGTCCGGGTCTCGCGGACATTTCCCAAATAACCCACCATCTATGTTCTAGAGTCAATACAAGGCTGCACAGGACCACAAGAGTAATGTACAATACTACGCGAATACTACAAACAACGCATGAAATAACGTAAAAAGAAGGCGGACAAGGTCTGGGGTACCAACCTATAATAACCCACCCAAGGATGCTAATTAATGCAGTTATAGCCTATATACCCAGAGTCTAGATAGGGGAAGCCATAACCTACCTGTCATATGATGACTAGCTGCGAGAACGGTGTCGTCCAGGCTCGAGCTGCTCTGGGAAGCTCCGAATCACACAAAAAGAATACTTTCAACTGAATCCCCAAAGGCGTCTCTATAAAGCCTGACCAACCAAGGTAATGGAACAATTACTAGAATCGGCAAGGCTGCAAGAACGAGCCATAGCCAATTGGTAAGGTGTTAATGTCACACTCACGACCAGCCAACTCCAAAGTATAAAATGAGACCAATAAAAATAAGAAATGGCAGCTAAATCCAACAACAATATGCACCCCACATCTCAAAGGAGTGATGAGCTCCCGAGGCACTATTTAAAGGCATACTTCATGTTGTTCAATCCAATCACTATCGTATGCGATCCCGAAAAGAATCGCACAATTTCCCAATCCCTCCAGCACCTTACCACAACCAGTACACCACAAAATTAACCAAACATAATAAGATAAAGGGGCTTTCCAAAGCCACAATATCCAAAACACCACTTCGTTGCTCGGAAAGCTGTGAAAATGATACTAGAACATGTAATTACGAGGGAGGATCGTAGGGGAGAGATTTACTGGACAAAAATATTCAATATCACATGCTAAACAACCTTCCTCCTTACAGGAACAACAACCGGATCCAAATTCAACAAGAAACTACTACAATATATCGGTAACAACAACTTTTCATAACTAGAAGCTTAAAATCTTGATCCAACAAATAGATAAGTGTACAAGATCCATACCTCACCAATATAACTCCATAGCTACTGCCAAATACTCAGAAAACACCTGCTAGATCGCTGACACAACACCCATGGAGATACACTTTGAAATCAATGGGGAAAACTATACCAAAATGACGAGCTCGCGACGTAGAGCAACTTCCGTTAAACTTTCGAATTGAAAGCATCAAGGTCCATGGATTATTTAGGGACCTTCCTTCTAATTTTCAGTAGATTTTGGGTGAAAATTATGAGTGAAAACGAAGGGAAATCAGCTTTTATAAAGCTAAACCGACTTGGGATGGGGCCCACCTTGACGTGCCTGCTTGTGCAGTGTTACAAAAATGTTAATATCTATCTATTCTAAAGTCTTATGGACAAATGGTTTAGTTCAATAGAAACTAGACTCGTAGACCTTCGATTTGGTATATTGGGGGGACCACTAACTCTTTATAGATTGGGAGAAACACCCCAAGACATTTAACCCAAATTTAAAGAGAATTCCTTAAAGGAATTTACAATAAGTTTTTCCGACTTTTGTTTCGCAATTTGCTTGACTTCAAAACTTATCATACGACCATTTTGAGATTATAATACCTCATAAAACATCATTCTTAGTATATTAGACATTATTAGTCTTACCCCGAAGGTACGGATTATTTTAAACCTTCCAAACGGGCGAGGTGTTACACGAGGCATTTCTTTAACTCAAACTTTTGCGTAAGCGATTCCTTTGACCTAGAACCTTGGTTTAATTCTTTGATATTACCAAGAATGTTGACTGAAGTCAATTATTTCTAAAGTTGAAGCTCTAAAATGAGGAACGGCCATAAAGACCAACCAAACGGCCTGGGTACCAAACTACCGGTCCCGACAAGCCATAAATGATTTGGGGCCGCTACAGGCAATCTCTAATGGTACAAAAGAGGCAAAAATGTGTAAATGACCAAAAGGGTCATTACAGTGGCATATAGAAGGAGAAATGGGAAATGAAAGTGTAATGACCGGGTCCGTCATTACGGGTAGTTCCATCATGCCAAGTTTTAGAGTTAGAAAACTCCGGGTTTGGGAGTTTGAAATTCTGGGATAGGCTAGCCTCAGCCGATTTTAGAGTGAGGTAGAGTCTAGGGAAATCTGGGTAAATATGGGTTAGGGTGTCTTGGAGTGATCTAGTTTTCCACGTAGAAAAGACATAAAGGAGTCTGGGTGACTTTTCGGAATCGCATTTGGGTAAGTAGAACTCCCGAAATTGCGTTTGACGTGAAGGGGTTGTTTCAGGACGTCGGGGGAAACAAGTGTGTTGTGAAATGGCCAAAACTGGCAGAGTTCTGGACTTTCTGTCAGTGAAGAGCGCTGTCACGCACCATAACAGTGGTCAAAGGGCGGTCAACCCACTTAAGACCACTATAGCGGCAGCCTACCGCTATAGCAGGACCGCTATAGCGAAGCAGGGACCGCTATAGCAGGCCGACGGGTTTTTCATGCAGAAACAGCTCTCAAAACATTCAGTTTTCAGAAGTTTGTTTTGGAGAAGGGCTTGGCGATTTCTAGGTGATTTTCTTCATCCTTCCGTCAAAAATCTTCCCTAAGGTAAGGCTTTCGTTCCCCAAACTTGGTAATACGTTTCCTATGAGGTAGAATTGTTAGGAGGGAAATTGGGGAAAGGTTAGAATAACCTACGGATGGAAGAATTTGGGGAAGGGAGGGGATTCCAATCATGTGTGTTCTTGGGCATTGATAAAGTACATTAAAATGATCATAGGTTGTTTAATTTCCTATTTTTATCTGTAAAAATGATAGAACTATGGGAATTAATGGTGGAAAAGCCCAGAAAAAGGGTGGGATGATCATGGATGGCCTGGGGTTTGGGGATTTGGTATAATCCGGGTAATGTGCATGCCTTATGTGTTAATGGTATGTATTATGTGTTGTTTTTAGACAAAGAACAAGAGAGGAATCCAGAACACGGAAAAGCTCAGGTCGAATAGAGCTTGGAACATTTCGAGGTAGGTGATGGCTTATGATTTTCTGTGAATGTGTATAGTGATGTAATCATGTCTAAATGATTATATGCCTTACATTGCTTAGGGAAATTGTGTGGAATATTTAGGTTCCTGGTTACAGTCTGTGATTGAACGGCTTACTTGTATGTTTTACAAGTTGTGTGTGTTCATATATTGACTATGGTTGTTGACATTCTGTTGGCTCGGGTACCACACCTGGTACAGTTATAACACATGGTTGGCATGAGTAACATGCCTGGTAAGGGTATATCATTTGGTTGGCACGGGTACCACGCCTGTTATGGGTTTACTTTATTGCATCTTTCATTGTTTCATTGACTATTGTATTGCATTGGTTGATATTGGTTCCGTGAGTGGACCGGGTTATTTTACTGAATGTGATACTTGATATTGGTTCTGTGAGTGGAACGGGTTATTTTACTGGATGTAATACTTGGTAATGGTTATGTGCGTGGACGGGGTTGTCTAGTTAAAGGTTCTAGTGTTGATGGTCCTTGAGTGGCCGGAAACTGTTGTATAAAGGCTGTGTTGGTTTTGGTTTAGGCCGGGTTGAACAATTACCTTTGGTGTGGTCTAGAGGGGATTCCAGTGTGGGTCTGTGCTAGATAGAAAGGATTGTTCTTGTTACATGTTGGTGGGTTAGAACTGTAAGAGATGGATTCATGCAGTAACAAGATAGGTAGAGATTTGTAGGTTAGATGTGCCTGTGATTATTGTTGCATGTTTTCCATACTCCTTACTTGATATTGTTGTACAAAATATATACTGCTTACTTGAAAACTGGCTGATGATCCTACCAGTACACAGTGGTGGTGTACTGATACTGCACTTGTCTTTCTTTTGGTGAGTACAGGAAATCTACAAGCGACTGAGACGCGACCTCGCATCTAGCACCGACGATTTCTGACTTTCAAGGGTGAGCTGCTTTATTTAAGCTACCTTGGGTTATCTTTAGAGTTTTAGTCCAATTGTTTCGGACTTAAAACTATTTCAGTTTATCTTTTGGGGTTGCATCCTCGTACTCTAGATTTGGTATTGATGTTTGGTACAATGACTTTCAGTTCCTAGGTGGGATTTTCCACAAGATTATATTAATGATTAGTTTTGGCTTATTTTGATTGTTAGTTTACTTTCTGTTATTGATTTTAGGCTTTTAGTTAGGCAAAGAGTGGAACTCTATTAGTTCGCTCATCCGAGGGTTGGGTGGGTGCCACTCACGACAGGTTGGGTCGTGACAAAGATGGTATCAGAACCTAGGTTCATTGATCTTATTGTACCAAACAGGTCTAGTAGAGTCTTGCGGAACGGTGCAGAGACGTCCGTATTTTTCTTCGAGAGGCTATGGGGCTTTAGGAAAAACTATCTCTTCCTTCTTTCCTTCGTGCTATAACTCGATTCCAATTGGTATCTGGTGATACAAATTGGTATCTAACCTCGTTCACTTTACTGTCCGCAGATGGTTACTACAAGGAATAACGGAGCAAGGCCAGCGGTCCCAGCAGCGGGCCCGGCAGTTCGCGGCAAAGGTAGGACAATGGGCAGGGTACGAGCTGGAGCTGCACCCGCCAGGGGTGGGGCTCGAGCTGCTGTTGTTGCATATGAGTTAGCCCCTCCCCCACCTCAGGATCATGAGGCTGAGGATGTAGAAGAAGTGGTTGTAGAGAATGGAGGAGCTCAGGATGAGGCGGCACCGGTTGGGGGTGCAGGCCTTCCTACTATGACACCAGAAGCTTTCAGGCAGGCGTGGGATATTCTGAGTGGGTTGGTTGGTGCTGGAGCCATACCCACAGCTTTTGTGAATCAGGCCTTGGATACGCAGCCAGCAATTACTACTACACCAAGGATTGATGCAACTTCGGGCACCAATGATCTCCTCAGGCCAATGCTAGGCCCAGTGATGACAGGTAATGAGAATGAGATGCTGACTAAGTTCCTTAAGCTGAAACCTCCGATGTTTCAGGGTACAGACAAGGAGGATGCCTAAGAGTTCATCCTGGATTGCTATGAGAGGTTGTATAAATTGGGTATTATACGTCACCATGGGGTGGATTTTGTCACTTTTTAGCTGCAGGGTGATGCCAAGCAGTGGTGGAGGTCTCATGTTGAGTGTCCGTTATCTATCCTACCTCTACTGACTTGGGAGCAGTTCCATGCATTGTTTCTAGAGAAGTACGTTCCCCATACTTTGAGGGACTGGAAGAAGGATGAGTTTCTGAACTTGGAGCAGGGTAGCATGTCGGTCTCAGCTTATGAGGCTAAGTTCCATGCATTGTGTCATTTTGCTACACAGATGTTGGGTTCCGGGGAGGAACGGGTCCGATTGTTTGTCAAGGGTCTGAATAGTGATCTGCAGGTACTGTTAGTGCATATGACTTCTTCAGGGAATGGTTTTAATGATGTGGTGGACTATGTGAAGAATATTGAGGGAGTTAGGCAAGCGAGCCAGGCTAAGGCCTCAGCCAAGATGCCCCGGAATGAGGAAAACTATGGTGGTTCGTACTCTAGGGGCCAACATCTATCCTACCTCTACTGACTTGGGAGCAGTTCCATGCATTGTTTCTAGAGAAGTACGTTCCCCATACTTTGAGGGACTGGAAGAAGGATGAGTTTCTGAACTTGGAGCAGGGTAGCATGTCGGTCTCAGCTTATGAGGCTAAGTTCCATGCATTGTGTCATTTTGCTACACAGATGTTGGGTTCCGGGGAGGAACGGGTCCGATTGTTTGTCAAGGGTCTGAATAGTGATCTGCAGGTACTGTTAGTGCATATGACTTCTTCAGGGAATGGTTTTAATGATGTGGTGGACTATGTGAAGAATATTGAGGGAGT
This sequence comes from Jaltomata sinuosa, assembly GCA_003996215.1. Lineage (NCBI taxonomy): Eukaryota > Viridiplantae > Streptophyta > Magnoliopsida > Solanales > Solanaceae > Jaltomata > Jaltomata sinuosa. The sequence continues at coordinate 273,061 of QJPP01005060.1, forward strand.
TAGGCAAGCGAGCCAGGCTAAGGCCTCAGCCAAGATGCCCCGGAATGAGGAAAACTATGGTGGTTCGTACTCTAGGGGCCAGCATCAGCAGGCTTATCCGGCCCATCCTATTCAGTCAGCTCTGCCAGCTACTACAGGTGGTCGTCAGGAAGCTCAGTCTTCAGCTCCTAGAGGCTAGGGAGCATCATATACATCAGCTAGCAGACCTACTTTGGACCGTTGTTGCTTCCATTGTGGTGATTTGGGCCACTTTAAGAGGGAGTATCCACATAGGCAGGCAGGTAATCAGGGTCAGCAGCATACTAGAGAAGTGGTTCCGGCAGGAAGAGGTGGTAATGCTAGGGGTCGTCCACAGGGTGGGCGAGGTAATTTCCAGGGAGGCCGGGGAGACCGAGGGAATGGCGGCCCAGGAAGGGGTGCGGCGAAGCCAGCCCGGGAAGTTGCCCGAATTGATGATCGAGCACATTGCTATGATTTTCCAGGAAGGACTGAGGCAGAAGCCTCAGATGCGTTGATCACATGTACTATTCTTGTCTGTGATAAAATGGCTTCAGTATTGTTTGACCCAGGTTCTACATATTCTTACGTGTCTGTGAGTTTTGCCTTGGGACGTTTGACCTGTGATATCCTTAATTCCCCTATCTATGTTTCTACCCCAGTGGGAGAGTTTATGGTTGTGACTCATGTATATCGTAACTGTTCTGTTGTTTTTGTGGGGTTACATACTTGGGTAGACTTGGTAATTCTGGACATGGCTAATTTTGATATTATCTTGGGTATGATCTGGCTATCTCCTTATCATGATGTGTTGAACTATAACACCAAGACTGTAGCTCTAGAGATTCCGGGTAAGGATAGACTAGAGTGGGAAGGTGTATACAGGCCTAAGCCAGTTAAGATAATATCGTTTGTCCGGTCTAGGAAGCTAGTGGGGAGGGGGTGTCTAGCCTTCTTGGCTAATCTCCGGGATGATAGTGTGGAGTTTCCTCCTATTGAGTCAGTTTTAGTGGTTTCCGAATTTGTAGAGGTGTTTCCAGCGGACTTGCCTGGTATTCCTCTGGACAGAGACATAGATTTTTGTATCGATTTGGAGCCAGGCACTCGTCCCATATCCATTCCTCCGTATAGAATGGCTTTGGTAGAGTTAAGGGAACTGAAGACTCAGCTGCAGGAACTCCTAGATAAGGGATTTATACGTCCCAGTGCTTCACCTTGGGGTGCTCTGGTCTTATTTGTAAAGAAGAAGGATGGTAGTATGTGGATGTGCATAGATTATAGGCAGTTGAACAAGGTGAGCATCTGGAATAAGTACCCTCTACCCCGTATAGATGATTTGTTTGACCAGCTTCAGGGTGCATCGGTGTTCTCAAAAATCGACTTGAGGTTGGGGTACCATCAGCTAAAGATTAGACCTGAGGACATTCCAAAAACTGCTTTTCAGACCCAGTATGGGCATTATGAGTTTCTGGTAATGTCGTTTGGTTTGACCAATGCGCCGACAGCATTCATGAGTTTGATGAATGGGGTGTTTAAGTCTTACTTGGATTCTTTCATTATTGTGTTCATCAATGATATATTGATCTACTCTAGGAGTAGAGAGGAGCATGCTAATCATCTTCGTATTGTGATGGATATCTTGAGGCACCAAAAACTTTATGGAAAGTTCTCTAAGTGCAAATTTTGGTTGACTTCTGTGGCATTCTTGGGGCATGTAGTGTCAGAAAAAGGGGTGATGGTGGATCCCCAGAAAATTGAGGAAGTCAAGAGTTGGGTTCGGCCTAGCTCTGTGACTGAGGTGAGGAGTTTTGTTGGGCTCGCGGGGTACTACCGGAGGATTGTTAAGAATTTTTCTTCTATTGCTACTCACCTGACCAGGTTGACATAGAAGGAGGTACCGTTTGTGTGGTCCAACAAGTGCGAGGAGAGCTTCCAAAAGCTCAAGACACTTTTGACCACAACCCCTATTTTGTCCTTGCCGGTTGAAGGTAAAGACTTTGTTATTTACTGTGATGCTTCACATTCTGGTTTGGGTGTTGTGTTGATGCAGGATAGGAATGTGATAGCCAATGCATCCAGGCTGTTGAAGGTGCATGAGAGGAATTACCCGACTCATGATTTAGAGTTGGTAGCGGTGGTTTTTGCTTTGGAAATCCAGAGACACTACGTTTATGGTGTCAAGTGTGAAGTATTCACAGATCATCGCAGTCTGCAGCACGTTTTCACTCAGAAGAATTTGAATATAAGGCAGAGGAGGTGGTTAGAGTTATTGAAAGATTATGATGTGACCATTCAGTACCATCTGGGTAAGGCTAATGTGGTGGCAGACGCATTGAGCCGGAAAACTATTAGCATGGGTAGCTTGGCTTGTTTGGGGGCATCCAAATGACCATTGGATAAGGAAATTCGGGCTTTGGAGACCAAGTTCATGCACTTGGGTGTTTCAGATCAAGGTGGGTTGTTGGCCAGCATTGAGGTCAAGGCCACCTTCAAGAGGAAATAAACGCAAAACAGTTTCAGGATTTTGAAACTAGGTAAGTTGCAAGGTAAGGTAATATTCGAGGAGTCCAGAGACGTCATGTTAGACTCTGGTGGAGTGTTGCATTTCAGGGAGAGGATTTGTGTTCCTCGAGTTGATGATATAATACAGAAAATCTTGACAGAAGCTCATGGTTCGCGGTACTCAATTCATCTGGGTGTGACCAAAATGTACATGAACTTGAGGCAGCATTACTGGTAGCCCGAGATGAAAAGGGACATAGTAGATTTTGTGTCCAAATGTCAAAACTACCAGCAGGTGAAGTATGAACATCAGAGACCTGCAGGACTACTTCAGAGAATGCCAATTCCTGAGTGGAAGTGGGAAAGGATAGCCATGGATTTCGTGGTGGGTCTTCCCAAGACATTGGGGAAGTATGATTCAATCTGGGTCATTGTTGACAGGCTGACCAAGTCCACTCATTTCATTCCGGTCAGGGTAGATTATAATTTGCAAGAATTGGCCAAGATCTACGTGAAGGAGATTGTGAGACTGCATGGGTTACCACTGTCCATCATTTCAGACAGGGGTACGCAGTTTACATCTAAGTTCTGGGGCAAGTTACATGAAGAGTTGGGTACACAACTCACCTTTAGCACAACCTTCCATCCTCAGACTGATGGTCAGTTGGAGAGGACAATTTAGGTATTGGAGGACATGCTGAGAGCATATGTAATGGACTTCGGTGGTCATTGGGACCAGTTTCTACCGTTGTGCAAATTCTCGTACAATAATAGCTACCACTCTAATATCTATATGGCACCATTCAAGGCCCTGTATGGAAGAAACTGCAGATCATCGGTTGGGTGGTTTGAGGAAGGCGATGTGAAGCCTCTGCGCATAGACTTAGTGAAGGAAGCGCAGGAAAAGGTAAGGGGCATAAAGATCAAGTTGCTGGCTGCTCAAAGCAGGCAGAAGGAGTATGCAGATCGTAAGGTCCGGGAGATGGACTTTCAGGTTGGTGAACAAGTATTGCTAAAAGTATCACCAATGAATGGGGTTATGAGGTTTGGTAAGAAGGGCAAGCTTAGCCCTTGGTTCATCGGTCCATTCGAAGTGCTTGAAATTGTGGGGCCAGTGGCTTACAAGTTAGCACGGCCACCTAGTTTGTCAGGCGTCCATCCGGTCTTCCATGTATCCATGCTCAAGCGATACCATGGGGATGGGGACTACATCATCAAGTGGGCTGAAGTACTTTTTTGATAAGGATCTTTGTTATGAGGAGGAACCGGTTGTGATTCTTGCTCGGGATGCCTGGAGGTTGAGGACAAAGGTGATTGTCATGGTGAAGGTTCAGTGGAAGCATCGTCCAGTTGAGGAAGCCACTTGTGAAACCGAAAAGGACATGTGGTACAAGTACCCTCAACTATTTGAGGATTCAGGTACTACACTTCCTTCATTTTATTTCCGTAAATTCGAGTTTGATCATTCAGGGACAAATGATGGGTAAATTGGTATCTGTTGTAACGACCAGGTCCGTCGTTATGGGTAGTTCCATTGTGCCAAGTTTTAGAGTTAGAAAACTCTTGGTTTGGAAGTTTGAAATTCTGAGCTAGGCTAGCCTCGGCCGATTTTAGAGCGAGGTAGAGTCTAGGGAAATCTGGGTAAGTATGGGTTAGGGTGTCTTTGAGTGAGCTAGTTTTCCACGTAGCCAAGACATAAAAGAGTCCGAGGGAATTTTCGGAATCGCATTTGAGTTAGTAGAACTCTCAGAATCGTGTTTGATGTGAAGGGGTTGTTTCGGGATGTCGGGGGAAACAAGTGTGTTGTGAAATGGCAAAAACTGGAAGAGTTCCGGACGTTCTATCCATGACAAGCATTGTCACGCGCTATAGCGGCCACATCTATAGCTGTAGAAATTACCATTATAGCAGCAGTCAAAGGGCGGTCAACCCACTTAAGACCACTATAGCGGTAGCCTACTGCTATAGCTAGACCACTATAGAGAAGCGGGGACCGCTATAGTGGACCGATGGGTTTTTAATGTAGAAACAACTCTGAAAACATTCAGTTTTCACAAGTTTATTTTGGAGAAGGGTAGGGCGATTTCCAGGTGATTTTCTTCATCCTTCCGTCAAAAATCTTCCCTAAGGTAAGGCTTTCGTTCCCCAAACTTGGTAATACGTTTCCTATGCGGTAGAAATTCTAGGAGGGAAGTTGGGGAAAGGTTATAATAACCTAAGGATGGTAGAATTCGGGGAAGAGAGGGGATTCCAAGCATGTGTGTTCTTGGGCATTGATAAAGTACATTAAAATGATCATAGGTTGTTTAATTTCCTGTTTTTATCTGTAAAAATGATAGAACTAGGGGAATTAACGGTGGAAAAGCCCGAGAAGAGGGTGGGATGATCATGGATGGCCTGGGGTTTGGGGATTTGGTATAATCCGGGTAATGTGCAGTCCTTATGTGTTAATGGTATGTATTATGTGTTGTTTTTAGATCAAGAACGAGAGAGGAATCCAGAACACGGAAAAGCTCGGGTCGAATAGAGCTTGGAACATTTCGAGGTAGGTGATGGCTTATGATTTTCTGTGAATGTGTATAGTGATGTACTCATGTCTAAGTTATTGTATGCCTTACATTGCTTAGGGAAATTATGTGGAATGTTTAGGTTCCTGGTTACAGTCTGTGATTGAACGATTTACTTGTTGGTTTTACAAGTTGTGTGTGTTCATATATTGACTGTGGTTGTTGACATTCGGTTGGCTCGAGTACCACGCCTGATACAGGTATAACATATGGTTGGCACGGGTACCACGCCTGGTACAGTTATATCATTCGGTTGGCACTGGTACCACGCCTGGTACGGGTTTACTTTATTGCATCTTGCATTATTTTATTGACTATTGTATTGCATTGGTTGATATTGGTTACGTGAGCGGAGCATGTTGTTTTACTGAATGTGATACTTGATATTGGTTCCACGAGTGGACCGGGTTGTTTTACTGGATGTAATACTTGGAAATGGTTATGTCAGTGGACCGGGTTGTCTAGTTAATGGTGCTAGTGTTGATGGTCCTTGAGTGGCCGAAAACTGTTGTATAACGGCTTTGTTGGTCTTGGTTTAGGCCGGGTTGAACAATTACCTTTGGTGTGGTCTAGAAGGGATTCTAGGGTGGGTTCGGGCTAGATGGAAAGGATTGTTCTGGTTATATATTGGTGGTTTAGAACTGTAAGAGATGGATTCATGCGGTAACAAGATAGGTAGAGATCTGTAGGTTAGATGTGCCTGTAATTATTGTTGCATGTTTGCCATACTCCTTACTTGATATTGTTGTACAAAATATATACTGTTTACTTGAAAACTGGCTGATGATCCTACCAGTACACAGTGACGGTGTACTGATACTGCACTTGTCTTTCTTTCTGTGAGTACAAGAAATCTACCAGCGACTGAGACGCGACCTCGTATCTAGCACCGACGATTTCTGACTTTCAAGGGTGAGCTGCTTGATTCGAGCTACCTTGGGTTATCTTTAGAGTTTCAGTCCAATTGTTTCGGACTTAATACTATTTCAGTTTACCTTTTGGGGTTGCATCCTCGTACTCTAGATTGTGTATTGATGTTTGGTACAATGACTTTCAGTCCATAGTTGGGATTTTCCGCAGGATTATATTAATGATTAGTTTTGGCTTATTTTGATTGTTAGTTTACTTTATGTTATTGGTTTTAGGCTGTTAGTTGGCCAAAGAGTGGGACTCTATTGGTTCGCTCATCCGGGGGTTGGGTGGGTGCCACTCACGACGCGTTGGATCGTGACAGAAAGGCAGTAACATGTAGAGGAGGATGATTAGTACTTGAGAGGGAGATTGACTAACAGGAAAAGACGAGAAAAGGAAAAAATGAAATAGGTAAACTTTTTTTGGGAAAATTAATTAATACATAACAAAAGTCAATGAATAAACTATGCAAATGTTGGTGTTGCCACCTCTTTTATTTTCTTTTTTGGTTTTTAAGTTATTTACTTTTGGTTCCTTGTTTTGGTTATTTGAATAGATTTTTTTTAAAAATAAACTATTTACTCTACTATCTTATGAAAGAATGAAAGTAAATATACAATAATTATTTAGGGAAAATGTCTCAAAACACACATAAACTATGGTCGGAATTGCTGTTACACACTCTAACTTTGCGGAGGTCCTATGACCTCCCTGGACTATTTTATAGTGTAATATTTAGGGTATTATCAGCTTAGCTTGACCACTAAATCATTCAAACTAAAGTAAGTGCTTTCACACGCTATCAAAAAGAGGGGTCCGTTCTCATTAATGTTAATTTATCTTCCATTAACCCTAGAATTTTCTTAAAACTCTCTAACTTTATCTTCATGATTATTGATCAAATAACACAAATCATTCAAATTTCATGTGATTTTTACTTTCAATCTACTATTTCAAAGTTGCTTCTTATACGTGTGTTCACTTGCATGTCCATCTATGCTAATAATACCCACAATATTACACTATAAAATAGTTCAGGGGGGTCATAGGAACCCCACAAAGTTAGAGTGTGTAACAATAATTTCAGCCAGAGTTTAGGTGTGTCTTGAGCTATTTTCTCAATTATTTATATGACTACATATTAAACTCCATCAGGCACATACACATATATAAAAATTAAAATTTCCTTTAAAAAAAGTTCTTGTAGGAAATGTGATATATAATGAAAAATATAGTTCAGTGTATGCTCTATTTCTAATAATGATATTTATATTTGTCATTTCACTAATATATTTTAAAATTTTATATTATGATTGAAAATTTTATCTCAACAAAAATTTTATAAATATAATTTTTAAAATTTGTTGATGCTTTTTCACACTGCGCGAAGCGCGAGTAATGTTTCTAGTTTAATACTAAATTTGAGCCTCTTTTTGGTGAGAAATTTTGGAGAAATAAAGAAACAATGAGAAAAAAGGGGAAATTAAGCTTACCAGGGAAATAAAGTTTTACTCTTTAGATAAAATCTAATCTATGGGTGTATGGGTATAATAATATTATTATAATTAATAATAATAATAATAATAATAATAATAATAATAATAATAATAATAATAAGGAATATATTATTTATTGGGGGTCCATGTTTACATGGTATAAAAAAGATTTATTTTTTCATGTTTAATGATAAATGTGGTTAAGTGATTTTTGAAAATAAAAGGCTTAAGTTGAGTGATTTTATTGATACAAAACAAAGTTCAATAACTTCGCTAGATAATTTTCCGTAGTTCAATGACCTTTTGAGATATTCACTCAACATAATCTTGCAACAAATTTGAAATGTCATCATTTCCTTTCCATGTTGCCTTTCCATGTTGCCTTTCCAATATCGTAATACTTTCCATCCTTCAAGCATTCAACATATCTATATAATTTTGCAACAAATTGGAAAACTCATAATTCCCTTTCCATGTATTCTCTTTCCAATATAGTAATACTTTCCATCCTTCAAGCATTCAACATATCTATACCAACACATGACTCCTTACTCTTTCCTCCATCACCAATCGCTCCTTTTTTTTAGATATTGAAAGGAAAGAAAAAGAAAGGAAAATGGTAAGAGAGAAAGTTGAGTTGAACAAGATTGAGAAAACAAGTATAAGGCAAGTGACTTTCTCAAAAAGGAGGGTAGGATTATTCAAGAAAGCTAATGTATTGGTTGTTTTATGTGCAACCTATGTTGTGGTTACTGTTTATTCCAACAATGGAAAATAGTATGAATTTTCTAGTTGAATAAACAATAACAGCAACATCAGCTTCACATAGAATAGTCAATTCGTCAGCTATCTTGGATAATCTCATCCAGCTCCTTTTTGAAAAAGTCACTTGTCTATTACTTTTTTTCTCAATCTTCTTCAACTCAACTTTCCCCCTTACCATTTTCCATTCTTTTTTCTTTCCTTTCAATATCTAAAAAAAGGAGTGATTGGTGATGGAGGAAAGAGTATGGAGTCTTGTGTTTATATAGTCATGTTGAATGCTTGAAGGATATAAAGTATTACTACATTGGAGAGGGAAAACATGAAGGAAATGATGAGTTTTTCAATATGTTGCAAGATTATGTGAGTATGGAGTTTTCGATAATAACGTAGATTTGAATTTAGCCTTTAGGTGAGTTGGTTAAAATTTACTCGCACGTGGTGTTTACGCTAGATCAAACTATCTTATTATGGAAATTCTAGTAAGTCATCTTTTTAAATTTCATGGCTCAATGTTACATCAAAAAGATCTCCTCTAACCACCAAGAGTGGCTAATTCGAGGAAAGGAGGACTTGCATCATTTGGTTGCTTTCTTAATTTTATACTTGTTTTTCAATTTCCAGGTCTATGATGATCGACATCAAGAATTAATTCCATGTATGGACGGGCATCTCATATATCAAATGGGATTAAAGTTGGATTTGTCACTGATGAAGATCTATGAAAGATGTTGCCCTTTCCTAAAAATCTGATTGTTGAAATTTATTTTAGTTGTTTCAGTAATTTTTAGCTTAATAAATTGTTTAGATTTAGGATGAATATAAAATTTAATTTTTATTAGTTTCTTTAGTTGTTGAGATAATATAGGTAGTTTGAATTTTAAGTTATGCTGATTTTCTATTGTAAGTTGGCTATTTATAGCCCTCCTATGCCTAAGAAGAAAATTGAAAGGCATTTTCAATCTTTTTTTGCTGCCCCATCTTTTAAAAAAGTCAACAGTGGTATAAGAGTTTCATTGATTTTACGAGATCTGTGAGTTCTTCTAAAGAATGACCATATCATTAACCCGTTAGAGATACCATTTTTAACCCATTAGGGCTACAATTTTTAGCCCGTCAATGCTATTTTAAACTCATGCTTATTTTCAACACACATGTTATTTTTAACCTATATTAAATATATATATATATATATATATATATGTATGTATGTATATATGTATGTATGTATGTATATATATATATATAAAAGAGAATCTTAGGCCCGGTGACGTGGCACTCTCCTAGGCCAGGATTGCTATTTATCTAATTTCCTAGAATTTTGCATTAATTTCCTTAATTTCCAACTAATACGCCTGTTACGTTAATCTCTATCCTAATTAATAGGTACCATCAATACCGTTTCTGAAACGCCACTATTATACCCATTCCTTCCTTTTAAATATCGTTCCCTTACCCTTCTCCTCAATTTCGTTACTTTACATACATATGGCCATGGGCAACTCTTTCTCTCTCTCTTTTAAAAGGATTGTTGGTTAAAAAAATAGAGCCACACAGACAAAGCTACGAGAGAAAGGGGCTAATCTATCTCGCCATTTCTGGGCTAATCTGACAAAAGAGAATACGCAATATTTGAAAAGTCTTTTTGCCCAATTACTCTCTTGAAGCTCAGATTTGCGATAAAATCAGTCAATTTATCAGTCAAAAGGAGATAAGCAACCGCCATGGTAGCATCCATGGACATGTGTTTCGGTCTCCATGCCAAGAACAGATAGCTTATGTGCCCGACTCAACTCTACACAACAAGTTTAAAGGGCAATCTACAATGATGGTTTTAGTGTTGTGATTTGGCTGAAAGTTGAAACCACCAATGTACAAATGTAAGAAACATGAAGTTTCTCCGAATGTATTTCTTCTTCTTTCTATTTTCCAAAAATTAAAGTAAAGATAGTTGAATGCTAGAAATCTCTGTTTATAAACTTAAAAATGATTAAAATGGGAAAATATTTACATGGCTAAAAGAGTTGTTTGTTTATAAATACTATATTTTCCTTCTATTATTACTTCAAATGTGACACTTTGAGTGAAGCATATCCATTATAGGATTGTTTTTTCAATTACATTATCACCAGTTGTTTGCAAAATAGGCTCATATTTTTTCAACTGCCCCAATTCGCCTGCATTTTAGGACCTAGAAGACCATTTATTTATACATATATATAATTATACAATTTGTGTATATAATTTTTTAATTCGTTTGTTTTAATAAAAAGAAACCAAATCAAATATGATCGTTATTTTAAATCTTAAATCTAAACCAAAACAAAACAACAGTAAAAATGAATTCATTTAATTGATTCGATTTGATTTTCGATTTTGATCAATCTATAACCCCATTGAACATCTTTACAAGCCTATAAGAGTGAGTTCCCTATTATTGGAAATATATAGTTACCTGAATTGTAGTATTAAGGAGAAAAAATCGATATGATACGTTTGACAGTGGTCACCAAAGGAAAGCATTGAAGAAACGGTCAAGAAGAAGTCAACGTTGAATAATCTTTTAATGTTAACTAAAAATTAGTTCCTTAATTTTATTATTAGTGAAAATATATCAATTTATGAATGGTATGTAGGATGTGGATTTTGCAGGTTGAGTTTTGAAGAAATAATGATTTCAACAGAATTCCTTCCCATGTAACATTACCTCACAAAAAAATCCACTTTGAGGTACAAATAGAATTGATTTATAGGAAAAACAGATACGGAGCATTATAAATAAATATTGCTTTTTTCCTTCATTCTATCCAAAAATTGAGAGTGAAAAATGTACCTCGGGAGGATTATGCTAAAGCCATATTGTATATCTTTTTAAAAAATTTCTCCAAAATAGTATTATATTTTTCATTGTGGATATAACTACAGATGCATTTTACAAAGTATATTGCCAAACATTACATGATTTCTCTTCTAATAGTTGAATTATGAATTTGGATTTTTTCATCTATAAAACTTAGTATAATTTTAGTCAATACTACTATCAATTGCAAAAAACAATAAATATATATGGCCTCTCATGAAAAGTTAATACAAAGGTGGCAAATGAATTTTGAACGCACCAATAAATTTGAAGGGATGTATCATTACTATTCATACCTTTATGAGCTTGCAACTTCTCCTGTTGAAGAAATTGCGACTTAAGTTGTAACTTTTTTTTCCTAGGTCGTGGATTAGATGAAAACTACATTTACTTTTGGATTTAGATGAAATTAGTTATAATTTTTATTTTTTGTCTAAATAAAGTGATTTTTTTGGCGGAGGGAGGGTGTTGAGATTATCGAAGTTCATAACCATGAAAAAAATGTTCATCTATTAGAGAAAAAATAATTTCTATCATTTGAATTTAATAATACAGAGAGTTTTGGAGTTAAATGAAGCCTTATCTGTGGAAGGTGCCACACTAATAGAAGCTTCGTGATTAGTTGAATTATTTAAGGAAAAAGAGCCATTGCAGCTTACAAGTTCTTAAACAAAAACATTGCATAATAGAGGTTGGTAAACTGGAAGACAACCAGTTTATTTGTATATATTGTTAATCAAAAGTATATTTATATATAGCATTATAGTTTTAATATACTCCTATTTTTGTCATCTTCTATACTTTGGATGTCGTCAATTATTTGTCCAAGTAGAGGTCAACAACGTTGAATTTAACTGGACAAAATGTTTATATTCACCGCTTTATCGAATTACTTTTTCTAAGCATATGCATGAAAATATTTATATATTATATATGTACATGTAAAAGTTTTATTCTTTTCATCTGAATTAATATTATAATATGATTATATTAATTTTTTTATGATCGCGCGAAGCGCGAATAATTTGCTTAGTATATGTATAAAAGAGAATCCTTAGACCTGCCTACGTGGCAGCTTCAAAATTCAGGAAACATAATTATCTAATTTTTCAGATTTTTGAGAATTTCACACAATAAATCCACACAATAATATAAATACCAGAGAAGACGTGTCTTTCTAAATTCTACAGAAACCTTTCGCTCCAAAATCTCTACCGCTTCAAAACTTGCCAACGAGAAACATACCCCATCACAAGAAAATTCTGGAAAATTTAACAACATGTTGAATGGAACCTCGAACTGCAGTTTGAAATGGCAAACCAAACCCAATTACAACCGGAAAAACTAATTTCACGATGAGGCTGTGGTGTTTTAGAATCACACAAATGGTGTCGACAGAACTGGGTTTTTTCACGGCTGGCTTAGAAGAAGATGATTTGGGTTTCGGATGGACAGTAAAGATGACGGTGGTTCGCGGGTGTTTTCCTGGTTATAGATCCAATATTTAATAGTTACATGGTAGTTCTCGGGTAGAACATTGATGGATTTTTGGCTGAGAGTTGTTTCCAGAAGAGTGGTGGTTGTTCAGGGAGAAACTGGGTCGTCTTTCTACTCTTTTTTGTGCCTAAACGTGATTGTGCTTTCTTGCCTTTTGAATTGCCCAGTAAATCCCAGAATAAATTTTCTCAAAGTAAGTCCCCCTTTCTATCTAATGTGCACTCATCTATATATCTAAGTATGTGGTGATTAATTCTTCCCTGTCTCTATTCTTCTACATGTGTCTCGGAGAGCAAGAAAAAATGGACTTGTGTCTCGGAGAGGAAGAAAAAATGTGAGTCCCGATCAAGAGAGTTCTCTTTCTATGTATGTGGTAGGTTGCCTTGCAATGTAAAGACTGACCATTACATTTTTAAATCCTCTCTGCTTCCTCTGGCAAACAAAGCACTATATCACCAAAGAGAATCCACAAAGAGATCACATTTTCTTAAGTTGTATTTTAAACGACATTTAAATGAACACATAGGAACAATTGCTTCTCAAGTTACAATTATTTTCTGAAGTTATAGTTTAGATACAAAAAAATTGATGCATCCTAACAGGAATACCCCAATGGAGTTGCTACTTCTGTACCTGTGAATATTTAACTTGTCCAATTTATTTTGGGGTCGATTTTACTGATCAGTTAACACTTATCTAAAAGAAAATTCTAGATCTACCGAATCAGAACACCATTTTTAAAGAAAAGGTGCTCAATAAAACGGTTACATTAAGTACATTGTAGAGTTAGAGTACAAACTTTAAAGTGTGCTCCAGAAACCAAAACACATATACAAAGACCCAAAAAGTGAGACTTTTTCCCCTTATTTCTGATTAATTCGGATTGTATGATACTATCTTCTGTTTGGGAATTAAGAAGAGTTATTCGTCAAATTGATTAGCAGCCAAAAAAAGTGAGACAATTTCTTGTAGGCCTTGCCAAAAAGAACGAAACCAACAAAGGATTTGGAACGGATTAGCAGCCAAAGAGCTGCGAAAACTTTCAGTTCTCTCAACTAATCACATCGCTCTCTCAATCAAGTCCTCAATTCTCTTACTCTTCTCGTGCTTTTTCTTATCGTTGGTAATGGTGACTTTTAACTCATTTTCTGTTTCTGTTCTTTTTCTAGAGTATTATAGAAGGGGATGCATAAGTTGTTTTCCTTTATCATGTTGACTGTTCCTGAGTGAGTGATCTTTGATAAATGCAGAGCCAAAGATTTTTTCACTTGCAAACCAGGAGGTTCCAAGTAGTGATCGAGATTAATTTACCTCTACAGGTGAAACAGGTACTCAAACTTTTTCTTGCAAAAATAATCTGGGTTGGATCAAAATTTGACGACAATCACATAAAAATACATGGAAAAGAGTGATAGTCAAATAAGTGGCTAAGATGGTGAGGTGGGCTAGATGCCCTATGTGCAAATTCTACATTGAATGTTTTAGCGAATGAGATGACATGTCGTGCAGGTCTTGCTTCTCCTTTTTCCCTCTCTTAATTTTAGGGGTGGTGCTAAAGCTTTCCTGAATTGATCAGTTTATAAATTGTTTGTATATCAATGGAGAAGCTAGAACTTTTCATAAGGATGTTCAAAACTTCAGTATATATCTCTAAAATGTTATTTTTGACGTATATACACAGTATTATTTTCTATATGCATAATATAATTATTCGATGACGAGTGACCACCTTTGGGTTAATGTAGCTACGCCCCTATTGTATATACTCTTAAAGCTAGAAATATGAATTACACGTTAATTGTGTTATATTGAAACTCAAATTTATGAATTGTGCTATATGTGAACTCATTTGTAATCCATATGTTCAATTCCTCTTTCTCCCAACAATTCCAACGTCACTTTCTAACAACTAAGACATTAAACATGTCTCTCTGAGACGATGTTAAATAAACAGTTGAAATGGTTCCAAATGGAGAAAAGTTGGTAAAATATTTTTACCAAAAGAAAGAAGCAAATCTATAAATCTTTGCTCTCCACATGTAAATACCTTGATCGTCTTCCTTTTCACTTTTTTTTTTGTTTTGGGTAAAGCTTACCCTCCTCCCTCCCCCCCCCCCCGATCTATATTAGTAAAATGTCAAGTTCCTTTCGACCTAATGAAAATCCATCCGCCGCGATAATTTTTGCTCATCGTATGCCTAAATTTTATTTCACATTATGGTGTATGGTTTACGCTTTCCTTTTGTTCTCTTTTCAATTTTTGACTAAGGAAAACTATCTTGAAAAGTGGTAAAATATCCATTTGCCGCCATTACAAAACCTTCACCTGAGGGAAGAAAGAGAGACAAGAGAAGAATGAGAAGATTGAGGAGAATCTGGACAGAGGATGAACAGAGTGTATTGAACTTCTCAGCAGTTTTTTCCGGTGGAAATTGACATTTACTCCAAGTTCCGGTTCTTCGTTTAGAACACCGCCAGGTAACAAAGAATAATTGCTCATTATTTCTACTTTCCTACCACTAAATATTAGAAGTCATTATTTTTACTTTCTTACCACTGAATAATAGTAGTCAGTTTTCTTATCTTATTATTCTATTTTATTTTTCAATGTATTTTTATCATGTTTTGTGCTCTTTGTTGGTCCACTTGAATTTACCAAAATGGCATGTGGAAAAAAGAGAGTGAATTTTTTTAAGTAGTTTGAGAACAAGTATTGAATTTTAATTTTACGAAAATGGTCATCTAAAGATAAATCCACTAAAAAAAGGTACAGTAAAGTTGTAACGATTATTTTACGAGTTTGTACAAAGGAAAGGGTGGATAAGCAGTGATATCAAAGTCATATAATGTATTGTAGATTTAAAGGAGTGCACTTTTTTTACCTAAGGATGAAAGGAGTACTTTCAGCTCCCTGAACTGTAGGTAGGAGTCCACGTAATTCTCAAGAACAACTTTTTCCTACTCAATTGCATTCTCTGGATACTTTTTAATGAACTGCTACTTTACATGATCCAAAAAATAGAAAATATATGTAGGAGGTATCCAACAACTCTAGTTTTACTTCCTTGCTGACCAAGAAAATATCTCTCTATCCTTCTTGACATTCATCTGATATATTGAACTTAACATTACATAGAATTACGTGCCTTTCATAAGTTGTTCATAGCACAAAGGTAGTGGATTTTTTAATGTTTCCAGAGTGTTTACCTCCCTAATTGAACCGAGAGTTGCATTTAAAACATTACGCTCAACCTTATTTGGGTGGAAACTCAAAGTCAAATTGTTTGATGTCTATGCTTGTACGTAGGAAAAAAAATCCATCTTAATTTAAATATTGAACATTGCTTGGATTTGCTATGTTAGATAAATTTGTGCTGCGAGCATTTGATTTACTGTGACATGTATTGTTTGGCTTCTTTGGCAATATATTGTTTTTGTTGATGTTTTTGTTTCATTATGTTGGAGTAGGGATATGTTATTTGATGAGTTTGGCTTAATTATTAGGCTGGTGGTGTTATGTAGGCCAGAATTCTCAAACTTTTAAAAGATATGACTGAGCATATCCGAAAACAGTACATGTTCCGTCCAAGATTTCTTGGTAAGAATCCGCTTTTGGGGCTTTCTTTATTTCTCTATTCACTGTTTTACTGATGGTCGATGAGGTTGGTAATTCATCTTTCCAGGTTTTAGCAATTGCTCTATCAAGTCTTGGTTCTCTCCTTCAACAATAATTTGCAAAGGTAATATCACCCAATTATGCTTTGTCCTTGAACTTATTTTGGTGAAATACTATACTTATTTGTTATTATTGAATTAAATAGTTCACTGTTCCCTCGTGTTTTAATTATTTTTCACTTTGCTGTAGAGATATGGGAGTGCAGAATGAGGGTCTACCGACATCACTCTATATCTTTTAATGATTCATTCATACTTGAGGTATTATATTCTTCTTAAATTTTTTTCTGTTATTGTGTATTTGGGGTTTTTGTACAAGTTGATTGATAGATGGGGAACCATCAAAGACTTCTTTCCCTGCGTCATTTCTAATGCATATTTCATGGCGATTTCTGAAATATATGACATAATTCGGGTGGGACAAAAGGGCTGAAAGTTTTGCATCAGAATATTTCTTTAGATCATAGAATCTATGTATATATAAAACAAAGGATCCTAAGCCCGCCTATGTGGAACACTCATAAGCGATTTTTTTGTTTTATCTTTTTCCATAGATAGATAGATTTTGCAATGAGCAATAGATAGAGCATAAAAACAACCTGTCCAAGAGCAACTTTTATGTTGTCAATTTTTATGATTTCATAATGGTGATAAGTTCACAACCTTTTACTTGAGGCCCCCTTGGTGAGAATTTGAAAGATCAAAGTATATGGAAAGACACCAATGACAATAGAGAGAAGAAATTAAACCCGTATAAGAAATAACATTCATCAGGTAGGTTGCTATCAATTTGTAGTTTCTTGGATGCCATCCCAACATGTTTAATGTCTCTTATACCCAACTCTATTGGTGTGGGAAAAAATAACAAGTAGCAAAGTGAATTCTTATGGTTAGGTAACTCAATGAAAAGGAAAATATATCTGATGAACTTGAAAAAGGTTCTTACCTGAAAATTAAGAGGTGGGCTCGGGGAGAAAACATTAAACTCCATAATAAGAGCATACTTTGTAAGTGGACTACAGTATTGAATGATACTAAAGGTCTCATTATAGCTGATTGTTTTCCTAAATCTAGATGACATCTTCATTGAATTTATACTATATTATGAATTTTTCAAGTGTTTTGATTAGCCAATGTTAACACCTCTTAATGCATCTCAAATGATAGTGTCTCCTCCACTATGGTATTTTATGGATTTCACGTGACAACAATAGCTAGACTATATTTCCAGATGTTCAATAATAGACCATAGAGGGGCAACAATTTCTTGTAGGAACAAAATTACTTGCATCAATGAAGTACTTGTGTAGTCGTATTTCTTGTGCTACTAGGGATTGCTGGATTCAATTGAGCTAATGGAACTGGTGAATACCAGAGAAATTCTTCAGATATGTAAGCTATGAAGTTGATTCCATGTGCGGAAGCAACATCAGATGAGAATACATCTGTTTCCACAAGCTGTTGTTTACAGATACAAAGATTGGGACAGAACCTGAAATGTTTGTGTTGTTATGCTCTCAACTTGAAAAAGTTATACTTGTGGTGCAACGAAAACACGTAAAATAGTATGATACAGGTTTGGATTTTTTGAGTCAATACTTGTAATTTTTGCTCCTTTTATATTATATTCCATACCATTTTTATACTGAAAATAATAATATCATAATCATATTAAGAAAAAAACATAGAGTCAACCAATTTCGAATGTTGGATTGTACGTATCGGTACAATAATATTTTAAATCTCATTGCTCGCCTATCTTTAGTATGCCTTTGAATCTTTTCAATTACCTACTTTTATTTCTTAAAGTTTAGGGAGGAGGAAAGAAGAGAGATTTGAAATTGCTTACAAACGTTTTTACAAAGACTTAGTTTTTCAGTATTTTTAAAATTCAGATCTTAAAAATAAGATCATTAGGAGGCTTGATGAGGTTAATTATCACCGCACGAAGCGCGGTCAATTTGCCTAATATATATATAAGAGGATCCTAAGCCTGCCTACATGGCATACCTCATTAAGCAAAAAACCCAATTATCTTTTTTTTCTTTCATTTTTTCAGCCTTTTATCCTACTTTCCCTATTTATCTATCTATTTTTTCAAATGCAAAAGACACATTCGGAAACAAAAAATCACGTCTTCTTAAATTCCTTTTTCCCAAATGTTATATTTTAAAACCTAATAACTATGACTCCTTATACTGTTCTTTTTCTATTTTCCAGGTAAAACTCCTCATCAAACCTTTTATACCCCCATCTTCCTCTCAATATAAATCAGTCTTTTACAACCCTTTTTGATTAAAATCATAGGACCGGCCATTAGATTGGAGATTTTGGTTAAGCGGTGCCTCCGTCGGCTACATAAAACAATTTTGCATCTGTCGCGTCCTCTTTCATTTTCAACTAACATTAAAGAAGAAGACATCTACAAGTATTAATTTGGTCAGTATCTGACGAACACTATTTTATTTGTGGTCTTTACTCAATTCTCTTTTATTGTTGCCAATATATTTGAAGGCATTCACTGGTAATATATACGTTCTCAAAAAATTAAGATGTGAAGATATAACAACTTTTACCCCTGCTGTTGCATTAACTATGCGCTCTGGTTATATCATTAGATCATCTTATGTATTATGTTACAATCTTCTGAAGCATTCAATCAAAAAACTATGCTTGAACTATGAATTTTTTTTGCTAGAAGTGATGTTAACTATCATGGAGTTTGATTGCATTTTTACTGTAGATATTGTATAAGCATTTAATTTCTACCTATGTTTTTAGGCTTAAATGCATTTTACATACACATAGAACTTTGGTATGTCTAATTCCCCTCTTCTTCTTTTGCGGTCCATTTCAACAATTTTCTCATTATTTTTCTTTCATTTTGTAACGAATATGCACCACCATTAATTTATATGTTGCCCATATTTCCCATATAGAATATCTAGGAAGTAGTAGTAATAATATCTTGTAATGCCGACAGTTTATGGGATTCTTTTTACTTGACGTTACATATTTTGTATATTTATTTTGCGGATTAAGCTCCATACTATTATACTAGACTGAGGAGAGTCCATAATAGACTTCTATAAGTAATTGGTGAAATATTTCTATATATGTTATGTAGATCATATTAATAACACTTATATTCTTATTTCAATTATCTCAATCATGTTATTATGTCCCCATGTTTCTGTATAAAGCCTAATTTTTTCATATATTTAATACTGTTGACATTTTAATGTTTCTTGCACATTGTGTATCTGTGAGTTGTGATTTTGTTATGGTTACCACTGTCAATATTTCTTTATTTAGAAATAGAATAGAATAGAGAATGAGATAGGCTATATTTTCTATTGATCATAGGATCAATTTTTTATTGGAGTAATACCGCGATTTAATATAAGTATCATATTAATAAAGTTGGTCTAAAAAGAGATGTGTTGACATTGGTAACTGCATTGGAAAGTCTGCCAATGCTTAAATCTACATGATGTCACTAGCATTGATTTTTTAGGATAAATCGTTCAGGACAAGCAGAGAAGGCTAGCTAGCAAAGGAGCCTAAGTTGGTAATACAGGATATATTTTGCAGAGAAAATATGAAGACTAAGTTTGTAAAGGAATTACAAAACATGAACTTCTACCCTTGAGTAATGTAGTAGTTACTTTGCAGATAGAGCTGTGTAGCCAGGCTAAGCAGAGGAGCAGTATAGGGCCATGTTGGTCAAAGATTTTGAAAGTTTTTCTTTTTTTCTCTTGAGCTGTAAATTTTTGAAAGTTTTTTTTTTCTCTTGAGCTGTAAATTTTTGACAATTGGTAACAAAATCGTTTAGTTACCAACTTAAAAATAATAACACAATATTCACACTTTAATAAAACAAATAGTCTCAATGATGTTGTTATCTTATAACCTTTCATATTTCATTATTTATAGACCATTGCAACTTTTAAATTTCCATATCAGTCATGCTTTCATTGTTTTTTATGACCGCATGAAGCACGGACATGTACACTAGTATATATGTAAAAGAGGATCTTAGGCCCGTTGATGTAGCATGCCTCTTTGATCAGTATTTCTATTTATCTTTTTTCTTATTTTTTGATATTTTTAAATCATTACTTTAAAAAACTTAAAATTCATTATTAATTTTGAAGCACCGTTACTTGATAGTCCAATAGTCACAACCGTTGTTGAAGAGCCGCAAGTCTGTCAAAAGGCTAAAGTAGATCATAGAAATAACACTTATATTCTTATTTCAATTATCTCAATCATGTTATGTCCCTATGTTTCTGTATAAAGCCTAATTTGTTTATATATTTAATATTGTTGACATTTTTATGTTTCTTGCACATTGCGTATCTGTGAGTTGTGATTTTGTTGGTTACCACTGTCAATCTTTGTTTATTTAGAAATAGAATAGAATAGAATAGAATAGAAAATGAGATAGGCTATATTTTGTATTGATCATAGGATCAATTTTTTATTGGAGTAATACCACGATTTAATATAAGTATCATATTAATAAAGCCGGTCTAAAAAGAGATGTGTTGACATTTCTAACTGGAATCGGAAGTCTGCAAATGCTTAAATCTACATGATGTCATTAGCGTTGATTTTTTTTAGAATGAATCGTTCAGGACAAGAAGAGAAGGCTAGATATCAAAGGAGCCTAAGTTGGTAATATAGGATATATTTTGAAGAGAAAATATGAAGACTAAGTTTGCAAAGGAATTACAAAACATGAACTTCTACCCTCGAGTAATGTAGTAGTTAGTTTGCAGATAGAGCTGTGTAGCCAGGATAAGCAAAGGCGCAGTATAGGTCCATGTTGGTCTGTAACAACCGGGTTCGTCGTTATGGATAAACTGTTCATGCCAATTTTCAGAGTTAGAAAACTCCGGGTTTGGGGGTTTGAAATTCTAGACTAGGCTAGTCTCAGTCGGTTTTGGAGTGAGGTATGATCTAGGGAAATATGGGTAAGGATTGGGTTATATGTCTTGATTTGAGCTAGTTTTCCATGTAGCAAAGACATAAAGGAGTCCGGGAGACTTTTTGGAATCAAATTTGGGTAAGTAGAACTCCCGGAAATGAGGTTGACGTGAAGGAATTATTCCAGGATGTCGGGAAAAGAAGTGTGTTGTAAAATAGACCAATTTTGGATATTTTCCAACTTTCTGTCCCGTGTCAACCGCCATAAAGGTTGACACTCCTCCACGGCGACCTCCGCTATAGCAGAAAAATTACCGCTATAGCAGAAGTCAAGTCATTCAACCTCCGGCATAGCGGTTGACTCTGCTATGGCGGTACCGCTATAGCATAGTGGACTTCTATAGTGGAGCGTGATGAGATTTAATGCAGAAACTTCCCCAAAAATATTCAGTTTTCATAAGTTTGTTTGGGAGAAGGGCTAGGGCAATTTCAGGCATTTTTCATCCATTCTTCATCGTTTTTCTTTCCTAAGGTAAGGTTTCTACTCCCCGAACTCCGTAATACTTTTCCTATGTGGTAGAATTACTAGGAGTGGACTTGGGAAAGGTTTGGAATGACTTAGGGAGGGTAGAATCCGAGGAAAAAGGGGGATTCTATGTGTAGAACTTCTTAGGTGTTGCTAGTTTTACTGTTTTATGATCATGTCACCTTAAGTGCCTAATTGTTCCATAAAAATGGTAGAACCAGGTGAATTAATGGCGGGGAAGCCTGGGAAAAAGAGTGGTATAATCATGGGTGGCCTGGGGTTTAGGATTTTGCATAATATGGGTGGAATTTAAGCCATAAATATTAATTATTGGTTATTGTGTATTGTTTTAGAACAAGAACTGGCAAGAACTTCAGGAAACAGGAAAGCTCCGATTGAGTAGAGCTTTGGATCATTTCGAGTTAGGTGATTTATTTGCTTCCTTTATGCTTTGTGCATTTAAGTACTCTTATCTAAGTATTTCTATGAAATGCATTGCTTAGGGAATGATTAGAAATGTGTAATAGTCATGTTAGCAGTCTGGTAAATTGAACGTTGTATTGTGCTTCTTGGTTTACAAGTTGATTGTTCATTTTTGTGACTGTGGATTGTTTGACTTTGGTTGGCTCGGGTACAACGCCTAGTAAGGGATAATACTAATGGTTGGCTCGGGTACCACGCCTGGTATGAAATATACTAATGGTTGGCTCGAGTACCACGCCTGGTAAGGGATAATACTAACGGTTGGCTCGGGTACCACGCCTAGTACGGGTTTACTTTTTGTATTTTTGCATCTTTATTTTATGGTTCCCTGAGTGGACCGAGTTGTGAACTCGAATTGTGGTTGTGTATTTTGGTCCTTGAGAGGCCGGGTTGTCACATTGCTTTACGAATTTGTCTTGGTGTAGACCGAGTTGTTTTTCTGACACTTAGGTGTTGTCTAGAGGAGATATAGGGTGGGTCTGGGATATGTAACAGGATATGATGTTATTGTTGTGTATTATCGATTATAACTGTGAGGTGGTTTACATGTGGGACAAGTTAGGTAGAGACTTGTAGTCTAGGAATACCTGTTGACTTGCATATGTGTTTTCTGTACTCTTATTTGATTTTTGTACTATTCATACATTGTTTATTTGGAACTGGCTGATGATCCTACCAGTACACGGTGGTTGTGTACTGATACTGCACTTTCTTGTCTTTTTGTGAGTACAGGAAATCTTCCGGCGGTTGATGCACGACCTCACTTGTAGACCAGACTTTCCGAGTTATCAAGGGTGAGATATTCGATCGAGCTGCCTTGGTGTCCATCTAGTTTGAGTTGTGGCCCATTTATTCGGGCTTAGACTATTTTGATTGTTTTGGGGTTGCATCTCCGTACTCTAGTTTTGATAAATATTTTTGGCACGATGACTTTAAGATTCAAGGGAGGGATTTCTGCAGGTCATTTTATTTATAGAGTTGCTTTCCATTTATGATTTAATGCTAGTTTACTTTTCTGCTCTGATTTTAATCTGTTAGGCTAGGCTAAGAGTTGGACTCTAATGGTTCGCTCATCCGGGGGTTGGGTGGGTGCCACTCATGATGGCCTGGATCGTGACAAAAGATGGTATCAGAGCACTAGGTTTATTGATCTCGTTGTACCAAAACAGGTCTAGTAGAGTCTTACGAAATGGTGCGGAGACGTCCGTACTTTTTTTTAGAGGCTATGGGACTTTAGGAAACTATCTCTTCTTTCTTCCATCGTTCTATAACTTGATTCTAATTGGTATCTGGTGATACAAATTAGTATCTTACTGTTTCACTCTTCTGTCCACAGATGGGTAACACAAGGAACAACAGAGCTAGACCGGTGGCCCCAGCAGCGGGCCTGACTGTCTGTGGTAGAGGCAGAGAAGGGGCAGAGGACGAGGAAGAGCCACACCTGCCAGGGGTAGAGCTCAAGCTGCTGCAGGAAAGCGAGAGGCAACCCCTCCCCCACCTCAGGAACAGGATGTCGAAGATATGGAAGTTGTTTTGGAGGATGATGGGGCGCAGGCAGAGGCGGCACCGGCTGGAGGTGCAGGCCTTCCTTCTATGACACCAGAAGAATTTTAGCATGCTTGGAACTTCTTGAGTGGTTTGGTTGGTGCTGGATCCATACCCGCGGGTGTTGCAAATTAGGCTCTGGACACTCAGCCAGCAGATCCTACGGCTTCTAGGATGGATGCAGCTTCAGGCACAAGTCACTTCTTCAGGCCAATGCTAGGCCCAGTGATGACAAGGAATGAACATGAGATGCTTACGAAGTTTCTCAAGCTGAAACCTCTTACGTTTCAGGGTACTGATAGGGAAGATGTCTATGAGATCATACTGGATTGTTATGAGAGGCTGCATAAGATGGACATTGTGCAACATTATGGGGTGTAGTTTGTCAAATTTCAGCTGCAGGGTGAGGCCAAACAGTTTCAGTATTTGCAGTTGAGAAGGCTTCAGAGCAAAGCAATATCCGGAGAGTCTGGGAACACCATGTTGGACTCTGGCAATGTGTTAAATGTTAGAGAAAGGATATGCATTCCTCGGGTTGATGACATGATTCAGAAGGTGTTGGCAGAGGCTCTTGGTTTGCGATATTCAATTCATCCGGGTGTAACCAAGATATACAAGAATTTGAGGCAACTTTATTGGTGGCCTAGGATGAAAAGGGACATAGCTTATTTCGTGTCCAAGTGTCAGAATTGCCAGCAGGTAAAGTATGAGCACCAGAGACCTACAGGACTACTTCAGAGGATGCCCATTCCAGAGTTAAAGTGGGAGAGAATAGCCATGGATTTTGTGGTGGGTCTCCCCAAGACTTTGGGGACGTATGATTCTATTTAGGTCATTGTTGATAGACTAACCAAGTCAGCTCACTTTATTCCGATCAGGATGGATTACAATTTGTAGCAATTGGCCAAGGTCTACGTGAAGAAGATTGTGAGATTGCATGGAGTGCCACTGTCCATCACTTCAAACAGGGGTACGCAGTTTACTTCCAAGTTTAAGGGTAAGTTGCACGAGGAGTTGGGCACTCAACTCACCTTTAGTACAACCTTCCATCCTCAGACTGATGGTCAGTCGGAGAGGACAATTCAAGTATTGGAGGACATGCTGAGAGCATGTGTGATTAACTTTGGGGGTCATTAGGACCAGTTTCTATCGTTGTGTGAGTTCTCATACAACAATAGCTACCACTCCAATATCAATATGTCATTGTTCGAGGCTCTGTATCGGAGGAGTTGTAGGTCACCAATTGGGTGGTTTGAGGAAGGCGATGTGAAGCCTTTGGGTGTAGACTTGGTAAGGGAAATGCAAGAAAAGGTAAGAGGTATCCAGGCCAAGTTACTAGCTACCCAAAGCAGGCAAAAGGAATATGCAAATCGCAAGGTCCGGGACATGGGATTTTAGGTTAGTGAACAAGTGTTGTTGAAAGTGTCACCAATGAAGGGGGTCATGCATTTCGGTAAGAGGGGCAAGCGCAGCCCCTGGTTCATCGGACCGTTTAAGGTTCTTGAGATCGTAGGGCCTATCGCTTACAGATTGGCACTCAGTCTGTCAGGTGTCCATCCGGTGTTTTATGTATCTATGCTGAAGCAATACCATGGGGATGGGGACTACATAATCAAGTGGAATGAGGTGTTACTTGATAAGGATCTTCGCTATGAAGAGGAACCGGTTCTGATTCTTGATCGGGATGTCCGAAAATTGAGGATAAAGGTGATCAGTATGGTAAAGTTTCAATGGAAGCATCATCTAGTTGAGGAAGCTACTTGGGAAACCGAGAGGGACATGCGGGACAAGTACCCTCACTTGTTTGAGGATACCGATACTTCTCTTTCCTTCTTTATCTTTCCATATTTTCAGGTTTGATCATTCAGGAATGAACGATGGGTAAATTGGTATATGTTGTAACAACCGGGTCTATCGTTATGGGTAAATCATTCATGCTAATTTTTAGAGTTAGAAAACTCTGGGTTTGGGGGATTGAAATTTTGGGCTAGGCTAGTCTCGGCCGATTTTGGAGTGAGGTATGATCTAGGACAATCCGGGTAAGGATTGGTTTAGATGTATTGATTCGAGCTAGTTTTCCATGTATCTAAGACATAAAGGAGTCTAAGGGACTTTTCAAAATCGAGTTTGGGTAAGTAAAACTCCCGGAAATGAGGTTGACGTGAAGGGGTTATTCTGGGATATCGGGAAAATAAGTGTGTTGTAAAATTGACTTTCTGTCCCGTGTCAACCTTCATGGCAGTTGACACTCCACCACGGCGACCTCCGCTATAGCAGAAAAATTATTGCTATAGCGGAAGTCAAGTCGGTCAACCTCTGCCATAACGGTTGACTCCGCTATGGCGGTACCGCTAGCGGAGCGGACCACTATAGCGGTGCGTGGAAGGATTTAATGCACAAACTTCCCCAAAAACATTTAGTTTTCACAAGTTTATTTGGGAGAAAGGATAGGGCAATTTCACGCGTTTTCCTCCATTCTTCATCGTTTTTCTTCCCTAAGGTAAGGTTTCTACTCCTCGAACTCCATAATACTTTTCCTATGTGGTAGAATTGCTAGGAGTGGACTTGGGGAAAGGTTTGGAATGACTTAGAGAGGGTAGAATCCGGGAAAGAAGGGGGATTCTATGTGTAGAAGTTCTTGGGTGTTGCTAATTTTACTGTTTTATGATCATGTGATCGTAATTCCCTAATTGTTCCATAAAAATGGTAGAACTAGGTGAATTAATGGTGGGGAAGCCCGGGAATAAGGGTGGAATGATCTGGGTGGCCTAGGGTTTAGGATTTTGCGTAATCCAGGTGGAATTTAAGCCATAAAGATTAATTATTGGTTATTGTGTGGTGTTTTAGACCAAGAACTTCGAGAAACGGTAAAGCTTCGGTTGAATAGAGCTTTGGATTATTTCGAGATAGGTGATGGTTTGCTTCCTGTATGCTTTGTGCATTTAAGTACTCTTATCTAATTATTTTTATGAAATGCATTGCTTAGGGAATGATTAGAAATGTCTAATAGTCCTGTTAGCAGTCTGGTAAATTGAATGTTGCATTGTGCTTGTTGTTTTACAAGTTGATTGTTCATTTTTGTGACTATGGATTCTTTGACTTTAGTTGGCTCAGGTACCATGTCTGGTACGGGATAATACTAATGGTTGGCTCGGGTACCACGCCTGGTATGAAATATACTAATGGTTGGCTCGGGTACCACGCTTGGAATGGGATAATACTAACGGTTGGCTCGAGTACCACGCCTGGTATGGGTTTACTTGCTTGTATTTCTGCAACTTTATTTAATGATTTCCTGAGTGGACCGGGTTGTGAACTTGAATTTTGGTTGTGTATTTTGATCCTTAAGAGGTCAGGTTGTCACATTGCTTTACGAGTTGGTCTTGGTGTAGACTGGATTGTTTGTCTGACACTTAGGTGTTGTCTAGAGGGGGATCCAGTGTGGGTCTGGGATATGTAATGGGATATGACTATTATTGTTGTGGATTATCGAGCGTAACTGTGAGGTGGTTTACATGTGGGACAAGTTAGGTAGAGACTTGTAGTCTAGGAATATCTGTTGACTTGCCTATGTGTTTTCTGTACTCTTACTTGATTTTTGTACTATTCATACATTGTTTATTTGGAACTGGCTGATGATCCTACTAGTACACGGTGGTTGTGTACTGATACTGCACTTTCTTGTCTTTTTGTGAGTACAAGAAATCTTCTGGCAGTTGACGCACGACCTCACTTGTAGGCCAGACTTTCCGAGATATCAATGGTGAGCTATTCGACTGAGCTTCCTTGGTGTCCATCTAGTTTGAGTTGTGGCACATTTATTCGGGCATAGACAATTTCGACTGTTTTGGGGTTGCATCCCCGTACTCTAGTTTTGATAGATGTTTTCGGTACGATGACTTTTAGATTTTAGGGAGGGATTTTCGCAGGTCATTTTATTTATAGAGTTGCTTTCCATTTATGATTGAATGCTAGTTTACTTTTCTGCACTGATTTTAAGATGTAAGGATAGACTAAGAGTTGGACTCTAATGGTTCGCTCATCCGGGGGTTGAGTGGGTGCCACTCACGATGACCTGGGTCGTGACATGGTCAAAGATTTTGAAAGTTTTTCTTTTTTTCTGTTGAGCTGTAAATTTTTGACAATTGGTAACAAAAACGTTTAGTTACCAACTTTAAAATAACAACACAATATTCACACTTTAATAAAAGAAATAGTCTCAAGGATGTTATTATCTTATAACCTTTCATATTTCATTATTTATAGACCATTGCAACTTTTCAATTTCCGTATCAGTCATACTTTCATTGTTGTTTATGACCGCACGAAACACGTGCATGTACACTAGTATATATATATATAAGAGGATCTTAGGCCCGCTGATGTGACATGCCTCTTTGATCAGTATTTCTACTTATTTTTTTTTTTTTTTGGTATTTTTAAATCATCAATTTAAAAAACTTAAAAGTTATTATTACTTTTGGAGCACCATTACTTGATAGTCCAATAGTCACAACCGTTGTTGAAGAGCCGGAAGTCTGTCAAAAGGCTAAAGTATTCACGTAGGTTTTCCTTACACATTTTTTTCCTTCCTTTTGGTTGCATCATGATCTTCTTCTCACCAGAAGTAATTATATTTTCTTGATTTTGTGTTTTGTTTGAGTTCAATATCTATTTTTATATATTGTTACTATAAAGAACGATTATTGCTCTTTTTTTGTTATTAGCTTATATGAAATTTCTTTTATGTGCGATAAATTAAAACGTATTATCAAAAAATAAAAAATACTCGTATTTTATCAAGATAAATAATTGATAAAAATAACTAAAAAGGGGATAAAGAGATAAATTAAATGTTTTCTACTTTGCTCGGATAAACAATATAATTATGCTGATAGGTTTCTTTTAGTATAAACTTTCATATTTTTTTATATAGTATTGTTACTCGAGATTTAATCACAATTATATAAGATAAACCAAATTATACTTTTGCCATTAAAATTTACAAAGACACATATTAGCAATCTTAATTATTAATAACTATTGGAGCGTATGAAACTGAGCCACTTCATATAGAGTTATATATAATTGTACAAACGAAAATAATAACTGAGGAAGATATGGCATATAGAAGGAGAAATGGGAAATAAAAGGCAATAACATGTAGAGGAGGATGATTGGTACTTGAGAGGGAGATTGACTAACAGGAAAAGACGGAAAAAGGAAAAAATGAAATGGGTAAACTTTTTTGGGAAAATTAATTAATACATAACAAAAGTCAATGAATATACTATGCAAATGTTGGTGTTGCCACCTCTTTTATTTTCTTTTTTGGTTTTTCAATTGTTTACTTTTGGTTCCATTTTTTGGTTATTTGAATAGATCTTTTTTTTTTAAATAAACTATTTATTCTACTATCTTATGAAAGAATGAAAGTAAATATACAATAATTATTTATATGACTATGTATTAAACTCCATCAGGCACATACACATATATAAAAATTAAAATTTCCTTTTAAAAAAAGTTCTTATAGGAAATATGATATATAGTGAAAAATATAGTTCAGTGTATGCTCTAAAGTGAGGTGCCATGGTGCATGTTATTTGCGGATGATGTAGTTTTGGTGGACGAGACTCGCGGAGGAGTTAATGCTAAGTTGGAGGTTTGGAGACAGACCCTCGAGCCTAAGGGGTTTAGGTTGAGCAGGACCAAGACTGAATATATGGAGTGCAAGTTCAGTGAGGCGACGCAGGAGGATGACGTAGAAGTGAAGCTGGATACACAGGTCATCCAAAAGAAAGGGAGTTTCAAGTATCTTGGGTCTATTATCCAGGAAAATGGAGAGATTGATGATGATGTCACTCATCGTATTGGTGTGGGGTGGATGAAATGGAGGCTCGCATCTGGAGTCTTGTGTGATAAGAAGGTGCCTACTAAACTTAAAGGCAAATTCTACAGAGTGGTGGTCCGACCAGCTTTGTTGTATGGAGTAGAGTGTTGGCCAGTAAAGAACTCCCATATTCAAAAGATGAAGGTGGCGGAGATGAGGATGTTGCGATGGATGTGCGGGTTTACTAGAAGAGATAGGATTAGGAATGAGGATATCCGAGATAAGATGGGTGTGGCATCGGTGGAAGATAAGATGCGGGAAGCGAGGTTGAGATGGTTCGGACATGTGAGGAGGAGAGGCACGGATGCTCCAGTGCGGAGGTGTGAGAGGTTGGCTATGGATGGCTACAGGAGAGGACGAGGTAGACCGAAAAAGTATTGGGGAGAGGTGATTCGACTGGACATGGCGCAGTTGCAGCTTACCGAGGACATGACCCTAGATAGGAAGGTGTGGAGGACGCGGATTAGGATAGAAGAGTAGTAGGTAGAAGTGTGTGTAGGCTAGTAGGTAGGAGTGTTTTTCCTTATTGTCCCGACTAGTAATCGTAGTGCTACGACTGTAGTTTCTTGTTCTTGGATTCCTCGTGGTAGTATTTTGTGGCAGTGCTCTGTTTCTGTCTGTTGTTTGTTACTACATATTACTTCTTATCGTCTCTTGTAGTTTTATCGTGTATTTGTATCCTGTATCATTGTTACGTCCTTCTTACGCCCTTTTTAGCCTTTTTTAGACTGTTTTGTCTTGAGCCGGGGGTCTATCGGAAACAGCCTCTCTACCTCACCTCTGAGATAGTGGTATGGACTGCGTACACTCTACCCTCCCCAGACCCCACGCTGTGGGAATACACTGGGTATGTTGTTGTTGTTGTTGTTGTAGTGTATGCTCTATTTCTAACAATGATATTTATATTTATCATTTCACTAATATATTTTAAAATTTTATATTATGATCGAAAATTTTATCTCAACAAATATTTTATAAAAATAATTTTTAAAATTTGTTGATGCTTTTTCACGCTGCGCGAAGCGCGAGTAATGTTGCTAGTTTAATACTAAATTTGAGCCCCTTTTTGGTGAGAATTTTTGGAGAAATAAAGAAACAATGAAAAAAAAGGGAAATTAAGCTTACCAGGGAAATAAAGTTTTACTCTTTAGAGAGTGTCACGACCCGATTTCTCAGGTCATGATGGCACCTACAACCCTCCAGTAGGTGAACCAATTTCTGTAGCCCGAAACGGTTAGTAATGGGAAACTACCTAACCAATACGCACAATAGGCAGAAATAAGTGGAAGTAGAATGTAAAGATAGACAATGCAGAAGCAAATAACCCGAAAGATACATAAAGAAAACTACACCAACCCAAGACTTGGTATCGATAGTACAGAAGCTTCTAATAGAATACAAGTGCTAGAAGTAACAAAATACAATATAATTCTGACTCCGAAAGTACAAGGATCAACAATAAACAGATGTTACAGACAAGCCCCGATCATCAGGCGCTCATCCTAGTCTCCAACCTCCCAAAAGCTGCACGAGTCTCCAACGCGATCAATGGCGTAAGCTCAACTAATATCTGCACCAGAAAGATACAGAAGTGTAGTGTGAGCACCAAGACAATGGGTACTTAGTAGGCATCATCGGCCGACTGAGCGCATATAAGATATAAAGACAGTAATATAGCAGTCAGATAGCAAGAAAGTGGTCACATAAAACAATAGAGGAAGCACAAGGAACTAGCACAAAGAACAGACAACCAAGAGGTATAAATAAACAATGCTAGCACAGAAAACAAATATACACAGAACACAGGTGTAAGAAAGAGGGACGCACCTGGGATCCTTGCAACAATAGTATATAAAAGGAGAGAGAGAGAGTCAGGAACATGGCGGTACTAACCTCAAGAAAAAGGGAAGAAGGAAAGCATCTTAGCATACTCAAGATGGAATCAACAAGCACGAGAAAATCATAACACCATTCCAACTTCAAGATAGCATAAACAGGAATCTACCTCACAAGTACACCCCTAGGATGGAATAACTAACCCACAATAACCAAGAAATACTACTCAAATCTTGATAGGAATGTAACCAGAACTCACAATCTGCTAAGAAGGCCACACAAAAGTGCCTCAAATAAGATAGGACCCCCTAACTCTCTCAATAATCAAAATCCCACAACCTGAACCTCAACAGGCTAATAACTGCTAAATCACCAAGAAACAAGGATCATAACCAGCTCTATAAAGCGACAAGAGTAATCTAAACTACCTACAGTCCCAATGGCCGCCCATGCAATCGAGGAACACAATCAAGTGAAAACAAACCCTCTGGGCCGCCCATACAACCGGAGCTTACACTGAACACACAGCAAACAAGGGTGGAATCCGAGTGAAATATGCATGATGATGATAATGATGGAACTGGTAATAGTAACCCTGTATGTACCTCCCCCCGACACTTCGGTAGGAGGACCCATGGTAGGACGTGCCCGCTATACCTAATCCTACTTCGTATACCCATCCTCAGGCATGCTCGGCTCCTAGCCAGGTCCTGGAACGGAGGGCCCATTGAGGTCCCTGACCACATACAGTATCGAATGCAAAATCTCACAGAACCAGAGCCTCGAAGTACATGCCCAGAATTGAACCGTGTCTAAAACAATAGTTGTAATCTCAAAAGACCCTCTCAAAGGGTGCCCAAAGTATACTCGGGTCTAAATCAGTGATAAAAGTCTCAATAACCCTCTCAAAGGGTGCCCAGAGTGTATCCGGGTCAAAATCTGTTAGAAATTAGGTATAGTGCTCTGCCCAGTAGAGCCTAGTATCAGTAGGAAATCAAGTGTAGTACTCTGCCCAGTAGAGCCTAGTATCTGTAGAAAATCAGGTGTAGTACTCCGTCTAGCAGAGCCTAGTATCAGTAGAAATTCAGGTCTAGTGCTCTGCCCATCAGAGCCTAGTATCAGTAGAAAATCAAGTGTGAAATCATCCAAAATCGCATGTCATCATTATATTATACCAAAAAGGGCCCTCCGAGGCCATGCATGTTTAGGAAAAACCATCTATAATGGCTCGCAGCCAAAAATCGAAGTAAAACATGCAGGGAAAACCTTTTTCATAGATTATATGCTCGCACACAAATATAAATTAGTCCAACGACCCACAAATATTCCTACCGACCCTGCACAGGCTCAACAGCTCTACAACAGTCATTTGCAGCCTAGAAGGATATCTTTATATCCAGGACTCGCGGACATTCCCAAATCACCCACCGTCTATGTTCCTGAGTCAATACAAGGCCACATAGGACCACAAGGGTGCTATAAAATACTACACGAATACTACAATCAGCGTATGAAATAAACGGACAAAAAAGGAGGACAAGGTCTGGGGTACCAACCTATAACAACCCACCCAAGGATGCTAATTAAAGCAATTATAGCCTATATACGTAGAGTCTAGGTAGGGAAAGCCATAACCTACTTGTCGTCTGACGAATAACTGTGGGGACGGCATCGTTAAGCTTGAACTGCTCCAAATTATGAAACCACTATCAACACAATAATATACCTGTCAAAGCAAGACTAACAATACCCATAATGCCATAAACATAACCGGGTCAAATTCGGGTCACAAGTGGGCCTGTGGGCCCCGCAACCCAAAACCAAAAACAAAAAAATACAAACGTGTTTCTTACCATCCAGAAAGCACATGCTCAAAATTTAAGCAGAAATGGACAACAATTGGGGCTCAAAATAGCCTGCTCAAGCCAAGAAATAAAAGAGGAATTTTCAAGAATAACTCCGGAAATTGGGCAAGGAAGCTTACCACAATGCGAGAAATTACGCCAAGGAGGTAGATTGAGTGATTCCACGATCAGGCAAATCATAAATAGGCAGATTCTACAAGAATCTCAAGATTTTGAAAGTAAGCAACAATGGAGGATTTAGGAAAATAAGAGAAGAAAAGGTTGGGGAAGAAGACTTACCAATAGCCGAGGGAACACAGATTTTTGATGAGCAAATGATTCTCCAAGTTCAAGAACTAATTTGGAGCAATTTGATAGAGAGAATTTGTGTTTTAGAGTTGGAAAAATATGAGGAACAAGTTGGAAAAATGAAGGCCAAAGAGTTATATAGCTGTTGGTCGCTAGTCAGCGCTATCGCGCTCCTTTAGCACGATTGCGATGAAGGAAACATCACAGACCAGTGCTATCGCGCTATAGGAGCGCGATCGCGCTGAAGGGAAAAACACAGACCAGCACAATCGCGTTAAAGGAGCGCGATCGCGCTGAAGGCCACCAGAAGCTAAAAAAACCAGCAACAACCAAAACTTCTACGAGGTATTCCGGGTATAATCGGAACCCGATACTCATAAAATAATAGTGCTATTAGAGTGGAAACGATGTTCCAGACTCAACAGAATTGATGAAACTTCCATACAAGGTTATTTTGGAAGAATGTTGACCCAAGTCAACACTAGCTAACGCCAACCAAACATCCGAAATGAGCCCGGATCACCCGGTACCCGAACCAACCAACTACCTAATACAAACTCGGCATTTTGGAGCTAACCACACTGACAAAATTTCCATCCGAGGTCTTCTTCTCCGAACGTTGACCAAAGTCAACTAAACAAGCCCAATTGGCTTGAAACATAGAATGAGAGAGAATTCCAAGCTGAAAGCTCTCGGATCCCAACCAAAGGTCCCACTAGACCAAAGTCCACACTCCGGAGCTAATGAAACTGTTGAAATTCAATTTTGAGCACGTTTACCAAGAATGTTGATCGAAGTCAACGATTTCAAAAGCTTTAAGCTCTAAAACAAGAAACGGACAAAAAGACCAAACAGACGGCCCGAGCACTGGACTACCAGTCCCAACAAGCCATAAATGACTTGAGGCCACTACACGCAAACTCTAACGGTGTAAAAAAGGCAAAAATGCATAAATGACCGGAAGGGTCATTACAGATAAAATCTAATTTGTAGGTGTATGGGTATAATAATAATAATAATAATAATAATAATAATAATAATAATAATAATAATAATAATAATAATAATAATAATAATAATAATAAGGAATAGATTATTTATTGTGGGATCCATGTTTACATGGTATAAAAAAATTATTTTTCCATGTCATTTTTTAAATGGTAAATGTGGTTAAGTGATTTTCGAAAATAAAAGGCTTCAGTTGAGTGATTTTATTGATACAAAATAAAGTTCAATGACTTTGCTAGATAATTTTCCATAGTTCAATGACCTTTTGAGATATTCACTCAACATAATCTTGCAACAAATTGGGAAACTCATCATTTCCTTTCCATGTTGCCTTTCCAATATAGTAATACTTTCCATCCTTCAAGCATTCAACATGTCTATATAATCTTGTAACAAATTAGAAAACTCATCATTTTCTTTCCATGTTCCCTTTCCAATGTAGTGATACTTTACATCCTTCAAGCATTCAACCTGTCTATATAATCTTGCAACAAATTGGAAAACTCATAGTTTCTTTTCCATGTTTCCTTTCCAATGTAGTAATATTTTCCATCCTTCAAGCATTCAACATGTCTATATAAACACATGACTCCTTACTCTTTCCTCCATCAACAATCACTCCTTTTTTTTTAGATATTGAAAGGAAAGAAAAAGAAAGGAAAATTGTAAGAGGGAAAGTTGAGTTGAACAAGATTGAGAAAACAAGTAACAGGCAAGTGACTTTCTCAAAAAGGATGATAGGATTATTAAAGAAAGCTAATTTATTGGTTATTTTATGTGCAAGATGTTGTTGTTACTGTTTATTCTAACAATGGAAAGAAGTATGAGTTTTCTAGTTGAATAAACAATAACAGCTACATCAGCTTCACATAGAATAGTCAGTTCATTAGCTATATTGGATAATCTCATCCAGCTCCTTTTTGAGAAAGTAACTTGTCTGTTACTTTTATTTTGAACTGGAAATGTATTTTAGCATAGTTTTGATCATTCATGGCCTCTTTGAATCTATTATTCCACAGTTCTATTGGGGATCCCAACTTTGAGGTAGGAAAGTCCCAAATTGAAAATAAATATGGCATTTTGAATATCTTAGCACAACAATTGGTGATATATCCGTCATAAATGGTACATACTTTCCCACCTTTTGCAATAAATTTTGATTCTCTTTTGTCAATTTTAAGGTAATCGTCTTCTATTTTGAGATTTTAAGGCTTATAAAGTGTTGTAGCTTAAATAATTGATAGATTTCCTTGATAGATTTCCTAGTTGGATTATGACAATTCTGTTAGCTCTGGAGCATTGAGTTTGGTCTAGTTGGACCTTCTGTTGAGGCCTGAGAACTTCCGCTGTGGGTTTTATGCCATTTGGTGTTGAAAGTGTAACTTTGGGTGGCTTTAGATGATTGGAGTGTTGGATTCGAAATCCGATGATTCCATCAGCTTCGGAATGATGAGTTTAGGTTGGAAAGGTGGTTGGTTTGGGTCCCGGGTGAGCCGGACTCATTTCGAGCCCTTAGGTTCTTATTCATTAGTGTTGACTTTGGTCAAAATTTCTCCGAAACAACCTCGTATAGAAGTTTCATCCATCTCGTTGAGACCAAAACATCGTTTCCACTCTATTAGCATTATTGGTTTTTGAAAATCGGTTTCTGATTTTACCCAGAATGCCCCGTGGAGTTTTTCAAAAGGTGTAGAAAAATGTTGCAGGCCAGGCCTTCAGCGCCATCGGTGCTGGCCTAGCGCGATCGCGCTCATGCGCGTTTCGGCTAGCCAGCGCGATAGCGTTGCCTAGGCGTTGTTGGCACTGGCCAATTCCCTGCAACTATATATTTTCTTGTTTTCATTTTTTCCAGCTTTTTAACTCAACTTTTCCCAACTCCGTACACTTAAAAACTCTCCCAAATTTCTCCAATACCAGTTCTAAACTTGGGGAAATTGTTGTTCATCATAATTTTGTGCTTCTTCGTCTCTTGGTAAGTCATCTTTCTCAACTTGCTTCCTTTTTGGTTTTCTCTAAAATCCACCATTGTTGTAAAATTCTTGAAGCTTGAAAATTGTTGTAGTGGCTTCCTCATAGCTTTTGCATGTTCGTGGGTTTGGAGAATTATCCGTCTTGGCTTAAATTCTATCTTTTCGGAAAGTGATCCTTGCCTAATTTTCGATTTTTCGTTCTTAAATTTCAACTTAAATCCTCTCTTGAGCAGGCTATTTTGGCGCCCTTCTCTTGGCCAATTGTGCTTAATTTTAGAGAATGTCTTCTTGGCATCATTGTGGTCATCATTCTCCTTTCCGTGTTTAGTTTTGGGTTATGGGCCTCGCGAGCCCCCTTTTGATCTGGATTTTAACCCGGCTACAATTATAGTGATATGGGTACTGTTAGACTCGTCTTAATGCATTATTTATGATTTTGATAGTTTGATCCTCGTTCGGAGCTTTTTGGAGTAGCTCAGCTACGGGTATCATCATTCCTGCAGCTTGTCATCGGACGATAGGTACGTTACGATCTAAACTCCCTAGACTTAGCATATATCGGATAAAATTGTACTAGCTGGCATCCTTGGGTTGGGTTATTAGGTTGGTACCACTGATCTTGACCGCTTTATTCATGTCCGCCTACCTTCCTTCCTCCGATGTTTGTAGTACTTGCTTGATACGTTTATTCACCCTTGTGGTCCTGTGAGACCTTGTTAACTCTGGAACATAGAAGGTGGGTTATTGGGAATGTCTGCGAGTCCTGGACATATAAATATCCTTCTAGGTTGGTTATGCTTGATGAGTAGCAGTGGGCCTATGCAGGGCCGATAGGTTGTTTGTGAGCCGTTGGGCTGTTGATTTTGATTGAGCATGCCATTATCAGGCATATAGAAGATTTTCTACTCAATTTTACTATGGTTTTGGCTTCAGGCATACTATCTATTATTTTCAAACTTTGCATGGCCTCGGGAGCCCTTTTTGATAAAAATGTGTTATGAAATGGTTTGGTATCCATTTTATGGATCTTCTTGGGGTAAGAAAGATTAAAAGGAGATAGATATCTCAGTTTTCGTATCTTATATCGAACTCGGGTGGACCGAGGTGCTGGATTGATTCTCGCTGTTTATAAAGAAGTGAGATTAGACTCGGTAAAGCCGAGCAACATACTGTTTTACTACTGTTTTAGACTCGAAGATGCCCGACAACCCTTGGAGGGGATTTACTGCATTTATTCCATTGATTTAGACCTGGACAGGATTCAGACACGTATTTGAAGCATTGGTGACTAGTTTGGATCCGATGGCACTCCGGATGGTACTTTGAGGTTAGAGTGTAGTATGTGGTCTATGAGTAGACCTCCATGGACCCTGTTGTTCCGGACTAAGGGCTTCGGGCAAAAGGGTGACCTGGGGTAGGGGTTTACATGGAGCAGATGTACTCGGGAGATGTCCTTCCATGGATCCCGCCTTTACTGGACCTTAGGGACACCGGAGGGGGTAACATACTGACATTTAGGTTTCACTGTCTTGGCATTTCATAGCATATCATTCATTGTTTGAGGCTCCACCCTTGTTTGCTATTTGTTGAGTGTACGCTCCAGTTTTATGGGTGGCCGGAGTGTTTTATTTTCTCTTATTTGCATTCCTCGGTTGGATGGGCGGCCGTGGGATTGTAGGTAGACTCTTGTTACTTTATCATAATACCATCCCCTGTCACGATTATGATTTTGAGATTATATACTGCAACATAGTTAGTTCTGGTTTGAGATTGATATGATTAGTTTGATTTTTGATTCCTGTTTCCGAGCATGTCTATCTTTACTCTTCTCTCATATTCCTAATACTTGAGGTTACCGGTATACCTTCCGCTTATAAAACTTGTATATATATACAGTTTTTGTGAGATCCCTGGTGCGTCGTCTCTTACTATCACCCGTGCCTGTTGCGTATATACTCTACTTGCTAGCCTTCTGTGTTATATTTGTTATCTTCCCTCTGGGCTAGTTCCTATGTACTTTTTCATTGATTTCCGTGACTAATTGTTTCTATTCTGTCTGTTACTATGCTTTTATCTTATATGTTCCCAGTCGGCCAATGATACCTACTGGGTACCTTATGCTTCATATTTGGTGATCATACTACACTCTGCATATTCTAGTGCAGATCTAAGTGTAGGCCATCATCGTTAGCTCATTGGAGATTCATGCGAGGAGCTGCTTTTAGGATATTCTGGACTGAGAGTGAGATCTTGGCGACCAGAGCTTAGCTTTTAGTTTATCTTTTGATTATGTACTCTATTTCTACTCGGAGACAACTTTGTATATATTGTTTTGGACCCTTTGTACTCTTTATGTAGATCCGGCTCTTATACGCTATGATACCAAGTTTTGAGTTTGGTTTAGCTTCTGCATTGTATATATTACTCCTGTTATCTATTTTCTTCATCGTGTTCCCTTGCTTCCTCCTATTAAACTGTTCTTCCATTTCAGTTGATAGAATATGGCCCATTACTAACCATTTTGGGATATGGGGATTGGTTTGCCTACTGGGGGGGTTGTAGGTGCCATCATGATCAATAAATTGGGTCGTGACAGCTCGGTATCAAAGCCCTAGGTTAACCGGTGTCATTGGTATAGGATCCAATGTCTAGTACAGTCCTGCGGATCGGGGGCAGATGTCTGTACACTATCTTCGGGAGGCTATAGTGACATCTTAGGAAAATGGACTTTTTTTTTTGTTTTTACCTCATGCGTAATATCCTTGGAAGTTTTAGAAAATCTCACTTATTCTGGTTCACTCTTCCGCAGATAGTTCATACGAGATCTTCAACTTCTGGCAGAGGAGAGCCTCCTGCCACTGCACCTCTGTCTCCAGTTAAGGGCCGGGGCGGTCATAGGGGTAGAGGCAGGGGTCATGGATTCCCCAGAGCTATGGCACCTGCTAGAGGTGCTAGAGTTGAGATGGAGCCTGAGTTTAACTATAAGCCAGAGTTTGCTCCAGAGCAGCAGCACGTGGACCTGGGACAACCTAGGTACTACTAGCACCAGTACCAGTTTCTATACCAGCCTCAGCCCCAGCTCAGTCTTTGGATGTTCGGGGGTTACTACTACAGCTTTTGAATATGATAGGGGAGGGACCTTCTGAGGTAGCACAGACATCAGCTCAGGGGGAAGCCCTGGGTGTTTAGAGTTTATGAGCGTATCTTGATACTGTGGCTCCCCGTGCCGAGGTTATTTCAGTTCCAGCGGTTGCCTAGCCTCTTGCTCCTCGCCCAGCTATGACAGATGGGGAGCAGAAGGCCTTGAGTATAATTCTGAGATTGGCACCGTCGAGGTTTGCTAGTACACCGGGTCAGGACCCACATGATTTTATCACTACCTGTGAGGATATGTTGCACCATTAGGGGTTATTGGAGACTCATGGGGTTGGCTACACTACATATCAGCTGGAAGGCCCAGCGAAGTTATGGTGGAGGGCACAGTTTGCTTGCAGATCTTCTACATTGCCTCCTTTGACCTAGTCTGAGTTCTATGAGGCCTTTATGGCCAAGTTCCAGCCTTAGAGTGATCTTGAGCATCGCAGGGAGCAGTTTACTTGACTTATGCAGGGATCTATGACTGTATCTAAGTATGAGACCCGTTTTCATCAGTTAGCACCATTTGGAGCTATGATCATTTCTACTGAGCCGGACAGGATTCAGAGGTTTGTTTGGGGATTGAGGTCGGAGTTTAGAGCCAGGTGAGTTATTGGTTGCCGGTGGTAGATCATTTCAGGCCATTGTGGATTATGCTCGCACCGTAGAGGATTTGCATCGTTATGACTCTGAGGCCAGAGATAAGAGGCCTCGACATTAGGGTGGCTATAATGGTTCCCGGCAGGGGAGTAGAGGTTTGGGCCAGTACGGCCGAGGTTATCAGCTACAACAGCATAACGGTCAGTCTCAATGACCGGTTCATCCTTCGCTTCAAACTACGGGTGGTACTCTATTTGTGCAAGGTCAGGGTAGCCATCAGTGCCAGAGCGGTCTGTCGTTGAGGTGTGTATCTTCTGAGGCATAAGGCCGTGGTGGAAATTCTGGTTCTGCTAGTCCATCTCGACACTTCAGGCCATCAGGACCTTGTTATGAGTGTGGGGTTGTGGGTCACTACGCGAAAGATTACCCCCAAAGGGTATAGTTCAGCTAGCCGCTCCGCCTGCCGAGCCATTACGAGAAGTTCATCCTCTAGATAGAGGGGTGGTGGTCAGGCTAGGGGTGGTGCCCGCATGGCAGAGCAGGTGGTAGGGATAATGGTCAAGAAGGTGATGCGGTCCCTAGGAGACCGGAAGTGGAGGCCTCGGATGCTATGATTACAGGTATGATTTTTGTGTGTCGTCAGTCTGCTATGGCTTTGATTGATCCTGGATCTACTTGTTTTTATGTATCTTCTTACTTTCTGCCTTGTTTGGGGTTGGCTAGTGAGCCATTATCTGTTCATATTTTTGTTTCGACCTCAGTAGGAGATTCTTTAGTAGTGGATCGGATTGTGAGATCTTGCATGATATCTGTTGGTGATTTGGAGACTTGGGCTGATTTGATGATTCTTGATATGCTAGATTTTGATGTGATATTGGGAATGGACTGGTTAGCCACTCAATATGTGGTTTTTATTGTTATGCCAAAATCGTCACCATAACCGTGCCCGGTGTATCCCTGATTGTGTGTCAGGGTTCTATTAGCCATGCACCATATGGGATCATCTCTTCTCTTTGAGCTACGAAGTTGATTTCCTATAGGTGTTTAGCTTATCTAGCATATGCCCAAGATGTTAGTGCTGACCCTATGTCTCCTAAGTCCATTCCAATGGTTAGAGACTTTCTAGATGTGTTTCCTACCGACCTGTCGGGCCTTCCACCTGAGAGGGATATTGATTTCACCATTGAGTTAGAGCCAGGCGCCAGACCCATTTCTATTCCTCCTTACCGTATGGCTCCTGCTGAGTTGAGAGAGCTTAAGGAGCAGCTCTAGGATTTGTTAGCTAAGGGGTTCATTAGACCGAGTGTGTCACCTTGGGGTGCTTCTGTTCTCTTCGTAAAGAAGAAGGATGGGTCGATGCAGATGTGTATTGATTATCGGCAGCTGAATAAGGTGACAGTGAAGAATAGGTCTCCGATGCCCAGGATTAATGACTTATTTGATCCGCTTCAGGGTTTCACCATGTTTTCAAAAATTGATTTGAGGTCCGGTTACCATCAGTTGAGGATTAGGGCGAAGGACATCCCTAAGACAGCATTATGACACATTATGGCCATTATGTGTTCTTGGTGATGTCTTTTGGGTTGACTTATGCCCCCACAGCCTTTATGAATTTGATTCATAGGGTTCTTAGCCCGTACTTGGATATGTTCGTGATAGTCTTCATTGATGACATCCTAGTATACTCCCGTAGTAAGGACGAGCATGTGCAGCACTTGAGGGCTGTACTTCAAACTTTGATAGATAATTGGCTTTATGCCAAGTTCTCAAAATGTGAGTGTTGGCTTGAGTCAGTTGCATTCCTAGGACACATGGTATCTAAGGATGGGATTAGGGTTGATCCAGGTAAGATTTATGCGGTTCGTGATTGGCCTAGACCTACTACTCATACCGAGGTTTGCAACTTTGTTCATTTAGCCAGGTACTACAGATGGTTCATTGAGCGATTTTCTTCCATAGCAGCACCCTTGACTATGCTGACTAGGAAAGATGTTCCATTTCAGTGGTCAGATCAGTGTGAGGATAGCTTCCAGAGGCTTAAGGCATTATTGACTTTAGCTCTAATTTTTACTTTGTCGGTTGAGGGTTAGAGATTCTCCATGTATTTTGATGCTTCACGGGTTGGTCTTGGTTATGTGTTGATGCAACAGGGTTGAGTGATAGCATATGCATCGAGACAGCTGAAGGTTCACGAGTGCAACTACCCCACTCATGACATAGATTTGGTGGCGGTAGTCTTCACGCTCAAGATCTGGAGGCACTACTTATATGGAGTTCACTGTGAGATATTCACCGATCACCATAGTCTTTAGTACATTACGAGTCAGCGGGAGCTGAACACGAGGCAAAGGAGATGGATTCAGATACTAAAGGACTACAATTTCACTATTCTATACCATCCGAGCAAGGCATATGGTAGCAGATGCCTTGAGTCGGAAGGCGATGAGTATGGGCAGTCTAGCTTAACTTTCAGTTTCTGAGCGACCGTTGGCTTTAGACATCCAGTCCTTGGCTAACCGATTAGTTAGGCTTGACTTATCGGATCCCAACAGAGTTTTTGACAGTGTTGAGGTTCGTTCTACTCTAGTTGATAAGATTCAGAGTCGACAGTCTGAGGACCAGAGTTTGTGTTACCTTCATGATCAAGTAGTTTGGGGTGAGGCCAGCCGGGCTACTTTAGGTTCTGATGGTATTTTGAGGTTTGATGGTCGACTTTGCATTTCGAGGGTTGGTGATTTGATTCAGGTGATACTACATGAGGGACATAGTTCTAGATACTCCATTTATCCTGGTGTGGCAAAGATGTATAGAGATTTGAGGCAGCTTTACTAGTGGTGTGGTATGAAGCGGGACGTAGTGGAGTTTATATCTCGATGCTTGAGCTATCAACAAGTGAAGTTTGAGCACATGAGACTGGGTGGCTTGATGCAGCGACTTCCCATTCTTGAGTGGAAGTGGGAAGGTATTACTATGGACTTCATTGTTGGTTTGCGTCATACTTCTCGTAGGTTTGAATCCATCTAGGTGATTGTTGATAGGATTACTAAGTCAGCACATTTCTTGTCTATTCATACTTCTTATGGTGCAGAGCGATTAGCCCAAATCTACCTTCGTGAGATTGTTCAGTTGCACGGGGTCATAACTTCTATCATTTCAGATCACGACACTCAGTTCACATCTCAGTTCTGAAGAGCTATACAGAGGGATATGGGTATAGAGGTTCAGCTTAGTACTGCTTTCCACCCTCAGACAGATAGCCAGTCCGAAAGGACTATCTAGGTCTTGGAGGACATGCTTCGGGCTTGTGTACTTAACTTTGAAGGTTCATGGGATCAGTTTGTGCCCTTGGCAGAGTTTTCTTGTAATAATAGCTTTCATTCGAGCATTGGTATGGCACCTTTTGAGGCCTTGTATGGTAGGCATTGCAGATCTCCGATTGGTTGGTTTGATGGGTTAGAGTCCAGGTCGCAGAGTACAGATTTGCTTAGAGATTCCTTGGACCGAGTCTGTTTGATTCAGGACAGACTACGGTGATCGTAGACTTCGTGCCTTGGAGTTCAGTATTGGTGACTTAGTTTTCCTTCGAGTATCGCCCGTGAAGGGCGTGATGAGATTTGGTCGACGGGGCAACCTTAGCCCCAAGTTTATTGAGTCGTTTGAGATTATACAGAGGGTTGGTAGTGTTTCCTACATGTTATCCTTGCCTCTGATGTTTTCAGTTGTACACCCAGTTTTCTATGTCTCGATATTGCGTCGGTATGTTCCAAATGAGTCTCATATGTTGCATTGGGATTTGGTTCAGTTGGATGAGAGTTTATCCTTTGTTAAGGAGCTGATTGCTATACTAGCCAGAGATATTAGGAGGTTGAGATATAGGAAGATTCCGGTCGTGATAGTTTAGTGGAGGCACCGTCCGATCGAGGAGGCTACTTGGGAGACCGAGAGTGAGTTGCGTGCTCAGTACCCGTAGTTGTCCCAGCCATCAG
The DNA here is from genome assembly GCA_003996215.1 of Jaltomata sinuosa. NCBI lineage: Eukaryota > Viridiplantae > Streptophyta > Magnoliopsida > Solanales > Solanaceae > Jaltomata > Jaltomata sinuosa. The sequence goes on from QJPP01005060.1 coordinate 317,396, forward strand.
GTACTCCCTTCTTCTTGACTTTCGAGGACGAAAGTCTTTTTAGTAGTGGATATTGTGATGACCCTTCTAGTCATCTTCGCGTTTATGCATTTATTTTACTATTAGAGGTTGCTTGTAGCGGCCCCAAGTCATTTTGGCTTGTTGGGACCCCTGGTCGTTCGTTTGGTCATTTTGACTGTTTGCATGTTTTAGAGCTTTAACTTAGAATATTGTTGACTTTTATCAACATTCTTAGCTAACGTGCCTGGAATTGAATCCTGACAGTTTTGTTAGCTTCGGAACGTTGTGTTTGGTCTAGTTGGACCTTTAGTTGATGCTTGAGAACTTCCGTTTTGGGTTTTGTGTTGCTTTCCCTATTTTCAGGCCATTTGGAGTTGAAAGTGTAACTTTGGGTGGCTTTCAATAATCGGAGTGTTGGATTCGAAATTCGACGATTCCATCAGCTCCGGAATGATGAGTTTGGGTTGGAAAGGTGGTTGGTTTGGGTTTCGGGTGAGACGGACTCATTTCAAGCCCTTGCATTCTTATTCGTTAGTGTTGACTTGGGTCAACATTTCTCCGAAACGACTTCATATGGAGGTTTCATCGATTCCGTTGAGTCCAAAACATCGTTTCCACTCTATTAGCATTATTTGTTTTTGAATATCGATTTCTGATTTTGCCTGGAATGCCCCGTGGAGTTTTTCAAAAGCTGCAGAAAAATGTTGCAGGCCAGGCCTTCAGCGCCATCGGCGCTGGCCTAGCGGGATCGCGCTTATGCGCGTTTTGGCTAGCTAGTGTGATACCGCTGGCTGGGCACTGTTGGCGCTGGCCAATTCCCTGTAACTATATATTTCCTTGTTTTTGTTTTTCCAGCTTTTTAACTCAACTTTTCCTAACTCCATACAGTTAAACACTCTCCCAAATTGCTCCAATACCAGTTCTAAGCTTGGGGAAATTGTTGTTCATCATAAATCTGGGCTTCTTCGTCTCTTGGTACGTCATCTTCCCCAACTTGCTTCCATTTTGGTTTTCTCTAAAATCCACCATTGTTGCTAAATTCCTAAAGCTTGAAAATTGTTGTAGTGGCTCGCTCATAGCTCTTGCATGTTCGTGGGTTTGGAGAATTATCCATATTGGCTTAAATTCTATCTTTGGGGTAAGTGATCCTTGCCTAATTTCTGAATTTTCATTCATAAATTCCAACTTAAATCCTCTCTTGAGCGTTTTGTTTTGGCGTCGTTTTCTTGGCCAATTGTGCTCAATTTTGGAGCATGTCTTCTTTGCATCATTGTGGTCATCGTTCTCCTTTCCATTTTTAGTTTCGAGTTATGGGCCCTATTAGCCCGCATTTGACCCAAATTTTGACCCTACTATAATTGTAGCGATATGGGTATTGTTAGACTCGTCTTAATGAATTATTTATGATTTTTATAGTTTGATCCTCGTTCGGAGCTTCTCGGAGTAGCTCAGCCCCGGTTATCATCGTTCCTGCAGCTTGTCGTCAAACGACAAGTAGGTTACGGTCTAAACTCCCTAGACTTAGCATATATCAGATAAAATTGTACTAGCTGGCATTCTTGGGTTGGGTTATTAGGTTGGTACCACAGACCTTAACCACTTTATTCATGTCCTCCTACCTTCTTTCCTCTGATGTTTGTAGTACTTGCTTGATACGTTTATTCACCCTTGTGGTCCTGTGAGGCCTTGTTGACTCTGGAACATAGAAGGTGGGTTATTGGGAATGTTTGCGAGTGGCGGACATAGAAATATCCTTCTAGGCTGGTTTTGCTTGCTGAGTAGTTGTGGGCCTGTGCAGGGCCGATAGGTTGTTTGTGAGCCGTTGGACTATTGATTTTGATTGAGCATGCCATTATCATGCATATAAATGATTTTCTACTCGATTTTACTACGGTTATGGCTTCGGGCCTACTATCTATTATTTTCAAACCTTGCATGGCCTCGAGTGCCTATTTTTGGTAAAATGTGTTATGAAATGGTTTGGTATCCGTTTTATGGATCTGCTTGGGGTAAGAAAGGTTAAAATGAGAGAGATGTCTCAAATTTCGTATCTTATATCGGACTCGGGTGGACCGAGGTGCTGGATTGATTCTCGATGTTTATAAAGAAGTGAGATTAGACTCGGTAAAGCCGAGCAACATACTGTTTTACTACTGTTTTAGACTCGAAGATGCCCGACAACCCTTGGAGGGGATTTACTGCATTTATTCCACTGATTTAGACCTGGACAGGATTCAGGCACGCATTTGAATCATTGGTGACTTGTTTGGATCCGGTGGCACTCCGAATGGTACTTTGAGGTTAGAGTGTAGTATGTGGTCTACGAGTAGACCTCCATGGACCTTGTAGTTCCGAACCAAGTGCTTCAGGCAAAAGGGTGACCAGGGGTAGGGGTTTACATGGAGCAGATGTACTCGGGAGAAGTCCTTCCATGGATCCCGCCTTAACTGGACCTTAGGGGCACCGGAGGGGGTAACATACTGACACTGAGGTTTCACTGTCTTGGCATTTAATAGCATATCACTCATTGTTTGAGGCTCCACCTTTGTTTGTTGTTTGTTGAGTGTACGCTCTGATTGTATGGGCGGCCGGAGGATTTTGTTTTCACTTGTTTGCGTTCTCCGGTTGGATGGGCGACCGAGAGACTGTAGGTAGACTCTTGTTACTTTATCATAATACCATCCCCTGTCACGATTATGATTTTGAGATTATATACTGCAATGTTGTTAGTTCTGGTTTGAGATTGATATGATTAGTTTGATTTTGGATTCCTGTTTCCTAGCATGTCTATCTTTACTCTTCTCTCCCTTTCCTAATACTTGAGGTTACCGGTATATCATCCTCTTATAAAACTCGTATATATATATACTGTTTTTGCGAGGATCCCAGGTGTGTCGTATCTTACTATCACCCGTGCATGTTGTGTATATACTTTACTTGCTAGCCTTGTGTGTTATGTTTGTTGTCTTCTCTCTAGGCTAGTTCCTGCGTACTTTTTCATTAATTTCCATGACTACTTATTTCTATTATGTCTGTTACTATGCTTTTATCTTATATGTGCCCAGTCGGCCTATGATACCTACTAGGTACCTTATTCTTCGCATTTAGTGCTCATACTACACTGTGCATCTTCTGGTGCAGATCCTAGTGTGGGACATCACTGTTAGCTCATTGGAGATTCATGCGAGGAGCTGCTTTTGTGATTTTCTGGACTGAGGGTGAGCTCTTGGCGACCGGAGCTTAGCTTTTAGTTTATCTTTTGCTTATGTACTCTATTTCTACTCGGAGACAACTTTGTATATATTGTTTTAGACCCTTTGTACTCCTTATGTAGATCCGACTCTTATACGCTATGATACCAGGTTTTGGGTTTGGTTTAGCTTCCGCATTATATATATTACTCCTGTTATCTATTTTCTTCATCTTGTTCCCTTGCTTCCGCCTATTAAATTATTCTTCCATTTCAGTTGATAGAATGTGGCCCATTACTAACCGTTTCGGGCTACGGAGATTGGTTCGCCTACTGGGGGCTGTAGGTCCCATCACGATCGAGTTTCTCGGTCGTGACACAAAATAATTATATTTTCTTGATTTTGTGTTTTGTTTGAGTTCAATATCTATTTTTATATATTTGGTACTATAAAGTAAGATTATTGCTCTTTTTTGTTATTAGCTTATATGAAATTTCTTTTATGTTCGATAAATTAAAACTTATTATCAAAAAAAAAAAATGATCATATTTTATCAAGATAAATAATTGATAAAAATAACTAAAAAGGGGATAAAGAGATAAATTAAATGTTTTCTGCTTTGCTCGGATAAACAATATAATAATGTTGACAGGTATCTTTTAGTATAGACTTTGATATTTTTTTATATAGTATTATTACTCGAGATTTAATCACAATAATATAAGATAAACCAAATCACACTTTAGACATTAAAATTTACTAAGACACATATTAGAAATCTTAAGTATTAATAACTATTGGAGCGTATATTTAATGAAACTGAGCCACTTCATACAGAGTTATATATAATTGTACGAACGAAAAATAATAACTGAGGAAGATATGGCACATAGAAGGAGAAATGGAAAATAAAAGGCAATAGCATGTAGAGGAGGATGATTGGTACTTGAGAGGACTAACAACAAAAGACGGGAAAAGGAAAAAATGAAATAGGTAAACTTTTTCGGAAAATTAATTAATACATAACAAAAGTCAATGAATAAACTATGCAAATGTTGGTGTTTCCACCTCTTTTATTTTCTTTTTGGGTTTTTGAATTATTTACTTTTGGTTCCATGTTTTGGTTATTTGAATAGATTTATTTTTATAAAAAAAACAAACTATTTACTCTACTATCTTATGAAAGAATGAAAGTAAATATACAATAATTATTTATATGATTACGTATTAAACTCCATCAGACACATACACCTATATAAAAATTAAAATTTCCTCTAAAAAAGGTTCTTATAGGAAATGTGATATATAATGAAAACTATAGTTCAGTGTATGCTCTATTTCTAACAATGATATTTATATTTGTCATTTCACTAATATATTTTAAAATTTTATATTATGATTGAAACTTTTATCTCAACAATTTTTTATAAAAATAATTTTTAAAATTTGTTGATGCTTTTTCACACTGCGCGAAGCGCAAGTAATGTTACTAGTTTAATACTAAATTTGAGCCCCTTTTGGTGAGAATATTTGGAGAAATAAAGAAACAATGAGAAAAAAAGGGAAATTAAGCTTACCAGGGAAATAAAGTTTTACTCTGTAGATAAAATCTAACTTGTGGGTGTATGGGTATAATAATAATAATAATAATAATAATAATAATAATAATAATAATAATAATAATAATAATAATAAGGAATTGATTATTTATTGTGGGATCCATGTTTACATGGTATAAAAAAATTTATTTTTCCATGTCATTTTTTAATGGTAAATGTGGTTAAGTGATTTTTGAAAATAAAAGGCTTAAGTTGAGTGATTTTATTGATATAAAATAAAGTTCAATGACTTTGCTAGATAATTTTTCATAGTTCAATGACCTTTTGAGATATTCACTCAACATAATCTTGCAACAAATTGGAAAACTCATCATTTCATTTCCATGTTGCCTTTCTAATATGGTAATACTTTCCATCCTTCAAGCATTCAACATGTCTATATGATCTTGCAAAAAATTGGAAAACTCATCATTTCCTTTCCATGTTCTCTTTCCAATGTAGTGATACTTTTCATCCTTCAAGCATTCAACATGTCTATATAATCTTGCAACAAATTGGAAAACACATAATTTCCTTTCCATGTTCCCTTTCTAATGTAGTAATATTTTCCATCCTTCAAGTATTCAACATGTCTATATAAACACATGACTCCTTACTCTTTCCTCCATTACCAATCACTCCTTTTTTTAAGATATTAAAAGGAAAGAAAAAGAAAGAAAAATGGTAAGAGGGAAAGATGAGTTGAACAAGATTGAGAAAACAAGTAACAGGCAAGTGACTTTTTCAAAAAGGAGGATATGATTATTCAAGAAAGCTAATGTATTGGTTGTTTTATGTGCAACTGATATTCTTGTTACTGTTTATTCCAACAATGGAAAGAAGTATGAGTTTTCTAGTTGAATAAACAATAACAGCAACATCAGCTGCACATAGAATATTCAATTCATTAGCTATCTTGGATAATCTCATCCAGCTCCTTTTTGAGAAAGTCACTTGTCTGTTACTTTTTTCCTCAATCTTCTTCAACTCAACTTTCCCCCTTACCATTTTCCTTTCTTTTTTCTTTCCTTTTAATATTTTTTTTAAAAAAAGGAGTGATTGGTGATGGATGAAAGAGTATGGAGTCATGTGTTTATATAGACATGTTGAATGCTTGAAGGATATAAAGTATTACTACATTGGAGAGGAAAAATAGGAAGGAAATGATGAGTTTTTCAATATGTTGCAAGATTATGTGAGTATGGAGTTTTCTATAATAAGGTAGATTTGAATTTAGCCTTTAGGTGAGTTGGTTAAAATTTACTCGCACGTGGTGTTTACGCTAGATCAGACTATCTTATTATGAAAATTCTAGTAAGTCATCTTTTTTAATTTCATGGCTCAATGTTACATCAAAAAGCTCTCCTCTAACCACCAAGAGTGGCTAATTCGAGGAAAGGACGACTTGCTGCATTTTGTTGCTTTCTTGGTTTGCTTTCTTAATTTTATACTTGTCTTACAATTTGCAGGTCTATGATGATCGACATCAAGAATTAATTTCATGTCTAGACATGCATCTCATATATCAAATGGGATTAAAGTAGGATTTGTCAGTGATGAAGATCTATGAATGATGTTGCCCCTTCCAAAAAGTCTGATTGTTGAAATTTATTTTAGTTGCTGCAGTAATTTTTAGCTTAATAAATTGTTTAGATTTAGGATGAATATAAAATTTAAATTTTTATTAGTTTCTTTAGTTGTTGAGATATTTTAGGTAGTTTGAATTTTAAGTTATGCTGATTTTTTATTATAAGTTGGTTATTTATATCCCTCCTATGCCTAAGAAGAAAATTGAAAGGCATTTTCAATCCTTTTTTGCTGCCCCATCTTTTAAAAAAGTCAACAGTGGTATAAGATCTTCATTGATCCTATGAGATCTGTGAGTTCTTCTAAAGAATTACCATATCATTTTTAAACCGTTAGAGATACCATTTTTAACCCGTTAGGGCTACAATTTTTAACCCGTCAGGGCTATTTTAAACTCGTGCTTATTTTTAACACACATGCTATTTTTAACCTATATTCAAGACATGATTATATATATATATATATATATATATATATATATATATATATATATATATATATATCAACCCTCTACTCTACCATCCAACTTTTTTTCATTACTCTAAAAATTACATGAAGAATTTTAAGAGTTTGGAATTTATATCACACTAATGACCAAATTCATCTTTTGAAAGTGGAAGCATTCTTAGTTGATGGACTTTTATGTTCTTTTTGTTGTTTAATCAACACTATTCTATATAATTTCTCTGGATAAAAAAGTAAACATGCATTATATAATTATAATAAATAACAAAAATATAAATAGAGCAATAACGATTCAGCCTTTTAAGTTATCTACTTTTATTATGCTCTTTAAACTACACTAATTATAAAAAAACTCTATTTATATGTTAGGTTAAAGAAGTCAAAGGGTCACCTCTTTATAGACCACTTAACAATATGTAATGTTTTTTTTCCTTTGCCAATTTTGTGCACAATCTCCTTTTTTTATGTTATATATTCTTCTTTCTCAAGTTTATCTCCATTTATTTTCTATATGATTTTATTATGCTTAATATTAATATTTTATTTATTTTTCATTTGAATTCATCTAAATTATTGATTTTTTTAACTATGACTTTTGTTGAGTTTAGAATTTTTTTGTGCAGATACAATCAAGCAGTGGTGTTAAAATTTTGTAGTCAATGATGCATTATGAAACAAATCTGATTAAATTTTTTCAAGAGGTATTCGTTTTTAAGTAGTAAAATCATTGTCTCTTACCTGCAATGAGATAATTTTATTGCAAGTTGAGATGTTCATAATAAATTTACTATTGAATTGTAGACAAAAATCATTTTTTAGAAGTTGAAATGGCACAATTAATTGAATTTTCTATAAAAACAAAAGTCTTTCTCGCACAAGAACAAAAAGAAATACTTCTAGCTTTCTCATCATATTCACGACAATCAATAGGATATCTTCCGAAGCAAGAAAATATTATAATTTTGTACAAGTGAATAACTCACTGTTTAAAAAAATGAAGAAAAGCAAAGACGAAGTGATTCAATGGCATCTTATTAGTTAATAACCCATTGTAACTTTGCTATTCTTTTACTTTACGAGGAAAAAAATTACTCATGGAATTCGTGACATGACTTATGACTTGAAACATTGGGTTGGTTAATGTGATTGAAAGTAGGTACCAATTTGATTTTTAATTTTTATACATAATTGTTAATCTTTTATGAGATAAATTATTTTATTATATGTTCAAGCATGTAATTTTTCTTTAAATTAAAATACCATGTCATTAAAATCAAGTTTATAAGTTTCAGATTTCAAATTATTTGCTCTTGCTTTTGTTGTATGTTTTGATTTCTATTTTATATCTCAAAGAAAGTATTAAAATATGTGATACTGTTTAAAATTTATCATATTACAATATGATTTTTAACTAAAAATTTAGAAAAAATGTGCAACGCACATTCTCAAAAACTAGTAAAAGAATAAGAACGAGGCCCCTTTCAGCTTTACCCAAATTTGGAGATTTAAATTACCATGATCAAATATAACTCAAGCCAGAAGTTATGTCAGAAGCCTAGCAGGCCTTTGCCGACCTCCAACAAAGAAAAACGAAAAAACTCCTTACACAAAGAGAATTCCGCTCCATCAATGACACTTCACAAATTCAGTTACAGGATTATACCAACAGCAAGAAACAAAAGGGAATGTCAATAAATGTTTTAGGCTCTAATTAGTAATAATAAATGTTTACCTCTCCTTTTAGTATCTTTCCCATGAATTCAAGGGATTACAGGCTTTTGATCTCCTTCCTCCACTCGACCAAGCATGATCATTTCCTTTATCTGGTTTATTCAAAAATATAGGTTTCCAGCCTTTTTTCTTTGAAGCTTGAGTAACTTCTTAATCTAGTTCTTTGGCTGCACTTGTTAAACCCAAGTTTTCAGGCGGCGAAGCAGTCCTTGAATAAGAGTCTGGAAGACACTTGAAAGTCTTTTTTGTGGATGGCCTGGCATCATCATAACAAGCAACTTCATGAAAAGGCTCTTTGGGACAATTCTCCACCTAACAAGTGTGTAGCAAAGGAAGAATTCACATCATTACTATAAATCCAGAACAAATATCATCTATGATCTATTAAGTTAGCTTTACTTATCACCTTTAGATCAACAAGTAATAAGCAAAACAAGAAGAGCTTCAGACTACATCTAAAGGAGCTTAAGTTTTATCTTCCTCAAGCTAGTCTAAAAATGATGACAACTTGATTGAAAACAACATGTTGTACACATTCCTGAGTTTATAATAGTAAAAAGAACTTGAACATCACCTGATAAGTTCTTGTTAACATCTTCAGATGAAGTAAGGAAACTTCACAGATTATTGGTGATATTAAATGGCGGTAAAGGTAATTTAGCTACTCTTACATAGTAGTAATACGCTAAAGCTCAAGATCTAGATGTTACAACCATATTCCTTTCTTGTTACTCTATTTTCTAGTCTACTTATATATTAAGGATATGGATTTAAAGCAGGCCAAGTTCCTTTAAAGTTTTGAAATAAATGCATGGAAAATAATATTAAGATGCATAACTACTGTATTATATCGAGCCCTACATATACCAATACTACAGTACATAATAAACATTATTCAATGTGGGAAACCAGTATAATACTATATACATGAATATCTAAGAAAAGTCAACTGTGAAAATCTTGTAAGATTTAGTAAAGTTGCAGAGAGGTGTTCTGTCTCTAGTTTCATTTTGGCATACTTAAAAGATCCATATTTGTATATAGAACTGTATATCTTTTGTTGAAAATCATATTTTAATGTAGGTTCTCTTCTTTTGGTAAAATTAATTACCTCATCAAAAAAAAATCAACTACGAGAATAAGTAGTGGACAATTTGGAAAGAGAGAATGCACGATGTTTTGAAGAAAAGAGCAGTTCAATCCAGAAGATCAAGAGTTTTTGCATTTCTTTTTTTAATTTTAATTGTAAAGATGTCACTACCCGATTTCTCGGTCATGATGGTACCTACAACCCCCCAGTAGGCGAACCAATCCCCGTAGCCCAGAACATTTAGTAATGGGCTATTATCTAACAAATAAGCGAAAGAACAGTTTAATAAGCAAAAGTAAGGGAACAAGATTAAGAGAATAGATAACATGAATATATATATACATATGCGAAAGCTAAATCAAACCCCAAAGCCCAGTATCATAGTATAGAGCCAGAACTACATACATGGAGTATAAATGATCCAAAATAATATATACAGATATCTCTGAATGGTAATAGAGTACATAAAGCAAAAGATAAACTAAAGCTAAGATTCGGTCGCCAAGAGCTCACCCTCAGTCTGAAGTAGTCCCCAAAAGATCTTCGCGTACAAATTACAATGATCTAGCGGCGATGGCCCATAATAGGATCTGCACCAAAAGATGCAGGGGGTAGGGTGAGCACCAAATGCAAAGCATAAGGTACCCAGTAGGTATCATAGGCCGACTGGGCACATATAAGATAAAAGCATAGTAACAGACAAAATAGAAGCAAGTAGTCACGGAAATCAATGAAAAAGGTACACAGGAACTAGCCCAGCATGAAGGCAACAAAAACAGCATGTAAGGTCAGAAAGTAGAATATATACACAACAGGCACAGGTAAAAGTAAGAAAAGATGCACCTGGGATGCTTATGATAACAGTATATACATAATAAGTTCTAGAAATGAACGATATATCGGTAACCTCAAGTATAAGGAAAAGAGAGTGAAGAGTAGAGATAGTGTAACGACTGGGTCCGTCATTATGGGTAGACCAATCGTGCCGAGTTTTAGAGTTAGAAAACTTCAGGTTTGGGAGTTTGGAATTCTGGGCTAGGCTAGCCTCGACTGGTTTTGGAGCGAGGTAGAGTCTAGGGAGATCCGGGTAAAAATGGATTTAGGTTTCTTAGAGTGAGCTAGTTTTCCATGTAGCCAAGACATAAAGGAGTCCGAGGGACTTTTCGGAATCGCATTTGGGTAAGTAGAACTCCCATAATCGCGTTTGATGTGAAGGGGTTGTTTCGGGACGTCGGGGGAAACAAGTGTATTGTGAAATGGCCAAAACTGGCAGAGTTCCGAACTTTTTGTCCATGACGAACGTTGTCACACGCGATAGCGGCCACCGCTATAGCGGTAGAAATTACCGCTATAGCGGCGGTCAAGGGGCGGTCAACCCACTTAAGACCGCTATAGTGGCAGCCTACCGCTATAGCGGGGACCGCTATAGCGGGTCGACGGGGTTTTAATGCAGAACCAGCTCTCAAAACATTCAATTTTCACAAGTTTGTTTTGGAGAAGGGCTGGGCGATTCCCAGGCGATTTTCTTCATTCTTCAGTCAAAATTTTTCCCTAAGGTAAGGTTTTCGTTCCCCAATCTTTGTACTACGTTTCCTATGCAGTAGAATTGCTAGGAAGGAACTTGGGGAAAGGTTAGAATAATCTAGGGATGGTGAAATTCGGGGAAGGAAGGGGATTCCAAGCATGTGTGTTCTTGGTATGGATAAAAGTACATTTAAATGATCATAGGTTGTTTAATTTGCTATTTTTATCCGTAAAAATGATAGAACTAGGGTAATTAATGGTGGAAAACTCAGGAAAATGGTGGGATGATCATGGATGGCTTGGGGTTTGGGGATTTGGTATAATTCGAGTAATGTGCAGGCCTTATGTGTTAATTGAATGCATTATGTGTTGTTTTTAGACCAAGAACGAGAGAGGAATCCGGAACACGGAAAAGCTCGGGTCGAATAGAGCTTGGAACATTTTGAGGTAGGTGATGGCTTATGATTTTCTGTGAATATGTATAGTGATGTACTCATGTCTAAGTGATTGTATGCCTTACATTGCTTAGGGAAATTGTGTGGAATTTTTAGGTTCCTGGTTACAGTCTGTGATTGAACGGTTTACTTGTTGGTTTTACAAGTTGTGTGTGTTCATATATTGACTATTGTTGTGGACATTCGGTTGGCTCGGGTACCACGCTTGGTATGGGTATAACACATGGTTGGCACGGGTACCACGCCTGGTACGGGTTTACTTTATTAGATCTTGCATTGTTTCATTGACTATTGTATTGCATTGGTTGATATTGGTTTCGTGAGTGGACCGAGTTGTTTTACTGAATGTGATACTTGATATTGGTTCCGTGAGTGGACCGGGTTGTTTTACTGGATGTAATACTTAGTAATGGTTCTGTGAGTGGACCGGGTTGTCTAGTTAAAGGTGCTAGTGTTGATGGTCCTTGAGTGGCCGAAAATTGTTGTATAACTGCTGTGTTGGTCTTGGTTTAGGCTGGGTTGAACAATTTCCTTTGGTGTGGTCTAGAGGGGATTCTAGGGTGGGTCCGGTCTAGACCAAAAGGATTGTTATGGTTACATGTTGGTGGGTTAGAACTGTAAGAGATAGATTCATGCGGTAACAAGATAGGTAGAGACATGTAGGCTAGATATTCCTGTGATTATTGTTGCATGTTTTCCATACTCCTTACTTGATATTGTTGTACAAAATATATACTGTTTAATTGAAAACTGGCTGATGATCCTACTAGTGCACATTGGTGGTGTACTGAAACTGCAATTGTCTTCCTTTTGGTGAGTACATGAAATCTACCAGCGACTGAGACGCGACCTCGCATCTAGCACCGATGATTTCTGACTTTCAAGGGTGAGTTGCTTGATTCAAGCTACCTTGGGTTATCTTTAGATTTTCATTCCAATTGTTTCAGACTTAAAACTATTTCAGTTTATCTTTTGGGGTTGCATCCCCGTACTCTAGATTTGGTATTGATGTTTGGTACAATGACTTTCAGTTCCTAGGTGGGATTTTCCGCAAGATTATATTATTGATTAGTTTTGGCTTATTTTGATTGTTAGTTTACTTTCTGTTATTGGTTTTAGCCTGTTAGTTAGGCAAAGAGTGGGACTCGATTGGTTTGCTAATCTGGGGGTTGGATGGGTGCCACTCACGATGAGTTGGGTCATGAAAAAAATGGTATCAGAGCCTAGGTTCGTTGATCTCGTTATACCAAACAGGTCTAGTAGAGTCTTGCGGAACTGTGCGGAGACGTCCGTACTTTTCTTTGAGAGGCTATGGGGCTTTAGGAATAACTATCTCTTCTTTCTTTCCTTCGTGCTATAACTCGATTTCAATTTGTATCTGGTGATACAAATTGGTATCTAACCTCATTCACTTTTCTGTCCGTAGATGGTTACTACAAGGAATAACGGATCAAGGCCAGCAGTCCCAGCAGCAGGCCTGGCCATTCTTGGTAAAGGTAGGGGAAGGGGCAGCGATGAGCTGGATCCGTACCAGCCAGGGGTGGAGCTCGATCTACTACTGTTGCACGTGAGGTAACCCCTCCCCCACCTCAGGATCATGTGGCTGAGGATGTAGAAGAAGTGGTTGTAGAGGATGGAGGAGCTCAGGATGAGGCGGCACTGTTTGGGGTTGCAGGCCTTCCTACTATGACACCGAAAGCTTTCAAGCAGGCGTGGGATATTCTGAATGGGTTGGTTGGTGCTGGGGCCATACCCGCATCTTATGCAAATAAGGACTTGGATACTCAGCCAGCGATTACTACTACACCAAGGATGGATGCGGCTTCGGGAACCAATGATCTCCTCAGGCCAATGCTAGGCCTAGTGATGACAGGTAATGAGCATGAGATGCTGACTAAGTTCCTTAAGCTGAAACCTCTGATGTTTCAGGGTACATACTTGGAGGATGCCTATGAGTTCATCCTGGATTTTCATGAGAGGTTGCACAAGTTGGGTATTGTACGTCAGCATGGGGTAGAGTTTGTCACTTTTCAGCTGTAGGGTGATGCCAAGCAGTGGTGGAGGTCTCATGTTGAGTGTGGGTCATCTATCCTACCTCCATTGACTTGGGAGTAGTTCCATGCATTATTTTTTAGAGAAGTACGTTCCCCGTACTTTGAGGGACCGGAAGAAGGATGAGTTTCTAAACTTGGAGCAGGGTAGCATGTCGGTCTCTGCTTATGAGGCTATGTTCCATGCGTTGTCTCATTTTGCTACACAGATGTTGGGTCTGAATAGTGATTTGTAGGTACCGTCAGTGCATATGACTTCTTCAGGGAAGGGTTTTAATGATGTGGTGGACTATGTGAAGAAGATTGAGGGAGTTAGGCAAGCGGGGCATGCTAAGTCCTTAGCCAAGAAGCCCTGGAATGAGGGAAACTATGGTGGTTCATACTCCAGGGGCCAGCATCAGCATTCTTATCCGGCCCGTCCTATTCAGTCAGCTCTGCCAGCTACTACAGGTGGTCGTTAGGGAGCTCAGTCTTCAGCTCCTAGAGGCCAGGGAGCATCATATACATCAGCTAACAGGCCCACTTTGGACCGTGGTTGCTTCCATTGTGGTGAGTTGGGCCACTTTAAGAGGGATTGTCCACATAGGCAGGCATGTAATCAGGGTCAGCAACAGACTAGAGTAGTGGTTCCGGCAGGAAGAGGTGGCAATGCTAGGGGTCATCCACAGGGTAGGCAAGGTAATTTCTTGGGAGGTCGAGGAGACCAAGGGAATGGCGGCGCAGGCAGGGGTGCAGCGCAGCCAGCTTGAGAAGTTGCCCGGATTGATGATCGGGCACATTGCTATGCTTTTCCAGGAAGGACTGAGGCAGAAGCCTTAGATGCGGTGATCACATGTACTATTCTTGTCTTTGATAAAATGGCTTCGATATTATTTGACCCAGGTTCTACATATTCTTATGTGTTTGTGAGTTTATCTTTGGGCATGGGTTTGACCTGTGATATCCTTGATTCCCCTATCTATGTTTGTACCCCAGTGGGAGAGTCGGTGGTTGTGACTCATGTATATCATGACTATTCTGTTGTTTTTGTGGGGTTACATACTTGGGTAGACTTGGTAATTTTGGACATGGCTGATTTTGATATTATCTTGGGTATGACCTGGCTATCTCCTTATCATGCTGTGTTGAACTGTAACACCAAGACTGTGGCTCTAGAGATTCTGGGTAAGGATAGACTAGAGTGGGAAGGTGTATATAGGCCTAAGCCAATTAAGATAATATCGTTTGTCCGGGCTAGGAAGCTAGTGGGGAGGGGGTAGGTAGCCTTCTTGGCTCATCTCCGGCATGATATTGTGGAGTCTCCTCCTATTGAGTCAGTCCCAGTGGTTTCTGAATTCTTAGAGGTGTTTCCGGTGGACTTTCCTGGTATGCCTCCGGACAGAAACATAGATTTTTGTATTGATTTGGAGCCAGACACTCGTCCCATATCCATTCCTCAGTATAGAATGGCTCCGGAAGAGTTAAGGGAACTGAAGACTCAGCTGCAAGAACTCCTATATAAGGGATTTATACATCCCAGTGCTTCACCTTGGGGTGCTCCGGTCTTGTTTGTAATGAAGAAGGATGGTAGTATGCGCATGTGCATAGATTATAGGCAGTTGAACAAGGTGACCATCCGGAATAAGTACTCTCTACCCCGTATAGATGATTTGTTTGACCAGCTTCAGGGTGCATTAGTGTTCTCAAAAATCGACTTGAGGTCGGGGTACCATCAACTAAATATTAGACCTGAGGACATTCCGAAAACTGCTTTTCGGACCAGGTATGGGGATTATGAGTTTCTAGTAATGTCGTTTGGTTTGACCAATGCGCCGGCAGCATTCATGAGTTTGATGAATAGGATGTTTAAGTCCTACTTGGATTCTTTCGTTAGTGTGTTCATCAATGATATATTGATCTACTCTAAGAGTAGGGAGGAGCATGCTAATCATCTTCGTATTGTGCTGGATATCTTGAGGCACCAAAAGCTTTATGCAAAGTTCTCTAAGTGCTAATTTTGGTTGACTTCGGTGGCATTCTTAGGGCATGTAGTGTCAGAAAAAGGGGTAATGGTTGATCCCCAGAAAATTGAGGCAGTCAAGAGTTAGGTTCGGCCTAGCTCTGTGACTGAGGTGAGGAGTTTTGTTGGGCTCGCGGGGTACTACCAGGGTTTGTTAAGAATTTTTCTTCTATTGCTACTCACCTGACCAGGTTGACACAGAAGAGGTACCATTTGTGTGGTCCGACAAGTGCGAGGAGAGCTTCCAAAAGCTCAAGACACTTTTGACCACAACCCTTATTTTGTCCTTGCCCGTTGAAGGTTAAGACTTTGTTGTTTACTGTGATGCTTCACATTCTGGTTTAGGTGTTGTGTTGATGCAAGATATGAATGTGATAGCCTATGCATCCAGGCAGTTGAAGGTGCATGATAGGAATTACCCGACTCACGATTTAAGTTAGCAGCGGTGGTTTTTGCTTTGAAAATCTGGAGACACTACCTTTATGGTGTCAAGTGTGAAGTATTCACAGATCATCACAGTCTGCAGCACATTTTCACTCAGAAGGATTTGAATATGAGGGAGAGGAGGTTGATGGAGTTATTAAAAGATTATGATGTGACCATTCAGTACCATCCGGGTAAGGCTAATATGGTGGCAGACGCATTGAGCTGGAAAACTATTAGCATGAGTAGCTTGGCTTGTTTGGGGGCATCCAAATGACCATTGGCTAAGGAAATTTGGGCTTTGGAGGCCAAGTTCATGCACTTGGATGTTTCAGATCAAGGTGGGTTGTTGGCCAGCATTGAGGTCAAGGCCACCTTTATAGAGGAAATAAAGGCAAAACAGTTTCAGGATCCGAAACTGGGTAAGTTGCGAGGTAAGGTAATATCCGGGGAGTCCGGAGATGTCATGTTAGACTCTGGTGGAGTGTTGCATTTCAGGGAGAGGATTTGTGTTCCTCAGGTTGACGATATAATACAGAAAATCTCTACAGAAGCTCATGGTTCGCGGTACTCAATTCATCCGGGTGTGAAAAAAATGTATAGTAACTTGAGGCAGCATTACTGGTGGCCCGAGATGAAAAGGGACATAGTAGATTTTTTGTCCAAATGTCAGAACTGCCAGCAGGTGAAGCATGAACATCAGAGACCTGCAGGACTACTTCAGAGAATATCAATTCCAGAGTGGAAGTGGGAAAGGATAGCTATGGATTTCGTGGTGGGTCTTCCCAAGATATTAGGGAAGTATGACTCAATCTGGGTCATTGTTGACAGGATGACCAAGTCCGCTCATTTCATTCCGGTCAGGGAAGATTACAATTCGCAGCAATTGGCCAAGATCTACGTGAAGGAGATTGTGAGACTGTGTGGGGTACCATTGTCCATCATTTCAGACAGGGGTACGCAGTTTACTTCTAAGTTCTGGGGCAGGTTACATGAAGAGTTGGGTACACAACTCACCTTTAGCACAACCTTCCATCCTAAGACTGATGGTCAGTCGGAGAGGATGATTCAGGTATTGAAGGGCATTCTGAGAGCTTGTGTAATGGACTTCGGTGGTCATTGAGACCAGTTTCTACCATTGTGCGAATTCTCATACAACAATATCTACCACTCCAGTATCGATATGGCACCGTTCGAGGCCCTGTATGGGAGAAACTGCAGATCACTGGTTGGGTGGTTTGAGCAAAGTGATGTGAAGCCTCTGGGCATAGATTTAGTGAAGGAAGCACAGGAAAAGGTAAGGGGAATACATACCAAGTTGTTGGATGCTAAAAGCAAGCAAAAGGAGTATGCAGATCGCAAAGTCTGGGACATGGACTTTCAGGTTGGTGAACAATTATTGCTAAAGGTATCACAATTGAAAGGGGTTATGCGGTTTGGTAAGAAGGGCAAGCTTAGCCCTCAGTTCATCGGTCCGTTTGAACTGCTTAAAATTGTGGGGCCAGTGGCTTACAAGTTAACACTGCCACCTAGTTTGTTGGGCATCCATTCGGTATTCCATGTATCCATCTTAAGCGATACCATGGGGATGGAGACTACATCATCAAGTGGGATGAAGTACTTTTTGATAAGGATCTTCGTTATGTGAAGGAATCGGTTGTGATTCTTTCTCAAGATGTCCAGAGGTTGAGGACAAAGGTGATTGACATGGTGAAGGTTCAGTGGAAGCATCGTCCGGTTGAGGAAGCCACTTGGGAAACTGAGAAGGACATGCGAGACAAGTACCCTCAACTGTTTGAGGATTCAGGTATTATACTTCCTTCCTTTTATTTCTGTAATTTTGGGTTTGATCATTCGGGGATGAATGATGGGTAAATTGGTATCTGTTGTAACGACCGGGTCCGTCGTTATGAGTAGACCAATCGTGCCAAGTTTTAGAGTTAGAAAACTTTAGGTTTGGAAGTATGATATTCTGGGCTAGACTAGCCTCGGACGGTTTTGAAGTGAGGTAGAGTCTAGGGAAATCCAGGTAAAAATGGATTTAGGTGTCTTGGAGTGAGCTAGTTTTCCATGTAGCCAAGATATAAAGGAGTCCGGGGGACTGTTTGGAATCACATTTGGATAAGTAGAACTCTCGAAATCACGTTTGACGTGAAGGGGTTGTTTCGGAACGTCGGGGGAAACAAGTGTGTTGTGAAATGGCCAAAACTGGCAGAGTTCCAGACTTTCTGTCTGTGACGAGCGCTATCACGCGCGATAGAATCCACCGCTATAGCGGTAGAAATTACCGCTATAGCAGCAGTCAACCCACTTAAGACCGCTATACCGGTAGCCTACCACTATAGCGGGACTGCTATAGCAAAGCGGGGACCGCTATAGCGGGACGACGGGTTTTTAATGCAGAACCAGCTCTCAAAACATTCAGTTTTCACAAGTTTGTTTTGGAGAAAGGCTGGGCGATTTCCAGGCGATTTTCTTCATTCTTCCGTCAAAATTCTTCCCTAAGGTAAGGTTTTCGTTCCCCAATCTTTTTACTACGTTTCCTATGCGGTAGAATTGCTAGGAGGGAACTTGGGGAAAGGTTAGAATAACCTAGGGATGGCGGAACTCGGGGATAGAAGGGGATTCCAAGCATGTGTGTTCTTGGGTATGGATAAAAGTACATTTAAATGATCATAGGTAGTTTAATTTCCTGTTTTTATCCGTAAAAATGATAGAACTAGGGGAATTAACAGTGGAAAAACCCAAGAAAAGAGTGGGATGATCATGGATGGCCTAGGGTTTAGGGATTTGGTATAATCCGGGTAATGTGCAGGCCTTGTGTGTTAATTGTATGCATTATGTGTTGTTTTTAGACCAAGAACGAGAAAGGAATCCGGAACACAGAAAAGCTCGGGTCGAATAGAGCATGGAATATTTCGAGGTAGGTGATGGCTTATGATTTTCTGTGAATGTGTATAGTGATGTACTCATGTCTAAGTGATTGTATGCCTTACATTGCTTAGGGAAATTGTGTGGAATGTTTAGGTTCCTGGTTACAGTCTGTGATTGAATGGTTTACTTGTTGGTTTTACAAGTTGTGTGTGTTCATATATTAACTGTGGTTGTTGACATTCGGTTGGCTCGGGTACCACACCTGGTACGGGTATAACACATGGTTGGCACGGGTACCACGCCTGGTACGGGTATATCATTCGATTGGTACGGGTACCACGCCTGGTACGGGTTTATTTTATTGCATCTTGTATTGTTTCATTGACTATTGTATTGCATTGGTTGATATTGGTTCAGTGAGTGGACTGGGTTATTTTACTAAATGTGATACTTGATATTGGTTCCGTAAGTGGACCAGGTTAATTTACTGGGTGTAATACTTGGTAATGGTTCGATGAGTGGACCGGGTTGTCTAGTTAAACGTGCTAGTGTTGATGGTCCTTGAGTGGCCGAAAACTGTTGTATAATTGCTGTGTTGGTCTTGGTTTAGGCCGGGTTGAACAATTTCTTTTAGTGTGGTCAAGAGGGGATTCCAGGGTGGGTCCGAGCTAGACGGAGAGGATTGTTATGGTTACATGTTAGTGGGTTAGAACTGTAAGAGATAGATTCATGCGGTAACAAGATAGTTAGAGACCTGTAGGCTAGATGTGCCTATGATTATTGTTGCATGTTTGCCATACTCCTTACTTGATATTGTTATACAAAATATATATTGTTTACTTGAAAACTTGCTGATGATCCTACCAGTACACAGTGGTGGTGTACTGATACTGCACTTGTATTCCTTTTGGTGAGTACAGGAAATTTACCAGCGACTGAGACGAGACCTCGCATCTAGCACCGGCGATTTTTGACTTTCAAGGGTGAGCTGCTTGATTCGAGCTACATTGGGTTATCATTAGAGTTTCAGTCAAATTGTTTCGGACTTAAAACAATTTCAGTTTATCTATTGGGGTTGCATCCCCATACTCTAGATTTGGTATTGATGTTTGGTACAATGACTTTCAGTTCCTAGGTGGGATTTTCCGCAGGATTATATTAATGATTAGTTTTGTCTTATTTTGATTGTTAGCTTACTATCTGTTATTGGTTTTAGCCTGTTAGTTAGGCAAATAGTGGGACTCTATTGGTTCGCTCATCTGGGAGTTGGGTGGGTGCCACTCACAGCAGATTGGGTCATGACAGATAGACATGCTCGGGAAAATAGAAATCAAAGATCGAACTAATCATGTCAATCTCAAATCCAAAAACCAACAACTTAGCCATAGCAGGGAACAATTCAGTAAATAAATAACAAGAGTCTACCTACAGTCCCCCGGCCGCCCATACAACCGAAGAACACAAACAAGTGGAAAAAAAACCTCCGGCATCCCATACTACCGGAGCGTACAATCAACAAACAGCAAACAAGGATGGAGCCTCAAACAATGAATGATATGATGCATGAGGATCTCAAGTGAAATGGTATCTCTGTATTTACCTCATCCGGTGTCGATTGGGCCCAGCAGGTAGGTTTCTTGGAAGGACATTGCCAGTATACCTCTACTCCACCGTATACCCTTCCTCCAGCACACGCAACCCGAAGCCCCAGGCCCGGATGGCAAGGTCCATGGAGGTCCCGGACCCCATACTAAAACTCAGTATCAAAACATGTCATCAGGAAGAAAGTCCGGGTTCAAGATAGAGACCCAGTATCGAATATGCATGCCCAGACCCTGTCCAGGACTAAAGTAGTGGGAAAATATCTCAAAAACCCCTCCAAGGGTGCCCGGGTATAACCGTTTCTAAACAGTAGAAAGTCATCTCAGGTACTCGGTCCGATCGAGTCTGAAATCATGTCAAGTAGTAAGAAAACTCAACTAGCACCCCAACCCTGCCGAGTCTAGCGTTAATAGTAAAACTGATGATAGAAATCATAATTTGACCTTCTTTTACCCCAAAAATATTCACAAGTTAAATCAAATCATTTCTAATTCATTTCAATCAAAAACTGGCCTCCGGGGCCATGCAAGGTTTAGAAAATAATGCCAGTAGGCCCGAAGCTAAAACCGTAGTAAAACATGGATAAAACCTCTTTATATGCATGGAAATGGTATGATCAAACACAATAGCTGCCCAGCAGCTCACAATCAACCTATCGACCCTGCACAGGCCCATAGCTACTCAGCAAGCATAACCAGTCTAGAAGGATAATTCTATGCATGGGACTCGCGGACATTCTCAATATCCCACCTTCTATGTTCCAGAGTCAACAAGGCCTCACAAGACCACAAGGGTAAATAAAACGTATCGGCAAGTACTACAAGCATCGGAGGAACAAAAGTAGGCGGGCATGAATAAAACGGTCAATGTATGTGGTACCAACCTAATAAACCCAACCCAAGAATGCCCATTAATACAATTTTATCCTATATATGCTAAGTTTAGGGAGTTTAAACCATAACCTACCTGCCTTCCGACGATAAGCTGCTAGAACGACCATATCCAAGCTTGAACCACTCCAAGAAGCTCCAAAATGACAAAAATACCTTCCAAAAAACGTCTGAATGCCCATAGTTCCTTCACATAAATTGTTCCTTACGTCCTAAGATTCACAAACACTATATATACGGAGCTTATACTCACCTTTAAGTAGTTCATAATTAAGCTTATAGCAAATTTCCCAAAAGGACCATAACTTGACGAAACATCCGTAGAACTTCATAAAAATGATCATAAAAGAGCCCCGAGATGGTTACCTTAGCAAATCAAGTGTAAAGCTTGAAGAACCACCAAGAAATACCAAGTCCTATCTTCTGAAACCAGCTCCAAACGTGGCTTATCGAAGGGGAAAATAATTGCCACGCGTAGAGATCGTGTTTGTAGGCACGGGGACAAACTTTAGCGATAGAAATCACCAAAAATGCACCTTGATCACTCAAGAAATCTCTTGGAACCCTCCCTTTTTCTCTCTGTTTTAGAACTGTTTTGGAGTTTTAAAACGTGAAATTGAGGCTTTAAATCGATTTTGACCCGACCCGGTTTGCGACCCGGTTTCTGCCAGACAGTCCGCGATAAAAAAGCCATAACTTTTTACTCCGAGATTGGATTGATGTGAGATTTTGTGTGTTGGAAACTAGACTCGTAGACCTTCAATTTGGTAGGTCGGTGGACTTCTAACTATTTATATATTGAGAGAAAAGCTCTTAGACATTTGAACCAAAATTCAGAAAATTTATTAAAGAAACTTACGGTAACTTTTGCCGACTTGCTTGACTACAAAACTTAACATACGACCATAAAGACCAAACAAACGGCCCGGGCACCGAACTACCGGTCCCGATAATCCTTAAATGACTTGGGGCCACTACATGCAAGCTCTAACAGTACAAGAAAGACAAAAATGCATAAATGACCGGAAGGGTCATTACAAAAGAACAAAATCGTAAGTTTAGTTATTACAGAAGAACAATAAATGACCGTAAGTTTTTTTAGGGGCTGTATTTGGGTGCTCATAAATATAACATTAGCATTAGTATTATTCTCGTAGTTTCTTGTCAACATGATATTTCACGTTCTTCATTTGTCGCATCAGTTTTCCCTAAATGGTATGTTACGTTTCCCTATTGTTTGCTATGACTTAGTTTTTATGTCTTATTTACTGCTATATTCTCTTTTTTGAAACTATTTTGTTATTCATTATTTGAGTCGGGAGCTTAGCGAAAACAATCTCTCTATCTCCACAAAGTAGGGGTAAGGTTTGCGTACACTCTACCCTCCCCGGACCCCACTTGTGAAACTACATTGGGTATGTTATTGTTGATGAATTGATGAATATAACACATCACCAATTTCCAAAAGGAAAAAAGATAAGTAGGATGATTTCAGAAGCAACTAGATAGTTGATGTACGAGAGTTCCAAAACCTAATCCCAGTGCTTTAAATTTAACAAGGAACATGGGATCAAAGTTTAAAAAACCCCTGTAGCACATTGTATAGTAGCATGATCCATGAATGGTCAAATATGTCACTATTTCCTTTATACGAACTGTCACTGTTGACATCAAGGACTTCATTTCCCTTTTCTCTTTTTTCTATAGTTAATTTTGTATCTCTTTCTTTGTATGTTAGAAAGAAAAATGAGAAGCGGACAATTTTACAACTAAACAATCATGTATTTTACAAATAATTTCAGTAATTACTTTGAATATGAGATAGATCCACCATAGCTTTACTTTTAAGTGCCTCTCTCCATATTAATTCAACAACTTCCGAATAGTTGTTAATGAAAATGCCGAGGCACCTCACTGCTTTTGGAAGATATGGATGAAATTTGACAGCACTTTCTTGAAGAACTTTCTCTCCCAACACATAGGTACGAGGTGAAATATTCTAAACCAAAAGAGGACATCATTAAAAAAAAGAATGATAAATTAATAAAGTTGTAGAGGAAAAGCCATACCTGATTTTCCTTCTTAACACTACTTATGAGGATGTTCAAAAGGATGTCCAGAAGCTGCATTAGAATTTCTTCACTCTCTTTTATCATCATGGTCATTATTTCCTCGATGTCCTTGAATACTTGATCAAGGTGCTCCGGCCTTACAATAGGGCAAGAGATAAAACAATTGTCAGCCATTCCCCAGAAGAAAAAAATGGCATACTGAAAAATGGTAGTCTTTGACACTTTTACATGCGATGTACCTTAGCATATAAGTTGATTCATGCTGCATTCAATATATAAAGGTACAACAGTGAATATTTTGCTAGAAGTGTCATATACTCCCTTCATTCCATTTTCTATAACAGTGTTTGATTATTATAAATTTAAGGTGTATAATTGACTTGTGATTAATTAGTGATAGTGGAAAAATATCTAATTAATAGTCAAAGAGTTAGTTTGATAAAGAAAATATCATACTTATCAGATTTCAAATTTAATATCAACTCTCTTTAATATACCCACATGTTTTAAATCATTCAAGGACATGCAACTGCTGAGGCACCCATATAAAAGTGCTCCTAGGAGAGAAATTTACCGAGACAAAACTCTAAGCAAAGTAGCTAACTAAAATATACTGAACCATGAGATAGAAGTAGACACAAGCAATTACTCATCTCATTCATAAGCGTTCTTCTTCTTAAGGTTGACATTTTGCAGTTTAGTTTATTTCTTCTCCTAGTGCACATATAAGTAAATTAAAATAAGAAAAAACAAATGAACAACAACAAATAAAATACCAGTAAAGTTACACTGATGTGGTCAGGTTCAATCCCTCTTTCCTTTAGAAAAATTCTGAATGAATAGCATAATTGGAGATATACCTTATACTATTCAGAAAATGTTGAAACATCTGAACAACCAATGCATATAACTCGAGATCCAACATAAACATGCATATTAGGTACTTTGCAAGAACTTCAATAATTAAGGCAGCCTTTGAATAATAGCGACCATCCAAGCAAGACAATTTCCCAAGCGCCAAAACTGCAAGCTCAAAGAAGTCATGTCCGCCAATTGAGCAACAAACTAATCTGTAAGTGTGTATATATATTATGAATGCATACAAGTAAATCATAGATGCAAAACTACTACAAAATCTGAACCATGAATTACAAAGCAAAACAGTTTAGTTAGAAGAGAGACGGAAAAACAGTCTGACTTCCAACTTGGGCAAAGAAGGCTATATGAGTTGTATTTGCCTTAAGTCTGCTATCATCATATGGTTGATCTTGATCTGCAATAATCATGATATCACTAATGCAATATGCAACTGACACCTTCACGTCTATGTCAAGATGCCGTAAAAATCCATCTGCAACTAGTGCTTCCATTGTAGGCCGAATAGTATCTTGCACCGATGCAGGGGGAACTTTGTAACACCTCAAATATTCTAAGCTAGTACCCAAAGATTTTTCATGAGTGTAATTATCATTTTCCTAGTATGGTGAGTGCTTTGGATGCAAATCATGTTCATAAGAAACTCCTATCATCAAGTTAATTTGAAAGCACCTCAACCAAATGAGTTTTCATATAAGACTAAGCTAGAGTCAACTTCAATCAATAACTTATCCTAGAATATAATGATTTAGGTGGCCTATTATCCACCAAATTAAAGAATTTGGAGTCTTCTTTGGAAAGCCACTGACCGCGCATTAATCCAAGTACAGAGTAACAAGTTATGGGTATTTTACTGCAGCACTATCAGTGACCACGGAAGGGATGACGACCCGTGGAATGGAACCACGGTCCGTACTGTGACTCGTGAAAATAGACCTGAACCTTAAAATTTTCATCTTCAAAACCACTAGTTGGTCCACAACCCGTAGACCAAAACCAGGTCCGTAGAGTAACCCGTGGTTTATCAAATTTCAGCTTTTCTTCCCAGTTTCCATGAGTGACTTGACGGGTCATCATTTCGAACGACGGTCCGTCCTGTTACCCGTGGAATCACCTTCAGAGAGGTACCAAGTCTTTTAAATTCTATGAGTGGGTTGATAACTCATCAACCCATACCATGAACCTTCCTTCCATCCGTAGTTTCTGAGGGTCAGAGAATCCTTATTTCTTGAAGTCAAAACCACGAGTCACAGGATGGTCCATCGTTCAGAATCACGGACCATATAGTGACTCATGAAATGGAATTCTAGCAGACTCCCTAAAGTTGTTCCTAAAACCACGGACCAAATGATGGTCCGTCATTCACTTTTACGGTCCGTAGACTGACTCGTGGTCCTTAAAGCCGAGTCATTTTATCAGTTTTTCCAATCTTAAGTCCAAGGGTATTATTGTAATTTTCTACTTGTTTAACTCTTAAGTGAGGTAATTTTTACCACCTTTAGTAGAGTTTTTACCCCAATTAGCCTAAGTCTCTTCTTATTTCCTCATTCAAGCACCCAAAAGAGAAAAGAACTTCATAACTCCAAATCTCAAACAAGGGTTTCAATTCCAAGTCTCCATTTTTCTCATTCTTAATTGGGAAAGCTTCAAATCAGGTATGTGGATATTCAACAAGTGATCCATTCACCCTTGTTCCCAAAACCCTGAAGTTTTACTTTGATTTATGAATTTATGAAATTAGGGTTCTTATCCAAATTAGGGAAATCTTATGAAATCAATTTTAAAGCATCAATTCATGGTTTCTCACTCATTACCCATGATTTATTTGAGATTCCTTAATTGTTTTTAAAAGCCCATTTATTTAGAATAAATTCTAGTATGATTTCACTAAAATGCATATTTTCAAGTAAAATTGGCATATTTAGATAACATGGCCTCAAGTATTATGAAATTGCATGCCTAATTCTTCAAGCTATGAATTTAGAATGGAAGTATGTTTGAATTATGGCTATGCTAAGCTTTATGACTTATAATTTGAGATTTCATGACATTAGATATGTCTTTATGCTTTTCAAATAGTTTTGGCATTAAATATGTAACCAGTATTATATGAGTTATATGTATGTTTTAGGAATTGTATTTAGCACCGAGCGATGAGAGTTATAGACCACCCAAGTCCAAAATTATGTTGCCAACATAGGTTAAGAGGGTCCTCATTAATTGAGAGTGTCTCCTAGGGTTTATGAAAGTGGTTCCACGCGATGACATGTATAGTGCCCCATGCCTTGGCAAGGTTCAGGGTAGCTTTGCCAACTAGGGTTATATAGTTGGATCCCATGTAGCTCACATGGTCTATTATCGGTTATAAGAAATTCCCATATGAATGTTTTCAAGCTTTTAAGTTATATGATCTTCTATTTTGAAACTTGGGTTATTGTTTTATTACTTACATTCAAATTTTGATATTTACTTATGATTTCTTCTATTTATGCATGAACTCAGTTTTAAGCATGCTTTCAAGTATACTTTATCATGACATATGAATATCTCACATACTCAGTACATTCCATAGTAGTGAATGCATACCTCTTTGTTCTGCATCCTATTATGATGTAGATCCTATAGCCCTCTCCCAGATTCGTGGCTAGTAAGTCAGCAACACATCCAGCCATCTTGGTGAGTCCTCTTCCTTCGAGGATTTGGAGTTTAGCTTCATTCAAGAATTTTAGTTCTTTCATTCAGTTTTCAGTATTTAGTCTTAGCTGGGGGCTTGTCCCAATAGCTCATCAGTAGTAGACGCTTTCAGACATAGATTCAGATATTTAGCTTAATTCAAATTGTCATTTTTAGACTTATATTTTTATAATAGATTAAGTTGCCCATTACTTAAGTTAAGCTTCCGTTCTTATGTTTTGTTCAATTTTAAGGTCATGCTAATGCTAGAGGGTTATCTTGAGATCACTTGTTATCTTGGGTCCCGTGTTATGTCTAGGGGGTAGGCTCGGGGAATGACAAACTTGGTATCAAAGCATCAGGTTCAAGAGTCCTAGGGAATCTCAAAGCCGCATCAAGTAAAGTCTCTTTCATGCGTGTGAAGCGCACCACACTTATAAGAGGAAGGCTATGAGGTGTCTTAGGAAAAACTTCACTTCTTTCATATTCAATATCATGCGATAGAGTTTAACTCTATTTACCCTTCTAATTCATTTCTTACGCATTTCAGATAATGCCTCCGTGAAGAAACCCCAAGAGGGATGCTAATCCTCCTTGTCCTGACCACAAGGCTACGAATGCAAAATTTTGTGAAGCCATCTGTATGTTGGATCAAGCCATGACAGCTCAATTGAATGAGAAAGACATACTGAAGAAGAAAAAGAGGAAGAACAAGACAACCAAAATATGGAACCATAACTCAGGGTTAGTAGAAAACTGGTAGTAGGAACCGGTCATCTTTTTAGCAGAGGTCATCCGGACCAACCCTGCCTTTAGTTAGCACACCTGCACTCGATTCTTATTCTTGTCATAGTAGGGCTCCAAAGACCTTGAGGTACCCTCGTTGTAGTAGTTGGGGTATGTTTCATCTAGTTTAGTGCCTTACAGACAAAGAAGGGTGTTTTAGGTGTGGTCAGTTAGGTCATAGAATCAGGGATTGCCCCTCATCTAAGCAGAGCAACAATGGTGTTCAGCTCCAAAATCAATTCCTATCACTGCCTAGCTAGTCGGGTCAGAGTGTTCCTCCAAAAGCTAAATAAGGTATGTCACTAGATATCTTCCTTGATGCACCCATAGTCCTCAGAACCCTATATTTGTTTGGTGTTGAGTTGTATTAGCTTAGAACAAAGTGTGGATAGAGGAGTATAGCATCACAATGGATAGTAGAAAGAGAGAGTTGTGGGTTGTTAAAATCATGTAATCTTGACATGTCATTGCTAGGGATAGGTTGGAAGTTAATGAAGGTGATATGTACAACCCCTATATAATATAGAAAGATTGAGGCTTCGATTTTTAGGTGAGGGAGAGTCTCATCCTATAGAGGGAAGTGGATATTCATGCTAGATTCTGGAGTAATGTATGTTCATTTAGGGTAAAATGATTTTAATGTTGTTTAGAGATTAGCGAGAGGTCCACAGATTTAGAAAGGTAGCATGAGTCTAAGGGGGAGATGATGGGATGTAGAATCAGTCAGATTTTGGAGGCTCATGTGGTGATGCTAGTGAGTGTTAAAACAATGTTAAGGGGTGCAGAGACTTATTCCTATCCAATGCATCTTGAGTATACTTCCGTCATTATGATACCTTTTGCTTGCCTTGTGTGTCGGTGCCATGGTCATATTTTAAATTTATGCACTCCATTCAGATTCACTCTCATATTCAGCTCCTAGAATGACAAGTGATTTCTTCAGACAATGATTCTACTCTTACTCTATGATTCCATGAATCCCAGCTTTATGCCCTGGGACTTACTATCTATGTAAACTCATGTCTCTCAGTATTCTCAATCCTATTCACTCAGTTTAGTCTTCATACATGCCTTAGTATCAAATCAAATCATGTCACACCATGTATGTGCTCAGACCTGATTTCATGAAACATTTCATGCTTGTAGTTTCCTTGCTCTAGCCATGCTTTATATGTCCGAGATATGAGGCACTCATTCCATTGCACTCGACTTCTTGGACCTCACCTTGAGTGTCTATAACATACTGAGTGTAAGTTAAGACGGACCTGTAACCCTTCATTCATGACGTTCATGCTCCCACCATTTTCTTTCAGTGATTCCAGTTCATATTATTATAAGTGTTAGGGGAGAAAGCCTAGGAGTAGCCTAGATGGGAGGTAGCAAATTTCTTTTACTTGTTACTGTACTTGTTCCACCTTGTCTTCTAGGTGTGGAGGAATTGCAAGTTAAGGATTATTCATGCGAAGTAGTTAGATGAGAAATTTTGGTATGTCTCTATGTAGAAATGCTTGAAGTTGCAGCTCCTAAATATGCTAAGGGAGAGGGGGAAGGTCTAGAATAGGGTAAGCTATGAAACAATAGGGTGACCATAGTTATAAGATTAAATATCGTGATAAAATATATGTGGGCCTTTGCTTTAGGCGAATAGTGACCGATTGATTAGGAGCTCAATGTTAGTTGGTGGTTGTAATAAGAAGGAATACTATCCTTCGTAGGTAACTCTAGATGCAAGAGATTTAGTCAAGATAGGCTTGAACATGAAGGAAGCAGGTAGTTAGACTAAGACCTTAGTATCTATATGTGCGCTAGTGAGAATTTTAGTTAAAAATTGTAAGTGTGGTATTTAGAAGAGAATAGTTTTCCCGTATAGCTACTTCTATCAATTTTATGTTTCTTTCAGCTAACTACGATTTCTAAGAATGCGTTCGTTCTTTATTAGTTTCAGTTAAGTCCCTACTCTCACTCCAGGCCAGTTATCATGTTGGATATCCAGTTTCATATCCTATCTGTGTTCTTATACTTTCAGTATGCATATACGTCTCACGAATCCATCTCAGTTCATATTTCAGTTAGAAATCAAATACCATATCAGTACTCCAGCTTTTAGAAACCAGTTGATGGAATTGCAGCTCTTTCCCTACCACCTTAGCCTAGTTAGTTGTCATGCCCCAAGCCTATACCCTGTATGCGACACGGTGCTTAGAGTCACAAGTGACTCCAAGCTAAGCCATAGCCTGGCATACTGCTGAGATAAAGACTGAAAGTAAATGTGGAAGCTGATATGTACTGGGCTCTTTTGAAAATATTATAAAAAAATAAACTATTATAAACTGATATACGATAGCATTTGAAAACTGATACAACTGAGTGACTGATTGTCTGACTGTCTATGAAGCCTCTACTAACATTGACTATAGTTAGCCCGGACATGACCCCCAACTATCTTTAATCAATGTACAACAACTAAAATAACCTCTATAACTACTAACTGAGTGGAGTTGCCAGAAAAGAAGAACTCGTTCCTTGCTGGCTGGAAGCTGCGATCTGTCTGACCATGATCTTGGAAGCTCGCACTAAAACCTGCATCATCAAAAGGATGCAGCACAAAAAGGTATGCGATCAGTACTTTGAATGTACTGAGCATGTGAGATAATGCACTAACTTTTAAAACATGATAAAACATGTATATACTAGAAACATAACTGAAAGCTGGACTAAGTATGGATATGTGAGAATCCAAAAGTTAACACTGTAAAACATGGGCTCTTTTACTGAAGAGTATAAAATGTTTCTGAGTTGTAAACTCTGAGATACATAGACTATGAGATAAATAAACATTCTAAAATATTGATGAGTTGTCTAAAAACTATAAATTGAATCTGTAGTACTCAGGCCCAAACATAACATGCACAAAGTCTGAAATGCAAGGATATTCTGGAAAATATAATTTAAAAGTTGTAAAACTGAACTGATGGCCTAGTACACAACTACTGAGTCTAATTCTGTGAGAGAGTCTATTAACTGACATAAACCACGTGCGCTAAATATGGAGTCCGATGTATACGCCCCATCGAGAGGACTCAATATACCTTGCCAGGGTATAGAGGCATGATTGGCGTGATCACTAGTTCTGATGTCCAATTGAGGGGACTTATAAACCTATGATGGCACGTAGTTTTGGAACTTGAGGGTACGCTGAACCCTAGTCCAAATTGATGCTAAATACTACTCCCAAACTGAACGATGATAGCTCATTTATAACTGAAGTTCTAGAATGTTGCATCAGAACCTAATTTATCTAGATGATTCTGAAAGACTGTATAATTGAAAATTATTCATAAAGCATGTGGACATATCTAGATTTCATACCAATTATGAAACTTACTAAGTCCATAATCATTGATGGCATATGCTGAAAGTTCATATTTAAAACATATTCTTGTAGAATATACTGAGGGTAAGATGAAGCCTGCTAAATCATGAGAAGTTTTAAAGAAAACTTGTAGATTGAAAACTTGCTAATTTCATGCTTTGAACTGAATGCTAGTAATCTGGATTAAATCCTGAAGAAAATCAATTCTCATGAAAATACTACCCTTTCAAGCTAGATTCTTGGTTTCTTAAAGTTCTTGTAAAAGATCTTGCAAGTCATTGGAATCATGGAGCAAATCTTCTAAAATAGGCTATAATTCATGTAGAAATCATAAGGACTTAATTTTGTAAAATTTAGCATGATTGGGTGAGAATCCTAGTTTCTAACATCATGAAATTTAAAATAGAAGGCTGAGGCTCTGGGAATATGAGCGAACTAAACCCTTAATGAATACCCACATACCTGGTGGATGATAATCCCTGAAGAGAAATCTAAAGTTGAAGCTTTGGAGAAGAAGCCCTAGGTCTGAACTTTGGAAAAGAGCATTCTTTTCTTCTTGAAACTGACTTAAGAGGAAACTGAATTATTTTGAGGTTTAGACTTAATGAAAATAAGCCTAAGACTATTTATAGTCGGAGCTAAAAGAAAAAGAAATGGACTGAAATACCCCTGGAAAACTAAATTAAACGCTGCTGAAATTTCTCGGAAAATCGAACCACGGATTTGTTGATGGACCGTGGTTCTGAATGATGGACCATCAACTGGCCCGTGGTTTTGTCCCTGAGTTTTGGGGTTCTATGAAGGTGATTCCATGAGTTTACAGGACGGATCGTCATTTGAAAGTACGACCCGTGAAGTCACCCGTGGAAATCTGGAAGAAAGGCTGAAAATTGAAAAACCACGGGTCATACTATGGACCGTGGTTTTGGTCTATGGATCGTGAACCAACTCATCATTTTGAAGGTGAAAGTTTTAAGTTGAAGTTCTATTTTCACGAGTCACAGTACGGACCGTGGTTCAGAACCACGGTTCGTCATTCCCATCCGTAGTCACTAGCAGTGTTGCAGTAAAATACTCATAACTTTTTACTCCAGACTCTGATTAATGCACGGTCGGTGGCGTTGGAAAGAAGACTCAAAAACCATTAATTTAGTGGGTACTAGGCTACCTAACTCTTCATATTTTTGGAGGTGTGATGATTTGAAGATGATACTAATTTAGTCTTGCATGAAAACTTCTTTGGTTGGGGTGCTTTCAACTTAACTTGCTTATAGAAGTTTCTTATGAACATGATTCACATTGAAAACCCTTTCCACACTACGTAATCGATCAGGAAACTCAAGGAAATAGTTTGGGTCTTAGCTTGAAATTTTTGGGGTGTTACAATATCTCCCCCTTGGGATCATTCGTCCTCGAATGAAGACTAACTAGGCTGAAGTTGTGGGGAAAGAGCTGCAATCCCACCATCTGAGTTCTAAAAGCTAGAGTACTGACATGGTAACTGATTTCTGACTGAAATAGGAACTGATCTAGGTTCGTGAGGCATGTATGCATACTGAGAGCATAAGAACACTAATAGGACATAAAACTAAATGCCCAACATAATAACTGGTCTGGAGTGAGAGTATAATATGAAACTCATAAAGAATGAATGCATTCTTAGAAATCGTAGTTAGCTTAAAGGAACATAAGACTAAGAGGAATAATTATACGGGAACACTATTCTCTTTTAAACTAAACTTACTAGCATGGACTGAACTAAGCGTAGGGCCTT
Organism: Jaltomata sinuosa; assembly: GCA_003996215.1. Classification (NCBI taxonomy): domain Eukaryota; kingdom Viridiplantae; phylum Streptophyta; class Magnoliopsida; order Solanales; family Solanaceae; genus Jaltomata; species Jaltomata sinuosa. The sequence goes on from QJPP01005060.1 coordinate 350,430, forward strand.
CTGACCTTAGGAGTGATTCGATTTCTGACAGGTCTGAACTGGTCTAATATGAGGAGTCTACTATCTTGCTATCTGAAGCTACTGGACATAAGGTATGAGCACCCTGGGCAGGGAGTAAGAACAAGACTATTTCCGCCTCAAACAATATGGTTGACACACTTTAAGCTTAGGAACACCCTTTTTAACTAGACCCACTTTATCTGAATGCCACACTTGCTATCTGCAACTGAAATTCTCATCAACACACAAATAGATATTGAGGTCTGAGCCTAACTATCTTTTTTCACATGTTCAAGCCTATCTCAACTAAATCTCTTGCATCTAGAGTCATCTCCCAAGAATAGTATTCTTTCTTATCACGAAAATTAACTAACCTTGAGTTTTAATCAATGGGTTACTAGTCGCACAAAGCATAGGCCCACGTGTATTTCACCACAACATTCAAGCCTAGTAGCATGATCATCTTATGGCTTGTTTAAAGCTGGCACTATATGAGGCTTGTATAATCTTCCCTAGCATATGTAGAAACTATAACTGCAAGAACTTCTGCAAAAGGATACCAAAAAGAGGAAAATCTAGTACTTCCCATCTAGGCTACTACTTAGCTTCCCCCACTAACACACTTTTTATGATCTAGCCACTCAAGGTGAGGTCTGAGAAGTCAAGTACAGGGGTCGGAGTCTCACATAGTAGACATCTGAAGCATGGTTGGAGTAAGGAATCATAAGCATGAATTGTTCAAGAAATCTGGTCTGAGCATATACCTGATGTAGAATGATTTCATTAGCCATGAAAGCGTATCCTGAGGACAGAACTGAGTACATAAAACTGAGCATATTCTGAGATATGAGTTTAAATATCTATCGAGTCTCATTGCATAAAGCTGGAATTCATAGAATCATGAAGTAAGACTTGGACCGCTGTCTGGAGCAATTTATGTTTGTTCTAGGAGCTGAGTATAGACATGAATCTATAGGGAGTACATGAACTTATACATGAGTGTGACATAAATACGTCTGATTATGGTGTCATCTTGACTGAAGTGCTAGAAAATCTGCTGGAATAAGAATGGATCGATATCCCATCATAGACCTTTCTAGAATTTTGTACTGGTAGAGTCGCAAGACTCGACTTGGTTCTTCATTCTATCATCTCCCCCTTAGCTTGAAATTCACCTCTCTAAGTTTGCGGATCTCTCTTCTAAACTAGGTTGTAACTGAAGATGCTAAACCCTTGCTAGGTCTCCTCTTGAGGCATCTCTTAGCCTCCTCTTTATCCTTAAGGCTATCAGTAGAGGATTCATACTCTTACTGGTGTGGATAACAACTTCTTCTAATATTTAGCAATCTGACCCTTTACCTATTCGTCTACTAACATCACATCTCTAAGTTCACATCCACCAAAATCAATTGAATTAAACCACGCTAAGGGACTCAACATCGTCTATCTATAATCTTCTGAACATTATACAATAACAACTACTCTGGGTGCACATCTATCTTTCTGGTGCTTAAGGCTCTCTTCTTTATCTCATGACTTAGTCACAATTTACCAATTCACCTAGGCGTCACATATACATCTTATAGCTGTTATAATTCTGAATCCATACACCTAGTTTTGGGGTCATGCTGTCACTTATGGCCCATAACATCCCTATTCATACTAGTTGTTGAGAAATTGTACTAACCAAGTGCTTACACAACTATACATTTTGGCTAACATGCCACTCATAGTAAAGTTTCTTGAAGAGGGTCTGAGAGCACGTTCTACTACAGGCTCAACTGCACGAGTGGAAAAGGATACATGCTTTTGGATTCGTAGACTTTAATGCACTAGTGGGCTCCTCTCAAGCCCTTGTGCAGTCTATTAACTTTCTGATGGCTCTATTTGTGAGCATCTTACTGACAGGGATCTGAACTACACTATCTCCACTACCTCGAAAGTGAGGCATGACTGGAGGAATTGGGTCAACCTATGAATCTGTATAAGTTTCTGAAGGAACGACTTTACTGCATGATCTGGAGTATGAACAAAGGGAAACATTTCCGAAATGACCCGTAGCCCCTTGAAGAAAAGTACAGACATTTTCGTACCGTGCAAGACTCTACTAGACACAACTTCACAGACACCCTAGGACACTTGAACACTATGCTCTGATACCAAGTTTGTCATGCCCCGAGCCTACAACCTAGACTTGACATGGTGCTTAGAGTCACAAGTGACTCCAAGCTAACCCATGGCCTGGCATACTGCTGAGATAAAGACTGAAAGTAAATGCGGAAGCTAAAATGTACTGGGCTCTTTCAAAAATATTATAAGAAAATAAACTATTATAAATTGATATATGATAGCATTTGAAAACTGATACAACTGAGTGACTAACTATCTGTCTGTCTATCAAGCCTCTACTAACATTGACTATGGTTAGCTGGGACATGACCCCCAACTATCTTTAATCAATATACAATAACTGAAATAACCGCTATAACTACTAACTGACTGGAATTTCCAGAAAAGAAGAACTCGTTCCTTGCTGGCTTGAAGTTGCGATCTGTCTGACCATGATCCTGGGAGTTAGCACTAAAACATGCATCATCAAAAGGATGTAGTACAAAAAGGTATGCGATCAGTACTTTGAATGTACTGAGCATGTGAGATAATGCACTAACTTTTAAAACATGAGAAAACATGTATATACTAGAAACAAAACTGGAAGCTGGACTAAGTATGGATATGGGAGAATGCATAAGTTAACACTATAAAGCATGGGCTCTTTTACGGAAGAGTATAAAACGTTTCTGAGTTGTAAACTGTGAGATACATAGACTATGAGATGAATAAACATGCTGAAATATTAATGAGTTGTCTAAAAACTATAAATTGAATTTGTAGTACTCAGGCCCAAACATAATATACACAAAGTCTGAAATGCAATGATATTCTAGAAAATATAATTTAAAAGCTTTAAAACTAAACTGAGGGCCTATTACACAACTACTGAGTCTAATTATGTGGGAGAGTCTTTTAACCGACATAAACCATGCGAGCTAAACATGGAGTCCGATGTATACGCCCCATCGAGAGAACTCAATATACCTTGCCAGGGTATAGAGGCATGACTGGCGTGATCACTAGTTCTGATACCCAATTGAGGGGACTTATAAACCTACAGTGGCACGTAGTTCTGGGGCTTGAGGATACGCTGAAACCTAGTCCAACTCGGTGCTAAATACTACTCCCAAACTGAATACTGATAGCTCATTTAAAACTGAAGTTCTGGAATGCTGCATCAGAACCTAATTTATCTAGATGATTTCTGAAAGACTATATAACTGAAAACTATTCATAAAGCATGTGGACATATCTAGATGTCATACTAATTATGAAACTTACTAAGTCCATAATAATTGATGGCATATGCTGAAAGTTCATATTTAAAACATATTCTTGTAAAATATACTGAGGGTAAGCTGAATCCTGCTAAATCATGAGAAGTTTTAAAGAAATTATGTAGACTGAAAACTTGCTAACTTCATGCTTTAAACTGAATGCTAGTAATCTGGATTAAATTCTGAAGAAAATCAGTTCTCATGAAAATACTACCCTTTCAGGCTAGATTTTTGGTTTCTTAAAGTTCTTGTAAAAGATCTTGCAAGTCATTGAAAAATGGAGCAAAACTTCTAAAATAGGCTATAATTCATGTAGAAATCATAAGGACTGAATTCTGTAAAATTTAGCATGATATGGTAAGAACCCTAGTTTTTAGTATCATGAAAGTTAAAATAGAAGGCTGAGGTTTTAGGAATAAGGGTGAAATAAACCCTTACCGAATACCCACATACCTAGTGGATGATAATCCTTAAAGAGAAATCTGAAGTTGAAGCTTTGGAGAAGAAGCCCTAGGTCTGAACTTTGAAGAATAGCATTTTCTTCTTCTTGAAACTGACTTGAGAGGAAACTAACTTGTTTTGAGGTTTAGACTTAATGAAAATAAGCCTAAAACTATTTATATTTGGAGCTAAAAGAAAAAGGAATGGTCTGAAATACCCCTGGGAAACTAATTAAAAGCTACTGAAATTTCTCGGTATATCGAACCACGGATTGGTTGATGTACCGTGGTTCTAAATGACAGACCATCAACCGACCCGTGGTTCTGTCCCTGAAGTTTGGGGTTCTCTAAAGGTGATTCCATGAGTTTACAAGATTGACCGTCATTTGAAACGATGACCCATGAAGTCACCCGTGGAAATCTGGAAGAAAGGCTGAAATTTACAAACCACGGGTCATACTACAGACCATAGTTTTGGTCAATGGGTCGTGAACCAACTCGTCATTTTGAAGAGGAAATTTGTAAGTTGCAGGTCTGTTTTCACGAGTCACAGTACGGACCGTGGTTCAGAACCACGGTTCATTATTCCCATCCGTAGTCACTGGCAGTGCTGCAGTAAAATACCCATAACCTTTTACTCCGGACTTGGATTAATGCGCGGCCAGTGGAATTTGAAAGAAGACTCAAAAATCTTTAATTTGGTGGGTACTAGGCCACCTAAATCTTCATATTTTAGGAGGTGTGATCATTTGAAGATGATACTAGTTTAGTCTTGCATGAAAACTTTTTTGGTTGGGGTGCTTTCAACTTAACTTGCTTATAGAAGTTTCTTCTGAACATGATTCACATTGAAAACACTTTCCACACTAGAGAATCGATCATGAAACTCATCGAAATAGTTTGGGTCTTAGCTTAGAATTTTTGGGATGTTACATTTGTCTTCATTTGAGGACGAATGATCCTAAGGAGGAGATATTGTAACACCTCAAATATCCTAAGTTAATACCCGAACCTTTTTTATGAGTGTAATTATCATTTTTCTAGTATGGCAAGTGCTTTTGATGTGAATCATGTTTATAAGAAACTCTTATCATCAAGTTAAGTTGCAAGCACCTCAACTAAATGAGTTTTCATATAAGACTAAACAAGGGTCAACTTCAATCGACCATTTATCCTAGAATATAAAGAGTTAGGTGGCCTAGTACCCACCAAATTAAAGTTTTTTTAGTCTTCTTTCCAACACCACTTATCGCACATTTATTCGAGTCCAGGTTAAAAAGTTATGGATATTTTACTGCAGCACTGTCAGTGATCACAGACGGGATGATGACCCATACCACGGTCCGTACTATGACTCATGAAAATAGTCCTGCTTAAAATTTTCATCTTCAAAACCACTGGTTGGTCCATGATTCGTAGACCAAAACCACAAACCCATGGTTTGTCAAATTTCAGCTTTTCTTCCCAGTTTCCATGAGTGCCTTGACGGGTCATTGTTTCGAACGATGGTCAATCCTATAACCCATGGAATCACCTTCAGAGAGGTACTAATTCCGCTAAATTCTACCAGTGGGTTGATGACCCATCAACCCATCCAACGACCCATCCTTCCATCAATAGTTTCTGAGGGTCAGAGGATCCTTATTTCCTGAAGTCAAAACCACGAGTCACAGTGTCACGCTCCGAGGTTACCCCCTAGACGTAACACAGGACTTGGGACCGCAAGTGCCCTAAGCTAACCCCTTGTTCATAGCGTACTCAAGCATATCAATAAAACAAGAGAGGAAGCACAATAGAGGAATCCAAATATAGGCATAAGCGTGAGTCGTCAAGTCAAATAAGGATACGACATAATAAAAGAAACCCGAATACCATCTATGTCTGAAAGCCTCTAATCATAACATAAAGAGTTGCTAGGACAAGACCCTAGCTAACTCAAAGTATGGAAATAAAATCTAGCATAACTAGGATCATAACTAGTCCTCGACCTAAGAGTACTCACCAATCGCTGACGGAAGTGGCCTGGGAACTCTAGCCACGAGCCTGGAAAGGAGCACCTGAATCTGCATCATTAAAGGATGCAGTGCAAGAGATGCGTCAGTACTATAGGATGTACCGAGTATGCGAGCGATGCATGAATCATGTTAAAAATAGTTTAAACTATTCTTAAGAATGAACTTGGTACATAGAAAAAATCATGAAGAAATATCAAAATGAAAGACATGAAGCAAGGTTTAAATTCATATATATAGAATCTTATAACGTTATAGCTTTAATTAAACATGAGGGAGTTTCTCTCAACCAACATAAACCATGCTGAGCTACATGGAGTCCGGTTTCATGAACCCACACCAAAAAAGATTGTCTTAACCGTCCAAGGTTAGAACCATGTCATATCAGAGGGCAACCTACGGTGGCAACATAGTTTTGGACTTGGGTTATCTAAACCCTTGTCTCCCGGTGCTAAATACTACTCCCAAAACATATAGCATAAGCTCATATACATGTGACATATTCAATGTTAAACTTGTTCATAACGTGTTCATACCCCGGATTGTCATACTACTTATGAATTAGAGTTTAAAATTGACCCATGAGCATTGATGGAACATCGGATGTCTTGTCTTGCATTATACTTCATAACATGAGAAATTTGCATGGATCGAGTTCAATTTCATAAAACATATACTTTCATAGAACATAGGAACTAGGCATGCACATACTTGAAAATCCATAAGGAACATGCTATCAAAATACCATTGATTAAATCAACTTCATGCATGTAGAAATTTCCATGGTTAAACTTAAATTCATGAAATAAGAGTTAACATGTAAAAACCCATGTAAAACCATGCATTTTAATAGTAATTTCCTAGCCAAATTATGAGAGGATCATATCTAGCAAAACCCATAAGAATTGGATAAGAACCCTAATTTGAAGATCATAAAATAAAAATTTGAATTAGGGGTTTTGGGCACAAGGGTGAAAGGAACCCATTGTTAATTACCCACATACCTTGATTGAAGATAACCCACTTAGATTGAAAAGACTTAGGAGACTTGATCTTGGAGCATGAGACTTGGAGCTTGAAGAAGAGCTTTCCCTTTTTGGGAAAAGAATCAAGATCTTAGAAGGAACTTAGGCTAATGAGGGTAGAAACCCTTCTTGAAGTAGTCAAAACAACATCATTTAGGAGTTAAAAGAGTGGGTAAATACTAAAATACCCCTGGGACTTAATTAAGAAAAGTTGGAAAATGTCGACTTTAGGGACCACGAGTTGGTCGATGGTCCATCGTCCAAAAGTAAGGACTGTCAACATGATCCGTGGTTTCTCACTGACACTTACTGGAGCTACTGGAATTGCATTCCATGAGTCACACTAAGGTCCGTACTTCCAAACGACGAACCGTCATGTGGACTCGTGGTTTACCTTGAGGGACTTGGACTCTCTGACTTTTAGGGATTATGGCTGGGGATAACGGTCCATCATCCAGAAGGATGGACCATCCTTCGACTCGTCATTTCTGGGACAGTTTTAGAGATCTACTAGAATCTAGATGATGGGTGCACAGGACGGACCGTGGTTTCAAACCACGAACCGTCGACTGACTCGTCATCTCTGGGTACTTGAGATTTTTCTGAGATTTTAACTTAGATAGCTGGTTTGATTTCTGAGGTGTTAAAATATCTCCCCCTTGGGATCATTCATCCTCGAATGAAGACTAAGTAAGGTAAATTGGAAGGAAAATAGCCCAACCAAACATCAAAACATGAAAACCAAGGAGAAACATGAAAACTGAACTTTTTAACTTTGAAAACATGATAAACTAATTTCGGAAACATGCATACATTCTAGGAACATGAGAGAAACTGATGGACTAGGATCGGAGGAACATTCTAAGGAGGAGACTGGTACCTCAAGCTGGAACTGAATCAAAAGGAAAGAGATGGGGATATTTGGCCTTCATGGTCTCTTTCGCTTCCCAAGTAGCTCCCTCAACAAGCTGATTCCTCCAAAGGACTTTCATAGAAGCGACTTATTTGTTTCTCAACCTCCAAATCGGACGATCAAGGATCTCCACAAGAACCTCCTCATAAGTGAGACTATCCTTCACACCTACATCTTTCAAGGGAACAATCAAGGTTGGATCACCCACGCACTTCTTCAACAAGGAAACATGGAACACTGGATGGACCGCTTCTAACTCTGATGGTAAATCCAACTCATAAGCAACCTTACAAACCCTCCTCAGAATCTGATAAGGACCTACAAATCGAGGACTAAGCTTTCCTTTCTTGCAAAATCTCATCACACCCTTAATGGGTTGCACTCTCAGAAAAACCCAATCATTCACCTCAAACTCTAACTCCCTCCTTCTCACATCAGCATAGTACTTCTGTCGACTCTGAGCGGTCTTTAACCTTTCCCGAATAAGCTGAACCTTCTCCATAGTCTCATGAACCGAATATGGGCCGGTCAAGGCTACCTTACCAACCTCGAACCAACCAATAGGAGATCTACACCTCCTACCATAGAGTGCCTCATAAGAAGCCATATGAATTCTAGAGTGAAAGTTGTTGTTGTAGGCAAACTTGATAAGAGGTAAGTGATCATCCCAGCTACCTTTGAAATCAATCACACAAGCCCTCAACATATCCTCCAAAGTCTAAATAGTACGCTCTGCTTGGCCATCTGTCTGAGGGTGAAAAGTTGTGCTAAGATTCACCTGAGTACCAAGACCTCTCTAAAACGACTTCCAAAATAGAGATGTAAACTGAGGACCTCTATCTGAAATGATGGAAAATGGAACACCATACAATCGAAATATCTCCCGGATGTAGAGTCTGGCATAATCATCCGCTAAATTTGTAGTCTTAACAACCAAGAAGTGGGATGACTTAGTCATCTGGTCGACAGTCACCCAAATCGAATCATGTTGCCTTTGAGAACGAGACAAACCTGTAATGAAGTCCATATTGATCGCTTCCCACTTCCAAGTAGGAAGGTCAATATCCTGAATCATGTCACCCAGTCACTGATGCTCTACCTTTACCTACTGATAGTTAGGACACTTAGCCACAAACCCGGCTATGTCTTTCTTCATACCATTCCACCAATAGACTTCTCATATATCATGGTACATCTTGGTGGCACCCGAATGAATGGAATATCTAGAACTGTGAGCCTCAGTCAATATCTGATGTCTCAAATCATTTACATCTGGCACACATAGACGACCCTGATAACGAAGCACTCCATCTACCCCTTGTGAGAAAACCTCAACCCGCTGTTGATGAACTGCACCCTTAAGCTGAAGCAAAATTGGATCACTGTCTTGCTTTGCCTTCACCTCAGCTACCAAGGAAGACTCAGAACCATTTTAAATAATAACACCACCCTCAATAGAGTCCATAAGTCATACTCCCAATCAGGCAAATCGTTGAACATGTTTCACCAGTTCTTTCTTCTCATCTTCAATCAACGCCACACTACCCATGGACAATCTACTCAAAGCATTCGCCACAACATTGTCTTTACCCGGGTGGTAAAGCACACTCATATCATAATCCTTAAGGAGTTCAAGCCATCTCCTTTGTCGCAAATTCAATTCCTTCTGAGTAAACACATATTAGAGACTTGTGATCGGTGAACACATCCACATGAACTCCATACAAGTAATGCCTCCAAATCTTCAAAGCAAAGACTACGGCTTCCAACTCAAGATCATGAGTAGGTTAGTTCTTCTCATGAGTCTTAAGCTATCTCGAGGCATAAGCAATCACCTTACCTCGCTACATCAAAACACAACCCAAACCGACCTTGGAAGCATCACAATAAACCACAAAGTCATCCAAACCCTTGGGTAGGGTCAACACTAGAGTGGTGGTCAATCTAGTTTTCAACTCCTGAAAACATTTCTCACATGAATCAGACCACTGGAACTTTACCTTTTTCTGAGTCAATCGAGTCAAAGGCGAAGCAATGGAAGAGAATCCCTCTACAAATCTTCTATAGTAACCAGTCAAACCCAAGAAACATTGAATATCCGACGGGAAAGTAGGTCTAGGCTAGTTCTTCACTGCTTCAATCTTTTGAGAATCCACACGAATACCATCACCTGTCACAATATGACCCAGAAAAGCTACAGACTGCATCCAGAACTCACACTTGCTAAACTTAGCAAACAGCTGACGATCCTTGAGAGTCTGCAACACAACCCTCAAGTGACCCACATGCTCCTCCTCACTCCGAGAATAGATGAGGATATCATCAATGAACACAATTACAAACAAATCTAGATACTGCTTGAACACACGGTTCATCAAATCCATAAAAGTTGCAGGAGTATTGGTTAGTCCAAAAGACATAACAACAAACTCATAATGACCACACCGAGTCCTGAAGGCTATCTTTGGAATATCACACTCCCGAACCTGAAGCTGATGATACCCGTATCTAAGATCAATCTTAGAGAAATAACTAGCACCCTGAAGTTGATCGAACAAGTCATCAATCCTAGGAATGTGATACTTATTCTTGATTGTGACCTTGTTCAACTGTCGAAAATCAATACACATCCGAAGAGAACCATCCTTGATATGCACAAACAACACTGGAGCACCCCAAGGAAATATACTCGGCCTGATGAAACCCTTATTAATAAGATCCTTTAACTGATCCTTCAATTCCTTCAGCTCTGCTGGAGCCATTCTACAGGAAGAAGTAGAGATAGGATACGTATCTGGAATGAGGTTTATCCCAAAGTAGATCTCCTTCTCAGGAGTGACTCTAGGCAAATCCTCAGGAAACTCACTCACAATAGGAACTGACTGAAAAGAAGGGGTCTCAGACTTCGTGTCCTTAACCCAAACAATATTATACACATAACCTTTAGAGATCATCTTCCTAACCTTAAGATAAGATATAAAATGACCTTTTGAGGATGGGAGACTACCTTGCCATTCTAGGACAGGTTTATTAGGAAACTTGAAAGTGACAACCCGAGTACGATAATCAACTTAAGCATAATAAGCATGCAACCAATCCATACCAAGGATAGCATCAAAATTAGTCATCTGAAGTGACTCTATGAAGGACTGAGATAGGGCAATTTTGGTAGATTTTTTTGGCTAGGACTGACTCACCAACAGAAGTAGAAACATAAAAGGGTTCTAAAAAATTTCAGAACAAACTTCAAACTTGTATGCTACATAATGAGTCACAAAGGATAAGGAACCACCGGGGTCAAACAAAGCATACACATCTAAAGAGAAGACTTTCAACATACCAGTAACCATATCTAGGGAACCCTCCTGATCCTGCCGAGAGGACATAGCATAAAGGCGATTCTGGCGCTGACCACTAGAACTAGAAGATGTGCCCTGCTGAGCTGGTCTACCTCCTGAAGCTGTTGGGGTAGGCTGACTCCTACCACTTCCCTACCCCTTCTTAGCTGAAGGGCAGCCAAGTTTGTCACACCCTGAGGTTACCCCCTAGACATAACACGAGACTTGGGACCGCAAGTGCCTCAAGCTAACCCCTTGGTTATAGCGTACTCAAGCATAACAATAAAATAAGAGTGGAATAATAATAGATGTATCCAAATATAGGCATCAGCATGAGTCGTCAAGTAAAATAAGGATACGACATAAGAAAAGAAACCTGAATACCGTCTATGTCTGAAAGCCTCTAATCTAACTCAAAGTACTGAAATAAAATCTAGCATAACTAGGATCATAACTAGTCCTCAACCTAAGAGGAATCACCAACCGCTGACGGAATGTGGCCTGGGAACTCTAGCCACGAGCCTGGAAAGGAGCACCTGAATCTGCATCAAAAAAGGATGCAGCGCTAGAGATGCATCAGTACTATAGGATGTACCGAGTATGTGAGCGATGCATGAATCATGTTAAAAATAGTTTAAAACATGCTTAATAATGAACTTGGTACATAGAAAAGAATCATGAAGAAATCTCCAAACTCATCTTGTTTAGTCTTTATTCGAGGACGAATGATTCCAAGGGGGAGATATTGTAACACCTCGGGATCTGAACCAGCTACTGGATTGTACTCAACAGGAAATTTTCAGAAATATTCAAGTTTCTAGGAACAACGGTTAAGATTACAGACCGTAGTTTGGAACGACGGTCCGTTGTCTCTACCGTAGTTCCAATTTCATAAGGACGCCCATTTCATGGTCCAGGAACCACGAGTTCATCCACGGACCATAGTTTCGAAGCACGCTCCATCATGTCACTCCTGGTTTCCCTTAATCAAAGGACCATAAGTACAGGGCTCAGTAACCACGAGTCACACCACAGACCGTATTTTAGAACCACAGTCCGTCCTATCACTCGTGGAACCAGAACCTCAGAGGACCCTTAGTCCAAGACTCAGGAACTACGAGCCACGTGATGAACTGTCATTCTGAACCATGGTCTGTCTTGTGAAGTCATGGTTCCCTCATATTAGAGAACCCCCATGACCCCTGGACAGGACCACGACTCATTTGGTGGTCAATCATCAAGGACTATGGTCCGTCAACCAAGCCGTGATCCCTGAGTCGCGATTCTTAGAAGAGTTTTTTTAAATTTCCTAGGGGTGTTTCAAACTTTTCCACCTTCTTTTATGACTTATGCTACGTTGTTTTGGTTATTCTAAACCTAGTTAATTAGCCAAAAACTACCTAAATCACCTATTCTCCTAAAAAATATCAGATACTTAGAAAGAAAAGGAAAAAAGAGGCGATAGTTTCTCTCAAGAACAAGCAGAAGGTTCCTTCAAGTTCAGCCCCAAAATCCAAAGGATTTCTCCATAGATTCTTCACCGGGTATGTAGGATTTCACTAATGGTTCCTTTTACCCATTAGGTCCCTAGAATTCAGCCAATTTCTTTAGTTTTTCCATGCTATATTCATACCTAGGGTTCCTAAATCTTATGGATTCATTATAATTTAGTTGTTATAGTTTTCATGATATTAATTACATGTTTCTTGGAGAATCAGTAGAGTTTCATGTATAGAACTCAAATACCCTAGCTTGTGTCAATTTTAGTATTTCATAAAGTATGTTTGCCAGGCAGCTTACACAGACAATCATGTATCAGAATTCGAATGCCATATCTTTCTGTACTTGTATGTTACATTATCAGATGATTATCAGTATTTGAGCTATCCAGCATCCCAGCTTGCATTTTAGTTACTTATATTCAGTTGGGAGTAGACTTAGTACCGAGTGGACGAGGGGGTGAAGGTTTAGCTGTCAGATTAGGTGGAGACCTTTAGTAGCAATCCCCAAGTACCAGAACTATGGCGCCACCATAGTTCAGAAAGGGGCCAGCTGTCAGATTAGGCTGGTCACATTTTTCCCTTGAGGACATCAGTTTAGTGGATCCACATCAGACTTGTTTGTATCTTTGGCAAGGTGTGAGCACCCTTTCACCCGGGGTTATAAGTTGGCCCTATAATTAGCTCAGCTTGGGGTATGTCAGTTAATAGTATCTCCCACAGTCAGATTCATAGTGCATTGACCATGTACTCAGTATCTCTTTCAATATTAAGTTCAGTATATTATATGCATGTTAGTACTTGGTCATTGTATCCAGCTTAGCTTTTAGTTTATGCTTTAGTATAGATATATTTGCATGTTAAGTTATTATGTTGTTTAGCTTAGCCCATATCCCACATGCTCAGTACATTCAAAGTACTGACGTATACTTTTGTGCTACATCATTTTATGATGTAGGTTCAAGCACTCAGCATCCAGACTGCACTTAGTTTGACTTCCAGTCCATACTCAACAGCCTCACTGGTGAGTCCTCATAGTTTGAGGATGATAGACATGCTTTACTTTTCAGCCCTTACTTTTCAGTTTTAGATTATTAGAGTTAGCTGGGGTCATGTCCCAGCAACTCGTATCAGATAGAGGCTTTACGACATAAACTAGATTCATCTTGAGTTGTTAGTGTTGTTTTCAGTCATCACTATACTCTTTATATATTATATATTCAGACATGTTTTTGGCTTTTCCCATATCAGATATTAAAACTGTTTTTAGCTTCCGCACAGTATATGCTTTTAACTTGAAATTGAATAGATATCTCATGTCATGGGTTAGCTTGGGGTCACTTGTGACACTGAGAACCGTGTTACGTCTAGGGGGTAGCTTTGGGGCGTGACATTTATATCTTCTTCCATTTAACACAATAGTAACATTTTTTCTCATTATTGGTGTAACTAAATCAACTCTTCTTCTATATTAATCACAATTCTTATTGTTTTCAGCTATCGGACTTGGGTGCAGCTGTCCGATACGGGTGAAGATCTAGAGGTCGGATCCTTCATAATCTATATATCTCCTTCGGCTTTTAATTTTTTTTTGACTAATCCATAGAAGTTAGTCCATTATACATCATGTTTTATATAAAAACTAAAACAAAGCAGCAATATAACTTGCAAACTTTAGCATATTTACTGAATTTAGCAGTTGAAAATTTTGAACAACTAGGAGACGTCTAAACAATGACATGATGATAAATTAAAGCATTATCACAAAAGCCAATCAAAATTCAAGGAGTATACTATTATTTAGGCAGTCACTCGCACTACTCAATTCTATGTTTATGAACGACTAATATATCAAGAACCAAACATTTCAATACCACAAAAGCAATTGACAAGACAATTGGTGACACATGTGTGCAAGATAAATGTTGTTCAAGGATGACTTCTTATTCCTGAATTGTTTTCAAATACGCTAGTATGCATAGCTTGGCTAGTTGGTTGTTGCTGCAAGCTCAAAAATCCAATGGTCGATATCGAACACGCTGCTTTACTTCATGAATCATCCTCTACAAGGCTCCTTTTTCACCTGAGACTTGTACATATTAGGAATATGTATGTGATTAAACAATCATGATCATAAGACTATGATGTCAGACTCCAAGTTTATCCACTACAATAATGCTCGTTTACCAATTCCTTAGATTCATGTTGTATTAAAATTTAATACAATATGTTGCCCTATTCAAGATCCAGAAATTCATCCTTCTTGTGATCCCTAAGAGTACGGGATATGTACTTCTCTAAAAACATGGAACTGAACCCAAGTCATCGGAGGCAAGGCTGATGATCAAAATTCCACATGGGCTCTCCACTACTACTTGGCATACCCTTGCAGTTGGAAAGTCACAAACTCAACAGCATGTTGTTGCACAATCCCTAACTTTTGTAGCCTCTTATAGAAATCAAGGATAAATTCAAAAGCATCCTCATGCTCAGTATCATGAAATGAATGAGGTTTCATTTTTAGAAACTTATTCAGTAACTCATGTACTGTCCCGGTCATGACAGGGCCTAAATGGGATTGAAGAATGCATTTGTACTCGAGGCCTCATCCATACCGGGAGCTAAGGTGATAGTGGGATAGGCACCTAGAACTTGGATAGCCAGCATAGTGAGGGTGGCTCGAGTACTAGCCAACTCGCTCAGAAATGCCAAAATCGGCTGAATAACCTTAGAAGAAATCGAAGAAAGGTCTGCACCTCCAATCGGTGCTTCCACCTCTGGTTTTATACCATCCTCGTGTATTGCCTCATCCTCCTCAACATGATCTTCGGTGGGGGGGACTGTCGTTGGCCTATGATGGGCCTGATTGGCAGCTGCCGAGCTCCACCTCTAGTGAGTGTTGCTCTCCCTCTTCCTCTGTCCCTACCTCACCCTTGAACAACCGGTCTCGCAGCTGGAGATGCTACCCTCGCTCCATTCAACCTAGTGTTCACCATCTGCGGACAAGAGAATGAAGAGGGTCAGAGACCAATTTGGATCACCAGATACTAATGGGAATCAAGTTATAGCACGAAGTAAGAAAGAAAGGATAATTTCCTAAAGTCTCATAGCCTCTCGAAGAAAAGTACTGACGTCTCTGTACTATTTCGCAAGACTTTACTAGACCCATTTTGGTACAATGAGATCAATGAACCTAGGACTCTAATACCAACTTTGTCACGACCTAACCCACCGTGAGTGGCACCCACACTAAAACCCCCAGTGGGAAAACCAAATAACCAAATAATCAACCCAATTGTTGAAAAACTAGGCAAGCAAAGCAATTTTCATTGATTAAATCAACAATTTAAATCTTAAAGGGAATTAAAAACAACCTGCAAAAATAAAGACCCTACAATCAGAGAGTCATCATACCAAAACTCTACGAAATATCTGAAAGAAGGATGCAACCCCAAAATAAAATATTGTCTAAGTTCGAACAATGGACCAAAAACAACTGAAGAACTTATGATAGCCCAGAAGATATAGCTCACCCTTGAGCTTGGATATCACCTGACTCACAGCTGAGGTTTCGAAGCAGTCGCCGGAATATGCCCTATACTCGACAAAAAATGAGCACATGTATTAGTACACAAGAATAATGGTATACTGGTAGGATCATCCGCCAACCCAAAATGAGAAATATGCACATTCAACTATAACATAGTGCAACAAAACAACCATGGTTCCTTATTATGCAATTCTAAACCAAGTTCATAATCACTTAACCAAGTAGTCAGTACTACATGAAATTCAGTCAAGTGAGTCAACAAGAATAGCAAGTCAACCGACTATAACCACTAATAAGACTCCAAGTCAACAATTCTGACTCGACAACCATATAAGTCATGTCCAACTACACAAGTAACAAACAACACGGGATTATGTCACATCTTGCAAATAACCCGGACCAACCAAGGATCCCTAGGACAACGACTATGGAAATTAACATGCATCATGGTTTATATGATAAATCACCTTAGAAATTAAGCAGATCAACCCGGTCAAGGGCGAACATATATGTCAAATAAATAGTTAAGCCCGGTTTACTCAAGGAACAAATATATATGTCAAATAAATAGTTAAGCCCAGTTCACTCAAGGAACCAACAAAATCAAGAACATATAATCCCCGGTTCACTCAAGGAACTGTCACACTCACTAATTCTCGGTACACACACGCTAAAGGTCTTAAGGTCGCCTACTAGCCATGACCTGCAGATGATGAGCTCTTGTCCATGTACCAAATCCTAGACATCAAGTTCCTGCCAACCTTATATCAACCAATCCTGTGAAGATGTCCAAATACCGATACGTTTCACAAATAAAGATATATATTAATTCAATCACAACCACAATGATAATAGAACAACACTTGTAAAAACCAACAAACTTTCAATAGACTCGTTGCATGTGATTAACACTTAGGATATTATTTAAAAATCATTCCATTTTTCCTAAACATGTATTGTCCAAGTAATACTATAAAATAGTTATCATGCACACATAACACAAATTGGATTATCAACTACAATAACCATCACCTACCTCAATCCAAGCCTGAAATGCTCTACCAAGCTGAGCTTTGCCTTTTCTGTCAACCTCGACTTGATTGTGGTCTAAGAATAGGAATGTAAACATAAAATCAACCAATGACCTAAAATATCATAGATTATAGCCTAATCTCGAATCCTCAGGCCAAGTTCATGATTATTCCATCCATTCTAGGGCTTTTCCTACTAATGATTCGCCTAAAAACTATCAATTTATGGTTACACTAGCAAATTATGGTCATACAATCATAAATGATCAACTTTTTAATCACATCCCAAAGTTTTTACTCCCCACTATCACCCTTACACAAGAATTTATAGCTACGTTAGGCTAAACCCTCTCCAAGGCCTGTAAACTAGTGAGTTTACGAACTAGGAATTAAAATACTAGTTAGCAGGGATAATAGACTTACTTTTACGAAGAATTTTGATGGAAAATTAGTAGCCCTAAATGTCCAAAGCTTTCCCCAAAAAGTATTTGTGAAATAATGAACGTTTTTGGTGAAGTTTCTGCATTTATAGCGATTTACCCTGCTATAGATATCCAATGACACTATAGCAGTAGCACCGTAGTGGAAGCCTCTAGCTATAGCAAGATTGACTAATTGTGACTTTCTCGCTATAGCAGCAGCCTTGTAGCGGCCTGTCATCATCTATAGCGGGTATGGCGAACCAGAAACTGGGGATTTCTCCCAGTATTTCCTACTTTGCAATACACCATGACATCTCGTACTAAACTCTTTATGTCAGTTTCTATATCGAGAGTTTTACTTACCAAAATTTACTTTCGAGAAGTCCTACGGATTCCTTATTGCCTTAGCTAACATAAAATCAAGTTAATTTTTATGACATTTCCCTAATTCCTTTTCGGATTGCCCTAGAGCAAACCTTTTTCAATTTTCATCTAAGACTAGCCTAGCCTGAAATTTTTAACTCCCCATTCTGGAAAAATTCTAATGCTGATTCTTGCATGATTAGCTCACCCATAATGAAAAAAAGAGTCATTACACTCTTGCTTCTTACTTTCTTATGCATAAATAGGGCTATAATATCTTGTATTTATATATGTAGAAATATTCATTCTCCAGACTTTCTTGTGTTTCTTATCTCTATTTCTAACATGGTATCAGAGCCTCGTCGGATTGTTTGAATCCATATCCACTCTTTTATTATTCTCATGGTGTTTTGTTAGTCTCATTTATTGCTTCATCACTTTGTTGGGTCTCTTCTATTTTTTTCTCACTCTTTTTGTTGACGTTGATTTATTGAGAGAATATCATAGACAAGAATGATATTTCTCAATCTATTTATGTTGTTCTCAATGGATCTAACTATCGTCATTGGTTTGACGTAATGTATAATTTTGTGGAAGGGAGAAGGTTATGGCAATATGTCACTGGTGATTTAGCCTGTCCAAAGTTAAGTGATACTGAAACGGATGAAACGTTTGTTGATCATTTGATAGAAAAAATCATCATATCATTACATGGCTTTGGAACACTTCTATTCAGACTATTCATCTTCAATTTGGATGGTTTGAAACCACAAGAAAGATATGAGATCATCTATCTCAATGATATACTATTTCTGATCTTTCTTATCATTTTCAACTGATGAAGGAGATACCTAGTCTAAAATAAGAAAAGAGGGAACTTGCCTATGAATTTCTCTCTAAAATAAAATCCATGTGGAATCAATTGACCTTGTCCGAACCTACTTCAAAAAATTCTAATGATGCTGTGAATTTTTTAGCTTACTGCAATAATAACAGATTAATTAAATTTTTGAAGGCTCTTATTGATGACTATGAACCAACTCGGGCTACATTTCTTAACCAATAACTTTTGCCCACTCTTGAAGATGCTCTTCCTCACCTAAAATCTGAAGAAACTCATTTGGGCCTTATGCAGCCACTGGATTATTCTGCTTTTGCAGTCGCTAACAAGATTGGTGTCAAATTTTGTCCCAATTGTCATCAAACTGGTCATGCTTTCCATGATTGCCTAGTTATTGAATGTAATATATGTAAGAAAAAGGGTTATATCTCTAGGAATTGTCCTCTAATATACCGGTATTATAAAAAGGAAGATCATTGGATTGAGAATTGTCCTACTCATCTTCAGAACAAAAATCAATCTCGTTTGAATCAGCCTTCCGATCTAGTGCTTGCAGCCTTCAGTCTCGATTATGTGCTGCTTCTTCTAGTTATCTTTTGTCTTTATGGCATCAACATCTTTGTCATTGTTCTTTAAGTAAACTTTACCCTTTAATTTCTAGTGGGTTGTTAGGTCGTGTTAATGAGAAAAGTTTGGATTGTGTTGCATGTAAACAGGCCAAATAACATGCACTACCTTTTAATGATTGTCCTTCTATTTCAGAATCTCCTTTTGATATAATCCATTCTGATGTTTGGGGGCCGTCTCCTATACCGAGCATGATTGGATCACAATACTTTATTATTTTTATTGATGATTCTTCCCGGTTTAGATGGATATATCATATGAAAAATCATTCATAATTATCTCAAATCTATATTAATTTTTCCAATATGGTTAAACATCAATTTGGTAAAAGTATCAAAGTTTTGCGTTGTGACAATGCTATGGAATATCTTGATTCTAAGCTTTTGAATTTCTTGTCTGAAAATGGTACACTTTCTGAATTACCTTGCCTGGGTACCTCCCAACAAAATGGACGAGTGAAATGCAAGCATCATTATATCCTTGATTTTGTTTGAGCCTGGATTATTTCTTTATCTTGTCCTGAGCGTTTTTTAGGTGAAGCAGCTCTTACGACAGTATTTACTATCAACAGATTCCTCTCATCTGTTCTTGAAAATAGTCTCCTTATAAATGACTTTATAAGGCAACTCTTGACTACACATCACATAAAGTATTTGGTTCTTCTTTTTTTGTTCTTCATCAACCTCATGAATATGCAAAATTAGAACCTCGTGCTCGAGTTTGTTTCTTTCTGGGATATGGGATAGAACATAAATATTACCAGTGTTGGGATCCTATGTCAAATCGTATTCGTATTTCTCGGTATGTTGTCTTTTGGGAACATATTAAATTTTCCTCTCCGTCAAAGTTTGAGTCTATTCCATCAATGTGGGTGTCATTCTTTTCTAATCATTTTGTTGAGATTTTTTAAAGTGATCTTCATGCTGGTTCACCTAGTGAGTCAGTCGTTGAACCCCACAGTTCAACCATTTCTTTTGATAAAGCCCCATCTGATGTTCCAATTCATGACAATAGTACAACATCCAGTTCTTATTATAAATCTCCAATTTACGGTTCCACACTTGATACGAATACTAATCCTAAGGTACCCTTATCTTTTCTTCTTCTTAATACCATATTATCTTCGTCTACTCGACCAGAAAGAGAAATAAATCCTCATATTTATCTTCGTGATTATCAGTGTTATTGTACCATGCTTTATTTATATGAGTCTTGTTCATACAAATAGGCATCTAGTGATCCTTGTTGGCAGCGAGGTATGAAAGAAAAATTACAGGCCTTTGAAAAGAGTCATACTTGAGACTTAGTTGACCCTCCTTCTGATAAGATTCTCATTGATTGCAAGTGGATCTAGAAGATTAAGACACGATCTGATGGCTCTCTTGAAAGAAATTAGGCTCGATTGGTTGCTCGAGGATTCACTCGGGAGTATGGAATTGATTATGAGGAGACCTTTGCTCCATATCCCATGTGACCACTATTCGTACCCTTTTTTCTATTGCAGCAACTAAATAATGGAGACTTTCTCAAATGGATGTAATGACTCTTCCGGTCATTCATGTATTTTCACCTCTTTTGTATTGTTAAAGCTTTCTTGTAGCTGTCCCAAGTCATTTATGTGCTCATAGTAGGATGTGCTCTCAGCACCATAGTAGGATGTGCTCTCAGCACCCCCCCCCCTCCCCCGCCCCATCTGAACTTGTAATGACCCTTCCGGTCATTTCCACGTTTAAGTTTGAAGTCAAGCAAATCGACAAAAGATATCGTAAGACCTTTAACAATTTTCTGAACTTTGGGTCAAATGTATCAGGACTTTTCTCCCAATATATAAAGAGTTAGAAGTCCCCCGAAATACCAAATCGAAGGTCTACGAGTCTAGTTTCCAACGCACAAAACCGCACGTCCAAATAATCTCGGAGCAAAGAGTTATGACTTTTTTACCGTGGACTGTCTGGCAGAAAACGGGTTGCGAAACCGGGTCGCGAATCGGGTCGGGTTTAACCCGACTTAAGCCTCAATTTTACGTTTTAAAATGCCATTTCAGTTCTAAAACAGTGATAAAATATAAGGAAGGATCCCGAGAGAATTTTTGAATATCGAAATCGTGCGTAGGCGAATTACGAGCCTAAACTTAAGAACTTCATTAGCATTGTGCGTGTATTTGAAATAATTATTTAAAAGTTGAATTTGGTAAAAATTATATTATTATTACCTTTTCAAAATATTTTAAAAAAGGCTTATGAAAAATATATTTGATACGATATAAGTGTTTTAAGTATTTATTTTATAAGGTTTTTATACTCCGTAATATTTTAACGGAGATAGTAAATTTAATTATGTTAAAATTTATTATTATAATATAGTAGGTTTTATTGGAAATGATTTTCTAATAATTATGGTATATTTAAAATACTATAATTATTTTACCACGAATTTATGCAATACCCGAGTTTATACCTAACGGATAGAAATTGGTTGCCACCTCCACCCCCACGTGTAAGTGGAGGGTGAAGGCAGCAATAGCATATTTGGAAAGTTGGCAGCAATATGGATTATATATGCATGCCACTAATGTTAGCATGCTAAGCAATAGCATATGACTATTGCATGCAAGAATATATTAAAGTAAGCCTTTTTACTTTGCTGAAAGATGATAACATATATGTATATTACTGTTGCATATAATTATGCACAGTATTAAATACTCATTCACGTGAGAGGTTTTGTTGTGAGAAAAATATATTTGATAAAGTAAGTCAATTATCTTGTCAAGTTGTTCCATCCCAAATCCGATTCCGATTCCGATTTAATTTTGGATTTTCTCGGAGTGGTTCGAGCTTGGACATCGTTGTTTCAGCAGCTTGTCGTCGGACGACAGGTAGGTTACGGTTTAATTTCCCTAGACTCCGCATATATAGAATAAAATTGTATTAATGGGCATCCTTGGGTTGGTTTATTAGGTTGGTACCACAGACCTCGACCGCTTTATTCCTGTCCGCCTAATTTTATTCCTCCGTTGTTTGTAGTATTTGTCGATATATTTTATTTATTTACCCTTGTGGTCCTGTGAGGCCTTATTGACTCTGGAACATAGAAGGTGGGATTTTGGGAATGTCCGCGAGTCCCGGGCATAGAATTATCCTTCTAGGCTGGTTATGCTGGCTGAGTAGCTGTGGGCCTGTGCAGGGTCGGTAGGTTGATTGTAAGCTGTTAGGCAGCTATTGTTGTGTGTGAGCATATCATTTCCATGCATATAAAGAGGTTTTATTGATGTTTTACAGTGGTTTTGGCTTCGGGCCTACTGACACTGTTTTCTAAACCTTGCATGGCCCGGGGGGCCGTTTTTGATGAAAATGATTTGGAAATGGTTGATTTCACTTGTGGTTTAAAATCATCAGTTTTACGATTATCACTAGACTCGGCAGGGCCGGAGTGCTAGTTGAGTTTTCTTACTACTTGAGATGATTTTTAGCCTCGGTTGGACCGAGCACCTGAGATGACTTTTTACTATTTAGACCCGGCGACGCCCGGGCACCCTTGAAGGGGTTTTTGAGATATTTTCCTACTATTTTTAGTCCTGGACAGGGTCTGGGCATGCATATTCGAGACTGGATCTATATCTTGATATCGAGACTGGGACTCTATCTTGATACATGTTCTGATACTGAGGTTTGGTATGGGGTCGAGGACCTCCATGGACCTTGCTATCTGGGCCAGGGGCTACGGGCTGCGTGTCCCGGAAGAGGGGTATACGGGGGAGTAGAGGTATACGGGCAGAGACCTTCCATGGAACCTACCTGCTGGGCCGGATCGGCGCCGGAGGAGGTACATACAGAGATACTATGGCACTTGAGATCTTCATGCATCATATCATTCATGGTTCGAGGTTCCACCCTTGTTTGTTGTTTGCTGATTGTACGCTCCGGTAGTATGGGATGCCGGAGGATTTGTTTTCACTTGTTTGTGTTCCTCGGTTGTATGGGCGGCCGGGGGACTGTAGGTAGACTTTTGCTATTTTACTTACAGAGTTGTTCTCTATTAGGGATGAGTATGAGATTGGTTACTGCTAGACTGTTAGTTCTGGATTTGAGATTGTTATGATTAGTTGGGTTGATTCATGTCTTGAGCATGCCTATTATTACTCTTTCTCTCTTCTTCTTACACTTGAGGTTACCGGTATACCGTCCCTTTCGTAAACTTATTTTATATGCACTGTTATTGCAAGGATCCCAGGTGCGTTGTTTCTTACTTTCACCTGTGTCTTTGGTGTGTATATTCTGCTTACTAGCCTCATCTGTGGTTCTGTGATTTCCCTCTGGCTAGTTCCTGTGTACCTTTCGTTGATTTCTGTGACTACTTGCTTCTATTCTGTCTATTACTGCTCTTTTATCTTATATGTGCCCAGTCGGCCTATGATACCTACTGGGTACCTTATGCTTCGCATTTGGTGCTCACCCCTACCCCTGCATCTTTGGGTGCAGATCTTAGCGTGGGCCATCGCCGTTAGATCGTTGTGATTCGTGCTTGGAGATCTGTGAGGACTACTTCAGGCTGAGGGTGAGCTCTTGGCGATCGGAGCTTAGCTTTAGTTTATCTTTTGCTTCATGTACTCTATTTCCATTCAGAGACATCTGTATATATAGTTTTGGTTTACTTGTACTCCATGTATGTAGTTTGGCTCTGTACTATGATACCAGGTCTTGGGGTTGGTTTAGTTTTCCGCATTTGTATATATTTCCATTCATATTATCTATTTTATTCGTCTTGTTCTCTTATTTGTTAGATAGTAGCCCATTACTAGCTGTTCTGGGCTACAGGGAATGGTTCACCTACCGGGGGTTGTAGGTGCCATCATGACCGAGAAATCGGGTCGTGACAGAACTTTGATATGGATGTCACCTTTAGTGGGAGAGTGTGTCTCTAAGTGCTTAAGTAGTATTGTCACCCTAGAGATAGTGTGATTTGGGATGTGTAAGCCATGAGTAGTATAATAAATACCTAGAGCCAGGAATATGAAGTTAGAGGTATGGACTCTAAAAGTAGATATAGTAATTGAGGGAAGAACTTAGTCGTAGTCATGTATCTATAAGGTAAGAAATGGGCTGATAAGTCGCTTGGTGTTGACTAAAGATTATTAAGTTTTGTATAGATTTCATGATAGAACGTAGATGTCACGCCCCGAGGTTACCCTATGGACATAACACGGGACTTAGGACCACAAATGCCCCAAGCTAACCCTTGATCATAGCATACTCAAGCATAACAAAAGATAAGTAGAAGCATAATAGATAAATCCGAATTCACATAAATGGATAATCAGTCGAATAAGAATACAAAATCCAGAAAGAGACTTGGCAAACTGTATATGTCTGAAAACCCTCTATTCATAACAAAAAGAGTTGCTAGGACAAGACCCTAACTAACTCAAAGTACGAAAATAAGCAACCAACAAAGACTAAGAACATAACTAGTCCTCGACCTAAGAGGACTCACAACCAGCTGACAGAGAGTGTCTTGGAAGCTCTAACCACGAGTCTGAGAAGGGACACTCAAATTTGTATCATCAAAGCATGCAGCGCAAGATATGCGTCAGTACTATGGAATGTACCAAATATGTGAGACATGCATGAACATGATAAAAATAGTTTAAAACATGCTTAAAATGAATTCATTAAGTAAGGAAGCGACATAAGTAAGACATTGAAATGTAAAACATAAGGCATGAATTTGAAGTATGAGTTCAAAGTATAGAATCATATAACTTCATAGCTTGAAAATAATCATGTGGGAGTTTCTCTTAACCGACATAAACCATGTTGAGATACATGGAGTCCAGTGTCATGCACCTACACTAAAAAAGGTTGTCCTAACTGACCAAGGTTAGAACCATGTCATAAGGATCCTTTCATAAGCCTAAGAGGGCAACCTACGGTGGAAACGTGGTTTTGGACTTGGGTCATATAGAACCCTCATCGCTCGATGCTAAATACTACTCCCAAAACATATAACATGAGCTCACATACATGTGACATATCTAAATGTCAAGCTTGTTCGTAGATATGTTCATACCCCGAATCATCATACTACTCACGAACTTTGTTTTGGGAAAAATGATCCATGAGCATTGATGGCACATCGGGTGTATTGTCTTGTATAATAATTCATGACTTGAAAACTTGCATACCTCTAGTTCAATTTTCATATAGTATAGATTTTTATAGAACATAGGAACTAGGCATGCACTCGCTTGAAAATTCATGAGAAATACATGTCATCAAATATCCAGTTTTCTTAAATCAATTCATGCATGTAGGATTTGCCATAATTAACTTCAATTTATGAAATAAGAATTCATATGTAGAAACCCATGAAAAATCATGCAATTTAACAGAATTTCATAGCAAAACCATTTGAAGTAATTAATAGCAAAACCCATGAAAATTTAGTAAGCACCCTAATTTGAAAATTCATGAAATCACAATTTGAGACTAGGGGTTTTGGGCACAAGGGTGGAAAAAACGCATTGTTGAATACCCACATACCTTGATTGGAGTTAACCCACTTGATTGAAAAGATTTAGGAGACTTGATCTTGGAGTTTGAGATTTGGAGCTTGGAGAAGAACTTTTCCTTTTTGGGAGTTGAATGAAGATTTGAGAAGGAACTTAGGCTAATGAGGGTGGAAACCCATCATGAAATAGTCCAAAACGACATCATTTAGGATTTAAAAGGGTAGGTAAAGACTAAAATACCCCAGGGACATAATTAAGAAAAAGCTGGAAAAAGGGTCGGCTTCAAGATTCACGGGTCAGTTCTATGGGTCATCGTTTGAACCACGACCCGTGGTTCCAACTCATGGTTCCTAGCCAACAAATCAAGCTGCAGAAGGAAATTCTATGAGTCAACAGGATGGACTCGTAGAATGGATGATGGGTCATCAGTTGGACTCGTGGTTCCTGGGGACTTAGCTGGTCTCTGGTCAAACCACAAATCAAAATAATAGGTCGTTGTTCAAATGATGGGTCATCGAACTAAGTCGTGAAACTTGGGAGACTTGTCAACCCTCTGATCTGGTTCCACGAGTTGACAGAATGAGCCCGTGGTTTGAATCACGGTCCATAGGACCAACTCGTGGTTCCAGACCAGAGACTGAACCCACAGAAGGCAATCACGATTCCATTCCACGACCCATGGTTCAAACCACGGTCCGTGGTTTGGACTTGTCATTCCTAAAAACAAGGAATTTTTTTGAGTTTCAGACTTAGATAGCTGGTTCAATTCCCAAGGTGTTACCATATCTCCTCCTTGGGATCATTCTTCATCAAATGAAGACTAAACAAGGGAAAACTGAAGAGAAAACAGCCCAACCAGTCAACAAAACATGGAAATCAAGGAATAAACATGAAAATTAAACCTTTTAACTTAAATCATGATTGAATCAACTTCGAAAACTTGAATGCATGCTAAGATCATGAGAGGAACTGATGGAGTAGATTCGGAGGGACATAGTAAGGATGAAACTATTGCCTCAAGCTGAAACTGAATCGTAAAAGAAGAGATGGGGTATATTTGGCCTTCATGGCCTCTTCCGCTTCCCAAGTAGCTCCCTCTACAAGCTGGTTTCTCCAGAGAACTTTCACCGAGGCGACTTATTTATTTCTCAACCTCCAGATCTGATGATCAAGGATCTCTACGGGAACCTCCTCATAGGTGAGACTATCCTTCACACCTACATCCTCAGAAGGAACAATCAAGGTTGGATCACCAACACACTTATTCAACAAGGAAACAGGGAAAACTGGATGAACCACTTCTAACTCTTTTGGCAAATCCAACTCATAAGCAACCTTACCAACTCTCCTCAAAATCTGATAAGGACCTAAAAAACGAGGACTAAGCTTTACTTTTTTGCCAAATATCATCACACCCTTCATGGGTGACACCTTTAGGAATACCCAATCGTCAACTTCAAATTCCAAGTCCCTCCTTCTCACATTCGCATATGATTTCTGTCGACTCTGAGCGGTCTTCAACCTTTCCCAAATAAGTCGAACCTTATCTATGGTCTAATGCACAAAATCTGGACCAATCAAGGCTTCCTCACCAACCTCAAACCAACCAATAGGAGATCTACACCTCCGGCCATAAAAGGCCTCATAAGGATCCATATGGATGCTAGAATGAAAATTATTGTTGTAGGCAAACTCGATAAGAGGTAAGTGATCATCCCAATTATCTTTGAAATCAATTACATAATCCCTCAACATATCCTCCAAAGTTTGAATAGTACGCTCTTCCTGGACATCTGTCTGAGGATGAAAAGTTGTGCTAAGCTTCACCTGAGTACGAAGACCTCTCTGAAATGATCTCCAAAATTGAAAAGTAAATTAAGTACCCCTATCTGAAATGATGGACAAAGGAACACCATGGAATTTAACTATCTCGCGTATGTAGAGTCTGGCATAATCATCCGCTGAATCTGTAGCCTTAAAAACCAATAAGTGAGATGACTTAGTCATCCGATCGACAATAACCCAAATCGAATCATGTTGCCTTTGAGTACGAGGCAAACCGGTAATGAAATCCATATTGATCGCTTCCCACATCCAAGTAGGAAGGTCAATAACCTGAATCATGCCACTCGGTCGCTGATGCTCTACCTTCACTTGCTGACAGTTGGGACACTTAGCCACAAATCCAGTTATGTCCCTCTTCATACCATTTCACCAATAAACTTCCTGTAGGTCATGGTATATCTTGGTGGTACCAAGGTGAATGGAGTATCGAGGACTGTGAGCCTCAGTCAAAATCTGATGTCTCAACCCATCCACGTCTGGCACACACAATCGACCCTGATAACGAAGTAGACCATCTCCCCTTTGGAGAAAACCTCGACTTTTTGTTGATGAACTGCACCCTTTAGCTGAAGCAAAATCGGATCATTGTCTTGCTTTGCCTTCACCTCAGCTACCAAGGAAGACTCGGGACCATTCTGAACAATAATACCACCCTCAGTAGAGTCTATATGTCACACTCCCAACCAGGAAAGTCGATGAACATCTTTCACCAATTCTTTCTTCCCATCTTCAATCAAGGCCACACTACCCATGGATAGTCGACTAAGTACATCTTCCAAGACATTGGCTTTACCCGGATGATAAAGCACACTCATGTCATAATCCTTAAGAAGCTCAAGCCATCTCCTTTGTCGCAAATTCAATTCCTTCTGAGTAAACACATATTGGAGACTCTTGTGATCAGTGAACACATCCACATGAACGCCATACAAGTAATGTCTCCAAATCTTCAAAGCAAAGACCACGGCTGCCAACTCAAGATCATGAGTAGGGTAGTTCTTATCATGAGTCTTAAGCTGTGTAGAAGCATAAGCAATTACCTTTCCTCGCTGCATCAACACACAACCCAAACCGACCCTGGAAGCATCACAATAAACCACAAAATCATCCAAACCCTCGAGTAGGGTCAACACTGGAGCGGTGGTCAACCTAGTCTTCAATTCCTGAAAACTCTTCTCACACAAATCAGACCACTGGAATTTTACCTTTTTCTGAGTCACTTGAGTCAAAGGTGAAGCAATGGAAGAGAACCCCTCCACAAACCTCCTGTAATAACCAGTCAAACCCAAGAAACTCCGAATATCCGATGGGGAGGTAGGTCTAGGCTAGTTCTTCACTGCTTCAATCTTTTGCGAATCCACATGAATACCATCTTCTGCCACAATGTGACCCAGAAAAGCCACAGACTGCATCCAGAACTCACACTTGCTAAACTTAGCAAACAACTGACGATCCTTGAGAGTTTGCAACACAACTCTCAAGTGGCCCACATGTTACTCCTCACACCTAGAATAGATAAGGATATCAATAATGAATACAATCACAAACAAGTCCAAATACTGCTTGAACACGCGGTTCATCAAATCCATAAAAGCTGTAGGAGCATTGGTTAATCCAAAAGACATGACTACAAACTTGTAGTGACCATACCGAGTTCTAAAGGCCATCTTTGGAATATCACACTCTCTGACATGAAGCTGATGATACCCCAATCTAAGATAAATCTTAGAGAAACAACTAGCACCCTGAAGCTGATCGAATAAGTCATCAATCCTAGGAATGGGATACTTATTCTTAATTGTGACCTTGTTCAATTATCGGTAATCAATACACATCCGGAGAGAACTATCCTTCTTACGCACAAACAATACTGAAGCACCCCAAGAAGATATACTAGGCCTGATGAAACCCTTATCAAGAAGATCCTTCAACTGATCCTTCAATTCCTTAAGTTCCGCTGTAGCCATACTATAGAGAGGAATAGAGATAGGATGCGTATCTGGAATGAGGTCTATCCCAAAGTCAATCTCCCGGTCAGGAGGGACTGTAGGCAAATCCTAGAGAAACACCTTAGGAAACTCACTCACAACAGGAACTGACTAGAAAGAAGGGGTCTCAGACTCTGTGTCCATAACCTGAACAATGTGATACACATAACCTTTAGAGATCATCTTCCTAGCCTAAAGATAAGATATGAAACGACCTTTCGAGGATGGGGGACTACCTTGCCATGCTAAGACAGGTTCATTACGAAACTTGAAACTAACAACCTGGGTATGGCAATCAACCGAAGCATAACAAGCATGAAACCAATCCATACCAGGAATAACATCAAAATCACTCATCTCCAAGTCTACTAAATCCGTTGAAGTGAAGGACTGAGATAGGGAAATTTTGGCAGATTTTCTTGGCTAGGACTGACTCACCAACAGGAGTAGAGACATAAAAGGGTTGTAAAAGCAATTAAGAACAAACTTCAAACATGCATGCCACATAAGGGGTCACATAAGATAAGGAGGCACTGGGGTCCAACAAAGCATACACATCAAAAGAGAAGACTTTCAACATACCAGTAACAACATCTGGGGAACCCTTCTGATCCTGACAAGAAGACATAGCATAAAGACGGTTCTGGCGCTGACCACCAGAACTAGAAGTTGTGCCCTGCTGGGCTGGTCGACCTCCTGAAGCTGCTGGGGTAGACTGAGTCCTACTACCTCCCTACCCCTTCCTAGATGAAGGGTAGTCTCTAATCATATGTACAACCTGTCCACATCAAAAGCATGCACCTGATCCCAAATGGCACTCTCCCGAGTGATTCTTCCCACACTTGCTGCAAATTGGGTGGGAAGATCCCTTAGCAACACTCCCCTGAGACTGCGAATAGGAACCCGATCCTATACTAGTATGATCATGACGAGGCTTCTGAGCCTGGGTAGGAGCACTAGCAGACGAATAAATAGGCCCTGATGTCTTTTTCTGAAATAAGGAGCGATGTGCACCACCGGACCTCTGATGGCCAAAACCTGAACCCTCAGACCTAGCCCTCTAATTCTCTTTAGCCATCTCCCTAAGTCTGTCTCTCTCAATCTGGTGAGCATGGGTCATGAGTCTGGAAATAGTCATATCACCTAACAGAATAGCAGACATGCACTCCTTTTTCACCAAATCTAAAACCTCATAGATAAACTTGCTCATCTGATCATGCGGGTCCGCTACCATAGAGAGGGCATACCTAGACAACTGAGTGAACTTCAAGCCATACTCTTGAATAGTCATAGATCCCTGTCTTAAGTTCACAAACTCCACAACCTTAGCTTGCCTCAACTCTCGTGGAAAGAACCGGCTGAGGAAAGCCCTCTCGAAACACTCCCAAGTCATAGAGACCGCATCCCTAACTTTAGCTTCCTTCCATTGTGTGAACCAGATATGAGCTACATCCTTGAGTTGATATGATACAAGCTCTACACAATCAGCACCAACCACTTGCATGACATCAAATATCTTCTTCACTTCATCAATAAATTTTAGCGCGTCCTCATTCACCTTTGAACCCCAGAACTCAGTCGGGTTCATATGGATAAAGTCACAAACTCGGGCCGCTACACCACCTTGAGGGTGAATGGGGGAAGGAGCCTACTGATTGGCCTGAGTAGCCAAGGTCTAGGCTAGCAAATGGATGGCATTCCTGAACTCCTCATTAGTGACCTCGGGGGCCGGAACTGGAGGAGCAGCATCTCGGGCGGCTCGATTAGGCATAGCACGTCGAGGCATGATCTGAAATATACAAGGTAAGGATTAGAGGAACATTAGAGTTAAGCACTATAGCATGACATGATCATGAAAGAAGTGAAGTTTTCCAAGACATATCATAACTCCTCTCTCATATGTGTGGTAAGCTTCACACACATTAAAAAGACTCTACTTGATGCGACTTTCAGACATCCTAGGACTCTTGAAACTGAGGCTCTGATACCAAGATTGTCACACCCCGAGGTTACCCCCTGGACGTAACATGGGACTTGGGACCACAAGTGCCCCAAGCTAACCTTTGGTCATAGTATACTCAAGCATAACAAAAGATAAGTGGAAGAATAATAGATAAATCTGAATTCACATAAATGGATAATCAGTTGAATAATAATACAAAATCCAGAAAGAGACCCAGTAAACTGTATATGTCTGAAAAGCCTCTATTCATGACAATAAGAGTTGCTAGGATAAGACCCTAGCTAACTCGAAGTACGTAAATAAGTAACCAATACAGACTAAGAACATAACTAATCCTCGACCTAAGACGACTCACCAACAACTGACAGAGAGTGGCCTGGAAGCTCTAACCACGAGTCTGAGAAGGGACACCCAAATCTGTATCATCAAAGGATGCAGCACAAGATATGCATCAGTACTATGGAATGTACCGAATATGTGAGACATGCATGAACATGATAAAAACAGTTTAAAACATGCTTAAAATGAATTCATTAAGTAAGGAAGAGACATAAGTAAGACATTGAAATGTAAAACATAAGGCATGAATTTGAAGTATGAGTTCAAAGTATAGAATCATATAACTTCATAGCTTGAAAATAATCATGTGGGAGTTTCTCTTAGCCGACATAAATCATGTTGAGCTACATGGAGTCCAGTGTCATGCACCCACACTGAAAAAGTTTGTCCTAACCAGCCAAGGTTAGAACCATGTCATAAGGATACTTTCATAAGCCTCGGAGGGCAACCTACGGTGGCAACATAGTTTTGGACTTGGGTCAATTAGAACCCTCATCGCTCGGTGCTAAATACTACTCCCAAAACATATAACCTGAGCTCACATACATGTGACATATCTAAATGTCAAGCTTGTTCGTAGACATGTTCATACCCCGAATCGTCATACTACTCACGAACCTTGGTTTTGGGAAAAATGGTCCATGAGTATTGATGGCACGTCGGGTTTCTTGTCTTGCATAATAATTCTTGACTTGAAAACTTGCATACCTCTAGTTCAATTTTCATATAGCATAGATTTTTATAGAACATAGGAACTAGGCATGCACTCGCTTGAAAATTCATGAGAAATACATGTCATCAAATATCCACTTTTCTTAAATCAATTCATGCATGTAGGATTTGTCATAATTAACTTCAATTCATGAAATAAGAATTCATATGTATAAACCCATGCAAAATCATGCAATTTAATAGAATTTCATAGCAAAACAATAAGAAGGTAATTTATAGCAAAACCCATGAAAATTGTGTAAGAACCCTAATTTGAAAATTCATGAAATCACAATTTGAGACTAGGGGTTTTGGGCACAAGGGTTGAAGAAATCCATTGTTGAATACCCACATACCTTGATTGGAGTTAACCAACTTGAAATTGAAAAGATTTAGGAGATTTGATCTTGGAGCTTGAGACTTGGAGCTTGGAGAAGAACTTTTCCTTTTTGGGAGTTGAATGAAGATTTGAGAAGGAACTTAGGCTAATGAGGGTGGAAACCCTTCTTGAAATAGTCAAAATGATATCATTTAAGATTTAAAAGGGTAGGTAAAGACTAAAATACCCCTGGGACATAATTAAGAAAAAGCTGGAAAAAGAGTCGGCTTCAGGAATCACGGGTCAGTTCTACGGATTGTCGTTTGAACAAATCAAGATGCAGAAGGCAATTCTATGAGTCAACAGGACGGACCCGTAGAATGGATGATGGGCCGTCATTTGGACTCGTGAATCCTGGGGACTTATCTGGTCTCTGGTCAAACCACGACTCAAAATGATGGGTCGTTGTTCAAACAATGGGTCGTCAAACTAAGTCGTGAAATCTGGGGGGCTAGTCAACCCTCTGATCTGGTTCCACGAGTTGACAGGACGGGCCCGTGGTTTGAACCACGGTTCTTAGAACCAACTCGTGGTTCTAGACCAGAGACTGAACCAATAGAAGGGAATCACAGTTCCATTCCATGACCCGTGGTTCAAACCATGGTTTGTGGTTTGGACCCATCATTCCTTGAAACAAGGAATTTTTTGAGTTTCAGACTTAGATAGCTGGTTCGATTCCTGAGGTGTTACAGTAGAGAAAGAGTAGTTGGTTAAGATGATTTAGAGCATATATGAACTAGGGTATAAGTTCATGAGGATATGTCGATGTGTTAGTGAAATATTAAGTATAGGATATATAATGAATTAGTAAGGAGTATTGATGATGATGTGGAAGGTGAATGTGCTTGTAGGTTGCAATTGATTGATTGTGTGAGTAAGATCGACTATTTTGTCATGAATTTTCAATGGACTAGTATTCCTTTGATTTGTGCTATGGTAGTTGTAAGCCTATGTGGTATGATGAAGTTTGTGTTGCTACCTATGTATAGTACTAGACAGTAAGCTTGAACTTTAGATGATCCCAATGGTGAGAAGAATGATAGTATGAGGGCGTTTATGCTAGTTGGGTGGAATTTGTCCATCTTAGACAAAACCCCAGGAGTTCACGGCTGCTTGTACGGACCGTACAACCAATGCAGGTCAACTTTCCAGGTCTCCACGGGTAGGTTCACAGTTCGTGAACCTAGTCCACAGCCCATGAACCAAATCATGAAAACAATTCAGAGACTACAAATCTCAGAAAATCAGACGGTTCAAATCATGGTCCTTGAACCCCATTCATGAAAATGACTCAAAGACTTAGAAATCTCAGAAGAATTTGATGCATCAAACCACAATTAGTGAACCTAATTCACGATTCGTAAAACAGACCGTGCAATCGAAATTGGAAGCACTTATAAAATGATGCCTAAGCCATTTTATTATTCTTTTCACATCTAGATCAGTTCTCTCAGTCCTAAGATCTCTAGAGAGATGTTTCTTATGTATAGTGTATGCAATAATTTAAATCGGTAACTTATGGAAAGAGTTAAGGTGTGAGCATGATATACATATATATGTGGGCTAGAGATGCATAGGTAATTGTAGGATAAATCAAGTTATTAGGTGAAGAAGAGTCTTGAATGTTAGAAAGAATGATGTGCACCAAGGTAGAATATTGTCACACGGGATTGGTTAAAATGAGAAAAATGGCTTTCCTAATACAAATAGAAGTAGAAAAATTAAGTTTCATAAGTGACATTTCAAGTTCAATATCTCCTACCCACCCAACATCCCCCACCCCTTGACCATCCCACCAACTCAATGCCCCCACCCCTAAACCCTCGATCTCCACCTCATAATGTTTTTTTCTAAATTATAAATACTTTTGAAATGTTTTATTTATTTTTTTGCTTAGAACACTAAAAAATTAGGTAAAAGTTTCACTTGTTTTCTAAGAAAACATTTTGCTTCATATTAAACACAACCTATGAGGTAATTTGACCATGGCAATTATTTGCTTTTTTCGGAATAATTTGACTTCATTTCAAAATTATTGTGTGGTTATAAAATTTTGAGTGGACGTTTCTCCGCGAAAATCAAATATTTTTCACTCTATTTGAAATTTTTAAAGATGGAGTTGCATTTGATCATACCTTTTGCAAAAAATATTTAGAATTTAATTGTACTTTTTTCAAAATATGATTTATACCCCTAATTTCTAAGAACTGGAAAAATCACCAACTTGACTAATTTACCTGAAACACATTTAATCAAATCTTCTCTTAAAGAGTAATATGTCAAAATAATAGTCACATAATATCTTAGATCTCATATATGAGTCATTTCCTACTATTACAAATATTTTTTCACTTTATTTGAATTTTTTAAACTTTGAGTCGAAGATGGGATTGTGTTTAGTTATAACAACAACAACATACCCAGTGAAATCTCACAAGTAAGGTCTTAGGAGGATAGAGTGTACGTTGACTTTACTACTACCTCATAGTGGTAGAGAGGCTAGTCGTGTTTGATTAGAGTTTTTTCAAACAATATGTGATTGTTTGAGTGTACTTTTCCTAAAAAAATTAAATATGATTTAAACATGAACTATAATTTAAACGGGGTCATTTATAAAAATAAATAATTAGGAAAAATTTTGAAAAAGAAAAAATATAGTGAAAGTGTAAGTGAAAACAGGGTTTTGGGTAATTTTCAAATTTAAAGAAGTTATATTTTTAAAATTTTCATGGTCAAACACTGATTTTCAAATAAAGTGAAAAAAATCTCATGGCCAAAATGGTATTTATAAACTCAACTTGGAGTTGGATTATGAATTTGGAAAAAGGCTCTAAACTTCCATCTTCATAAACTTAAAATAAAGAATTTTTTTCTCTTTTTTGCAAAAAAATAAATATAACCAAACACAATTTCATTTTCAAATTTATCTTCAAAAATTACAAATAGAGTAAAAAATATTTGAAATCTATGACCAAATGCCTACTAAAGGCCCAAATTTCTTTGATTGGACCTGATTCTCTTTGTCCACCTTGCATATTTGATTTGCCTGATTATTGCTACTAATTTGACCATATCTACGTTGAATCAATATTTGGACAGATTTGGAGCTTCTACACTATTTATCCTTGTTGTTGCCAATACTGCTTCTCTTTTGCTTATCAAACTCCTGCTATTTTGTATCCTATCATTCCATCTATTAAACCTCAGTCTTTATGATGTTTGAGAATAATGGTTTTGGCCTCCTCCATCTGTTCCATCTCAGTGTCTTTCTGCTGATGCATATTATTGGTACGTTTCCCTCATTGATTTAAGATCATAGTCCACGCTTCTCTTTTGATATCTTTGACCAATCATCCCTGCATACATTGGCAGGGCCAACTGATTATCTTCAACTCTAATTTTAGATTCATACCTATTATGAACATCTGCCCAAGTTGTTGCTGCGAATTCTAATAGGGTTTCTTCAGCTCCATGTTGTTCCCCTTCATTGCACATGTGTATGTGGTCACATGTTCTTGGGGGTTGGTCGTTCCATCATACTTTGGTATATCAGGAATTTTAAACCTTTTAGGTATTAACTTAGGGGGCACACTTGGTAGCAATGGCAGTTGGACGTATCTCCTTGAATTTGGGGCCTTCAGGACTAGTAGAGCCCCATGAATCTGATCTATCCAGGCCTTGAACTCTTTTTTGTTCCATCCCACTCAACTAGTCAGAGCCTATAAGCTTTAAGAGTTTCATTGGTTCACAACTTCCAGAGTCGATAACATTGTTTTCGCCACGATCTTCTCTCTGGTACTATTAGACAACTCTTCTCGCGATGCCTCCGGATTAGGTACGACTTTCTCCTTCTTTTTAAATTCCATTATCGCCTTTGCTACTCTTCTATCATATTAATGATTCTCAAAAAACTAGACCTAGAAACACTAACCCTATTCAATTAATTCATAGTGTTGGGAACCTTGCAGTTTTGGTGAACAACAAAGTAAAGTAGAACAAGTCAGTCAAACTGGTTCACAGGCATGAAATCTCAAAGCAGTTAAATATATAGTGAAATCACAAAGTAACAGGGACAGAGGAGCAATAATAAAGGAATGGATAGAGTGACTCAAGATAAACCATGTGATGAAATCAAGAGTTGGAGTTCGACTACAACACTTAAGGAAGGCACAAAGTTGAAAGCACATAGGAGTCTCACTTGAAGTAGAACTCTAAGCAAGTAGGGTTTGATTGCAAGAAGGAGTTTGAAGTGAAACAAGAACTCCTTGAGGAGTATGCTTAAATAGCAAAGCTTCTATCCAAAGCACTCACGCACTTACAAAGAATACAAAGGCAATTGTGAGATTGACTTTAGCAAGGTCAACGAAGGTGACTGAAGAAACACATTAAAGAACCTGGTCCTAAGTACAGAGTCTAGATAAGGAATATTAGTAGTGATGTATTAGGAGTTGTTCTTTGAGTTGTAATCATAGTTCATTGTATTATAAATTGAAGTAGGATTGTTTGTCTTCAAGTTGGGTTAACTCGAAGATTTGGGAAACAGAAACCTTGGGGTGTTGATGTTGTTAGGAGTTAAAGTTTATAATTCCTAGATTACATAGAGTTGTAACCAATTTCGTTGAGGCTCATTGTGTTAGTGAAGTGGGGTTTAAATCCTGTAGTGGTGGAGATCGTGGTTTTTACACTTTTGTGAGATGGGTGGTTTTCCACGTAAAAATCACTATCTTATTTAGTTACTGCTTTCTCACTGTTGAAACATATTAGGTAACCTATTTCATCGATAGGTAACTAATAAATTTAAATAGCTAAATCAGTAGGTCGTGCAGACTATCAATTGGTATCAGAGCGGGTATCTTAATTAAAGGCTAACAACTTAAGAACAACATTCTGAAAATGAATTCTACACCACCAATTGGACACTCTTAAGGATAATCCACTACCAGGCCTCCCCTCTTCAATGGATCTCATTTCATTTGGTGGAAAGCTAGAATAGAGGATTTCATTCAAGCTAAAGACTATGAACTATGGGACAGGATCACTGATGGTCCAACTATACCTGTGAAAATTGTTGAAGGAGTTTCTGTGAAGAAAGTAAGAAGTGAATACACTCCTGATGACCTCATTGCTCTCAAGAAAAATGCTAAGGAAAAAAACATCATAGTCTATGGACTAAGTCCAGATGAGTACAACCGATTGTCTAGTTGTACTACTGCCAAACAGATCTGGGATGCCTGGTGAATGCTCATGAACGAACAAGTCAAGTGAGGAAATTCAGAGTTGCCTTATTGTTTACGGAGTATGAAACCTTCAAGATGAAGGAAAATGAGTCACTACAAGACAAGATCACTTGACTCACTACCCTTGTCAATGAACTATCATCCTTAGGAAATATTTTGACCACTGAGGAGCAAGTTGACAAGTTTCTAAGGATCCTACCCAAGTCAAAATGGGATGTGAAAGTCACTGTCATCAGAGAAGCAAAGGACCTCACTAATATGTCCTTAGATGAACTGGTTGGAAACCTGAAAACATATGAAATGAACATGGAAAATCCAATGAAAGGGGAAGGATCCAAAGAAAAGTCTCTTGCACTCAAAGCATCTGAAAGTGATGATTCAGATCTTGATGAAGATCAAGTTGCATTTCTGGAAAAGAACTTCAAGAAATTCTTCAAGAAAGGAAGTGGCTATGACAAGAAAGGAATAGGTAGCAAGAAGCGGTCCACTGACAAAAACCAGGGAGGATACTACAAGTGTGAAAAAAGTGACCATATGGTTAAAGACTGTCCACAATGGGAAATTGAGTGGAGAAAGGAAAGAGCTGAGAAGGAAGAAAAGATGAACTCTAAGAAGAAAGAAAAAGAAGACTATGCCATGGTAGCTGCCTGGGATCCGGAACTGAGGAGTCTGATGATGATGAAATAGATGAAACTGCACTCATGACAATTAGAGACTCAAATCTGGAAGAAGAAGAGGTTGACTCTGAGGTAAGCATTATTGAACTTAAAAATAAACTACATCTTTTTTCTAAAAGAAAACTCATTGCTCTAATTAATGCACTGATTGAAGACTATGTTGAACAAACTTTTGATAGCAACCAATTTTTCAGTGCTCTTGCAAGTCTGAAGTTTGAATACATTGATCTTGAGACATGTAAGATTTCCACTGACAAAGAGAATGGTATCCTAAAGGAACAAGTCAGTCAACTTGATTCAAGCAACCTAAGTCTAAAATTAGAAATTCTAAAACATGTAATCTCTGAAAAGAGCAAAGATAAAATGAGTAACAGCCAAGAGATAGCTGAACTAGAACTGAAAAAATGTAAAGAGAATCTTCTCTATGAAAAGGAAAGGGTGAGAAAATTGAGTATATAAAACTCCAGGATAAAGTTTGATCTTAAAAAGGCTAATAGGTGGACCAACTCATCTAGAATAGTGAATAAGTTAGGAGAAAGGACACATAGTGAAAAGGCTGGGTTAGAATTTCATAAATAAAATGCTTCTACTAAAGACTTGTGCTTTATCTATGGACACATGGGGCATCCCACTACTGAATGTCCAACTGTAGCCTGGTTCACAAATAAAAACATTAGGTTGGCAAAAGGAAACAATTTTGAATCTATGCTAAGGAACAGGTCCTCTAACTTATTGCCTCGATGGACTAGAAGAAATTTGATTCATCTTTTTGTGCATAAGAAAGGACCCAAGCTTGTCTGGTTTCCTATGGCTAACCCTTCAACTGTTTTGCAGGTGAAAGTGAAAGGGAGCAAGAAGGATTGGTACTTGGATAGTGCTTGCTCAAGACACATGACAGGAGACAAAGAAAAGTTCATTTAACTCACCTCAATCAAAGGGGGAAATATGTCATTTGGAGGAGGCAAAAAGGGTAGAGTTACTCAGCATCTCTCAGCTATGTGACAAAGGTAATAAGGTAACTTTCACTTCTACAGGTTGCAAAGTCAAGAATATGGATACCAAGGAGGTTGTTTTGACTGCACAAAGGTATAAGAATGTATATAAAGCTGATATCTTGGGAATGCTTGGCACTAACCTAACTTGTCTTAGTGCAATTGACTGTGACCCCTTACTATGGCACAAAAGACTTGGGCATGCTAGTTTGAAACAGTTGAACAAACTTGCTTCAAAGGACTTAGTTATAGG
Source organism: Jaltomata sinuosa (assembly GCA_003996215.1). Taxonomy (NCBI): domain Eukaryota; kingdom Viridiplantae; phylum Streptophyta; class Magnoliopsida; order Solanales; family Solanaceae; genus Jaltomata; species Jaltomata sinuosa. Next base: position 390,775 of record QJPP01005060.1, read on the forward strand.
CCTGCCTAAAACCAAGTTCAAGCATGAACAAGTCTGCAGTGCTTGTGTAAGGGGAAAGCAAGTAAGGTCTTCTTTCAAAGCAAAAAACATGGTAAGTACCACCAAGTGTCTTTATCTAATCCACATGGATCTCTGTGGACCCATGAGAGTAAGAAGTAGAGGAGGAAAAAGGTATATATATGTCCTTGTTGATGACTACTCTAGGTACACTTGGACACTATTTTTAGCCTCCAAAGAGGCTGCTTTTGAGGTCTTCACCATATTCATTAAGAAAATAGAGAAGAAACTAGGCTCCTCCCTGATCTCTATAAGGTCTGATCATGGAACATAATTTGAAAATGCCAACTTCCTAGAATATTGTTCCTCTAAGGGTATAGATCACAACTTCTCTGCTCCTAGAACTCCTCGGCAAAATGGAGTGGTTGAGAGGAAAAATAGGACTCTAGAGGATATGGCTAGGACAATGATGATAGCAGGAAATGTTGCAAAAAATCTTTGGGCTGAGGCAATAAGTACTACCTGCTACATCATCAATAGGTGCATGACTAGACCCTTGATAGATAAGACTCTCTATGAACTTCTTAAAGGAAGAAAACCAACTATCTCCCATCTTAGATCCTTTGGCTGCAAGTGTTTTGTGCATAATAATGGGAAAGATAATCTTGGTAAGTTTGATGCTTGGATAGATGAAGGAATATTCTTAGAATACTCTCCACATAGAAAAGCTTATAGGGTTCTGAATAAAAGAACAAGATGTGTTGAAGAAAGCGTGCATGTAGTCTTTGATGAATCTGTTGTTACTATTGACACTAACATGCAGGTTGAAAGTGATGATGATGACAGTCCGCAGGAAGAGGTTCCACAACCTGGTACATCTGATGGACAAACTGCTGGCACACTGACAGGGGGAACAACTTATGTAATAGTGACAGAGAGAACATCAGGCCATGACTCATCTATTGGACCTTCGCAAGGGATAGTTCTGAAAAATTAGAAGTACTAGGATTCATCCAATTGACAACATTCTCACAAATCTGACTTTTGGAATCACTACCAGATCAGGTCTTAAGAACTTGTGTGCCTTTGAAGCATTCTTTTCAATGATTGAACAAAAAAAGGTAAAGGAAGCACTCTTTGATGAAGATTGGATAATAGTTATGCAAGAGGAACTCAATCAATTTGAAAGAAGCAAGGTGTGGCACCTAGTCCCTCCACCTGGTGATAGAACTATAATTGGCACCAAATGGGTGTACAGGAACAAGCTTGATGAAGATGGAATAGTTACAAGGAACAAGGCAAGGCTAGTGGTCCAAGGATACAACCAAGAGGAAGGAATTGACTTTGATGAGATATTTGCACCAGTTGCCTGACTTGAAGCAATCAGGCTACTTGTTGCCTTTGTTGCATTCATGGAGTTCACTCTATATCAGATGGATATGAAGAGTGCCTTTCTGAATGAGAATCTCAAGGAGGAAGTATATGTGAAGTAGCCACCTAGATTTGAGAGCACATAATTTCCAAATCATGTGTACAAATTGTACAAGGCACTGTATGGACTAAAACAGGCCCCAAGGGCTTGGTATGAAAGATTGTCCAAGTTTCTTCTGAAAAATAGGCATACTAGAGGTAAAATTGAAAACACCTTGTTTTTGAAAAATAATGGAAAAGATCTACTGATTGTACAGGTGTTTATTGATGACATTATCTTTGGATCAACTGATGAAAAATTGACTCAAGAATTTGCGAAATTGATGAATGGTGAGTTTGAAATGAGCATGATGGGAGAACTCAACTTGTTCTTAGGACTTCAAATCAAGCAAACCCCAACTGGAACCATGATTCATCAGTAGAAGTATGTGAAAGAGCTGCTCAAAAGGTTCAAAATGGAGGAAGCAAAGGAGATTGACACACCTATTGCCACTTCCACCAAGTTGGACTTGGATGAAACAGGTCCATCTGTGGAAAAAATTGGTATAGAGGTATGATTGGGTCCCTTTTGTATCTTACTACTAGTAGACCTGGTATCGTCTTTAGTGTGGGATTGTGTGCAAGATTTCAAGCAAAATCCAAAAGAATCCCACATCAAAGCTGTCAAAATGATCTTGAGATATCTCAAGGGAACCACTGATTTGGGATTATGGTACCTAAAAGGAAGCAATTTCGAACTTGTGGGGTATGCAGATGCGGATTATGCAAGTTATTTGGTTGATATAAAAAGCACCACAGGTATGGCACATTTCCTTGGATCATGTTTGATCTCCTTGTCCACTAAGAAGCAAAACTCTGTTGCACTTTCCACTGCTGAGGCTGAGTATGTAGCTGTTGGTTCATATTGTGCCCAACTTCTTTGGATCAAACAACAACTGCTAGATTTTGGTATTAATGTTGGTTGTGTTCCTATTTTTTGTGACAATACTAGTGCCATTATCATTGCAAAGAATTTTGTACATCATAAGAGAACAAAACATATTGACATAAGGCACTATTTCCTTATAGATAATGTTGAAAAAAGCCTCATTTCAATTATGTTTTGTCCTACTAAGGAACAAATAGCTGACATTTTTACCAAGGCACTGATTAGGGAACACTTTGAAAGAAATAGGTTAGACTTGGGGATGATTAAGATTGCCTAAAAACCTCCCTCAATGCTTGGCTAGTAATGTTCATGTTGAAGGCATTTTTAGTTAAGATGTTACACTTTTCAGCCTTGCACATATAGTTGTGTGTCCCAGTACCAACTTATTAATTTTATTAACATGATTGGGTTGAGTTTGTGCAGGGAATCACCTCTACGACCAGGCTTCACAATATATCAAGTATGTCTTACACTAGCATAAGCTACTTTGTGATAGGTTGAACCAGTCGAGCACACGTGTTCCAAAATTTGCAGCATAAATACTATATTTTTTAAATTCAAAAGGCTGCCGCTGGAGTCCTTTTAGTGTCATATCACCTATTTTCAGATGTTTCCCCCTGCTGAACCACTTCCACTTCTCAATCCTTTTCACATTCTTCCTTCATCATTATAAAACCCTCCTTGTCTCTGAATCAACAGCACAACTCTCTCAATACCCTCAAAACCAAAAGGACTAAGCTTAGTCAAGAATGGCATATCCAAATTCATCACCCCTCTCAAACCCAAATAAAACCCCACCGGCATCCTTCATGCCATTTCCCACCTCCCTCCACCAATGATGACCTATCTCCTATTGATGAGTCCTCTATGATGGTCTTAGTTACCACAACACCCTAATCTCGACCCACTCCTTCCTTTTCCATAAACCTAAAGGATTTTGCTACTTGGAACGAGTATCGTGCTTAGTTTCCTCGACTGTACCCAAATCTCCCCAAGCCTCCCTCCTCTATGCCCCATATTGCAAATCATGTTCCTCTTTGAATTCATCAACTTGAAGATGAACCCCTAGTAAATCTTGTCCCCAAGCGTCTTTGCTCCCATCTAAAGAAATCCAGTGGTGCCTCCATTCCTATTTCGGTGGATAAACTCCCCAATGAACCATATTATCATTCCTCTCATCGGCGTGTTCCACACACTAGGAATAAGAAGCACCAGGAATAGGCTTCCCTTGTGTCTACTCTCAAGGCAAACAAAAGGAAGTGATCTGCAACCAAGTCATCTAAGGCAGATCTCTCTCGACCCCCTGTTAAACACACCTCTTTTCGTCCATCCAAGACACCTAAGTCATCTAAATCTAAACCCCAGAAAAAGCCTCCACTACCGCCAAAAATCCCTCAAAATCACCTTCTGTCTCTGGTCGAAAGAAACGGGTCTCTCGACCAAATCCATTTGATGAGACTGACTCAGAGTTTACTAAGGATACTTCTCCCACCAACATTGACCCCTCTGATCTTACTGATGAAGAGCTTCTGCACATTCTTCACTTCCAGAAGAGGGCTATCATAAGAGGACGAGTTGTTACTGGCCTTGGTGGCCTTGATATGGCCATCCTGCTCCAAAAGCTTGAATTTCAGGGGTGGTCGACCCTTTTTCTTCAGGGTGATGTTCAAAGGCAGTTTGATAGGCCTGAAGTGACTAAATTCTATATGAATGGGAAAGAGAAGGGTTTTGCATTTTCTACCTCTGTGAGGGGTGTCTCCATTGATCTGACAGCTGAGGATGTTTCTCAAATTCTTGACATTCCTACTGGTGGTTGGAGTCACTATGTTAAGCATGAGTGGCCTCCCTTCACCAATATGGCCTCTGCCCTTTCCATCACAAGAAAGTTCTCTGGTATGCCTAATCTCCTCCACCATCGCCGGGTCCTGAAATGTGAGATGTATCCCTTCCATAAGCTCTATTTTGATGTTGTCCACAAAATCCTTACTCCTAGAAAGGAGAGACATACTAAAGTGAATTACTTGGATATGACTCTGATGGAACTGCTGGACACCAATGTCAATATTGACCTTCCCCACATGATTATTCAGCATATGCAGAGGGTCCTAATTAAAGAAGAGCATGGGCATGCCCTCCCCTATGGGTTTTGGTTAGCTCCAATCTTTGAAGAGTTTGGCATTCCTGTTCAAGTGTGGTCTTTTCAAACCACCAAATATGTTCTTGGGAGGAGGGACCATGCTGCTCTTCCTATTTCAATAAAGTGTTCTAATACTCCCCTCCAAAAGGCAAGGAATGCCTTAGCTGAGAAGTCTGTTGAGTCAGCTAATGTCTAGGCTGCTCATGAGGAAGAAAAGGGATCACTTCAGGCTCAAATTGCAGAGCTGCAAGAGAATCTTGCTCGTGAGAGAACTGAAAATGCAGAAACCATTCGTCGCCTCTCCCAGTTGTTGCTTGTTATCCCTTACCCCACTGGTCCTTCAGCCTAGCCGGACTAGTCTCTATCGTGTCCTAGATCCTTTGTTTTTGTTGTGCTCGATAGGTTTTGGCTTGTCCGAAGTTTAGCTAAGTGTTTTGTAAGACTTGCCTTGTTTATGAATGAAAATGGTTATTTTGCTCTGATACTGCTCTCTCCTCCTCCTGTTATGCTTATATTATCTTTAAATTGCTTGTTCTGGTGATATCCCCAGTAGCTATGAATTTCTTAATATCCACTCTTAGCTAAAAGTTGTCTCTACTTAAAACAACTTTTTGATGATGCCAAAAGGGGGAAGACAAGGTTTTGTGCAATGTTTATAACCCATAGACTAACATGTTCCATTCAAGTGATCTTCACTCTAGTGCTCACAGGGTATGATGCAAAAAGGCCACAAAGGCATAGGTTTGTCATCACCAAAAAGGGGGAATTTGTTGGGAACCTTGCAGTTTTGGTGAACAACAAAGTAGAATGGAACAAGTCAGTCAAGTTGGTTCACAAGCATAAAATCTCAAAGCAGTTGAATGTATAGTGAAATCACAAAGTAACAGGGGACAGAGGAGCAATAATCAAGGAACGGATAGAGTGACTCAAGATAAACCATGTGATGAAATCAAGAGTTGGAGTTTGACTACAACACTTAATGAAGGAACGAAGTTGAAAGCACATAGGAGTCTCACTTGAAGTAGAACTCTAAGCAAGTAGAGTTTGATTGCAAGGAGTTTGAAGTGAAACAAGAACTCCTTGAGGAGTATGCTTAAATAGAAAAGTTGTTATCCAAAGCACTCACGCACTTACAGAGAATACAAAGGCAATTGTGAGTTGACTTTAGCAAGGGCAACGAAGGTGACTGAAGAAACACATTGAAGAACCTGGTCCTAAGTACAGAGTCTAGCTAAGGCATCTTAGTAGTGATGTATTAGGAGTTGTTCTTTGAGTTGTAATCATAGTTCATTGTATTATAAATTAAAGTAGGATTGTTTGTCTTCAAATTGGGTTAACTCGAAGATTTGGGAACACAAACCTTGGATGGTTGGTGTTGTTAGGAGTTAGAGTTTAGAATTCTTAGATTACATCGAGTTGTAACCAATTTCGTTGAGGCTCATTGTGTTAGTAAAGTGGTGTTTAAATCCTGTAGTGGTACAGGTCGTGGATTTTATACCTTTGTGAGTCGTGTGATTTTCCACGTAAAAATTACTGTCTTATTTAGTTATTGCTTTCTCACTGTTGAAACACGTTAGACAACCTGTTTTCTCGATAGGTAACTAATAGATTTAAACACCTAAATCAGTAGGTCGTGCAGACTATCAAATAGCATCATGATATGGTGTATTTGCGCTTTTTGAACGCTGAGAACCTTGTTGGGAAGTCCCCTGCCTGTTCACGTTCCGAGCCTCTCCATTGGTAGGATCAACTTAGTTGTTCATGGGATTATTCAAGAGTGGATTAGCGTTGATATTGGTCTGATTAACGTGGCTAGTGCCAGCCATTGAATTTTAGCTTCACAAAGATGGATTCAATTAGTGAAAGATTAATCAAAATTGAAACAATACCATGTTTGTCCTAAGCTCCACTTTGGGTGTCAAACTGTTTACCCTAAAAAAGATACAATTAAATTTGTATGCGAGGTTTAAAGGACATACGGATTGGATCGATAGAGATTAAATAAAAATACTATAAATAAGAAACAAATTAATGTCAAATAAATAGATCTTAATAATTAGAGCCTGATCATCTTGGTTCTGATGTTGTCCTTGACGAAGATGACCCAGAACAACTTAGATTATGCAAGTAATAGCGAGGAATAAGAGCTTGAGTGCTAGAAGTTGAAGTACACAAATAGAGAGTAAAAATCGATATCCTATATCATGAGGTTCAAACCCTTCTAATAGGGGTGATTTTCTGCCTTGGTAACCTCTAGAATATTTCCTCTTAACTCTAATAAAGCGATGACTTATTTGACATTTAGAGTGTGTTTGGTACGGAGAAAAATGTTTTCTGGAAAATATTTTCCAATTTTCTTGTGTTTGGTTGGTCAAAAAAATTGGAAAATATTTTCTGTAGGAAAACATTTTTTCCTCCAAAATAAGGAAAATGACTTCTCTAATGAAAGTAGGGAAAACAGGTCTTCACCTTCATAACACCCCAATCCCACATTCACCCACTCCACCCTCCTACTCCCACCCCTAACTCCACCCCCTCCCACCTCCACCTAACACAATTTTTTAAAAATATTTTTTCTATTTCACCTCACCCCCACCTCCACCCCACATCAATTTTTTTCAATTCTTTCTTTAAAAGACAAAATTAATTTTTTTAAAAAAAAAAACTTTTTTGTATCCCACATCACCCATCCACCCACTCAACTTTAACACCCCCCCCCCCACACACACACACACACCACCACCACCACCACTACCACCTCCACCCACCCAAACTCAATTTTTTTAATTTTTTTTTCAAAAAAATAAATTTCTTTCTTAAAAAAGTAATTTTTTGTACCTCACCCCCACCCCATCCCACTCAACCCCCACCCTACGCCCCCAGTCCCTCCCCCACCCCACCCCTACCCAGCCCCCCTCCCGCACCCAAAATTCAATTTGTAAATTTTTTTTAAAAAAATTACTTGTTTTTAAAAAATAGTAATATTTTTGGTACCCCGCCCCCTCCCCCCACCCCATCCACCACTCAAAATTCAATTTTTAATATTTCTGTTTTTTTTCTAAAAAAGTAATATTTTTGGTACCACGCCCCTCTCCCCCTTTTGGTATCCCTACCCCCCCACCCACCCTACCCCATCCCACCCAAAATTCAATTTTTATTTTTTTTAAAAAAATAAATTACTTGTTTTTTAAAAAAAGTAATATTTTTGGGACCCCGCCTCCCCCTTACCCCCACCCGCCACCTCACCCAAAATTCAATTTTTAACTTTTTTTTAAAACAAATTACTTATTTTTTTAAAAAAAGTAATATTTTTGGTACCCCCCTCCTACCCACCCCAGCCTCCCCACCCCACCCAAAATTCAATTTTTAATTTTATTTTAAAACAAATTACTTTTTTTAAAAAAAAAGTAATATTTTTGGTACCCCGCCCCTCCTACCCGCACCCCACCCCATCCAAAAAAAGTAATTTTTTAAGTTACCTGCCCCCACCCCCTCACCCAACCACCCACCCACCCCCCCAAAACCACCACACCCCAACCCCCAACCTACTCCCTAGAAAATATTTTCTACTTTCTAATCAAAAATAAAAAAATATTTTTTGAAAAATGTGTTTTCACTCATCAATCAAACAATAGAAATTCAAAAAATGGTTTTTACTCACCAACCAAACATGAGAAAATAAGTAGAAAACCAACTTGTTTTCCATAAAATATTTTTCATGGAATACATTTTCCATGAAAAATATTTTCCTTCATACCAAACACACCCTTAATGGCTAGAAAAAGTGTCGGGCCTACTGATATGGACCTAAACTATTTTCATTTTTCATTGTCCTCTGAACAAGTTTAAAACCAGTGGTGAAATTCGATTCAATTCATTGGAGTCCAACTCAGTGGAGGCTGCAATTTTTGATTTGGAGGAACTTGCAAACAAAATCAGTTGGCTCAAACAGATTATGGAATGTGGAAGACCTCTATCTGATGTTGTTACGCCGTCATGGAAGATTGTTGAACACCATGGAACATCGAACAAGAATTGATGGCTTCGGAAGTTTGTCTTGATCCTTGATGTCTTTGACTCCTAAATGTAGGTTATTTCTTACCCCTATTGAAATTTCAGTTGCTGTCCAAATTCAAATCCACTTAGATTGTGCTAGGGGTAAGGACTGTGACACTCTACGATTCCCAAACCTCACTTATGGTATTACAGAATATGTTGTTGTAACAAAGTTGTATACATTGTACAAGATGTCTTTTCTTTTTGTTTTTTTTATACTATGTTGGATATCTGCCCCCCACCCCTTGCATTGTCGAAAACTTGAAAAAAAATCCCTATTTTCTGCTATCAATGCAATAGTCGTATCTATATCTATATTATATTAAAAGTATGAAGGACCTTATAATGTGATTTGAATTTTCTTTCCTTCATTAAAAAATCTACAGTAGACAAAATTAGCTTTTACTATTTTTTTAAAATTATTATTTTTTAATTTTTAATAAAAATAAAATTGAAAAAGAAAAACAAGTAAATTTTAGTAGTCAAAAAGGATTTAATAAAATAGGATAAAAGATGAAAAAAGAAGGTTAATAATAAAAAATTTAATAAAAAAGAAAAATGAAGAACAAGTAATACGTACTAAACTTAAAAAACAAGGGAAAAAAGTTTTACTGAGAAAATAGGTAGGAAGCTTATTTGGGATCCATGTTATTTTAATATTAATAAATAATTTATAGAACAATAGATGAAATTGTCTTTTATTATTTTTCTAAAATTAGTATTTTGTTATTTGTAATAAAAATAAAATTGAAAAAGAAAAACAAGTAAATTTTAGTAGTCAAAATGGATTTAATAAAAAAAGGAAAAAGAAGAAAAAGAAGGTTAATAATAAAAAATTAAACAAGGAAAAAAAATTAATAAAAAAGAAAATGAAGAACAAGTAATACGTACTAAACTTAAAAAACAATGGGAAAAAAAGCTTTAATGAGATAATAAGTAAGAAGCTTATGGGATCCATGTTATTTTAATATTAGTAAATAATTTATAGAAGAAAAATAAGAAAAAATCATATTTAGGTAATGCTTTCTTGAAGGAAAAGATTTTGGACTTCTGTAAATTGAGAATCATTTTTCTCTACAATAATACAATAACATTCACAATGTAGTCCTCAAATGAAGTATTATTTAGGGGGAGATTGTTCTCTAAATAATATTTTTTTATCTTATTCATAAGTAGGTCAATTGACCAAATTAATTTAATATATTATGAGTCTTTTTTATAATTTATCTTTGTAATCGTCGTTCAAACTTTTTTTTTGTTAGCTTCGATCCCAACAACATGCTCATAATTTAAGTTCAATTATATTCTAAGAGTATCAAGAGTTTGGGCTCAATAAATGATGCACATCGTGCGAACGTTGTTATGCTTTTTGGGGGATTGAAAAGAGATGAACAAAAATCTACTGAAAAAGAAGAGGAGGTAAACAAGGGACCATTTTGTAGCTCTAACCAAATTTACTTTACATTATTAATTTATTGACCAATCTGTAGAGATAAGTTATGTAATATGTAAAAAAATAAAAAATTACGTACAATTACTAATAATAACATGTAATACAATAACAAAATTATAGAAACACTGTGAAAGAATTCTAGAAAAACACACACACACAAAGAAATAATTAAACAATAATAATTTTCAATAAGAATTCTAGAAAAACACACACACACACACCAAAAAAAAAATAAACCAACGAAGAAATACGAAAACGTAAGAGTTCATATTAAGACGAAATATCAGAAGTCTCTCGCCTCATCAAAAATCTCATCAAGTTCTTCTTTAAATATCCTTCTTAATCAATTAACGTGTACATATTATACGTAAAAATTAAACTCAAAAAAATTTATATTATGTATAAAACTCTATTTTTTAATAATTATTATTCTTTTATATATTTTGTATTGATTAACGATTTGACGTGATGCACACGTGCAACGCACGTACAGTAAACTAGTATTATTAAAAGTGAAAAGCTCTAAACTCTAAAGTTGGATTACCATTTTGCCCCTCACTAAATCAAAATATGATTAAATTTTTAACTAAATACTAATATTTTAATTACATAATAATAAAAATTGAAGTCCAACAGTTGAACTTTAATTTTTTAGTTATGGTATTATAAATATTCTTAGTTATTATTATATGTTAGTAAATTGAATTACAAAGAATCATATCATATTTATTTATATCTTTTTATACTAATCTAAAAGTAAGAAGACACAGTTAAACGTTGAATTATCAAAATGTTCATAAAAAATTGAAGAACTTTTTAACCCCTCCTCTAAATACTATAATAAATAAAATTAGTCTTTGTAACACCACAAAAATCCTAAGCTAAATACTCGAACCTTTTCCATGAGCGTAATGATCATTTTCCTAGTGTAGTGATTGCTTTGGATGCGAATCATGTTCATAAGAAACTCCTATCATCAAGTTAAGTCGCAAGCACCTCACTAAAGTAAGTTTTCATGTAAGACTAAACTAGAGTCAACTTCAATCGATCATTCGTTCTAAAATATAAAGAGTTAGGTGGCCTAGTACCCACCAGATTAAAGGTTTTGAGTCTTCTTTCCAACGCCACCGACCGCGCATTAATTCGAGTTCGGAGTACAACGTTATGGGCAGATTACTGAAGTTCTGCCAATGATTAAGGATGGTAATGACGAACCATGGTTCTGAACCACGGTCCGTACTGTGACTCGTGATTGCTGAACTGAACCTTAAAATTTTCATCTTCAAAATCATTTGTTGGTTCACGACTCGCAGAGAGAAACCACAATTAGTAGAGTGACCCGTGGTTTATCAAAATTCAGCTTTTCTGCCCAGTTTCCACGAATGACTTGATGGGTCATCGTTTTGAATGACGGTTCATCCTATAACCCGTAGAATCACCTTCAGAGAGGTACCAAGTCCTCTAAAATCCACAAGTGGGTTAACGACTCGTCAACCTATTCCATGACCCGTTCTTCCACTCGTAATCCCTGAGGATCAGAGGATCCTCATATCCTAAAGTAGGAACCACAAGTCACAGGATGGTTTGTCGTCTTGAACTACGGACCGTAGAATGACTCGTGGTGTTGAGTTCCAGTAGACCCCTAAAAGTGGCACTTGAAATCACGGATCAGTTGACGGCTCATCCTTTAGGACGACGACTGGTGGACTAACTCGTGGTCTCTGAAGCCGACCTTTTCCAGCTTATTCCAAGTTTAAGTCCAGGGGTATTTTTGTCATTTCTCACTCTTTTAACTCCTATGCTAAGTCATTTTAAGCCTATTTAGGAGGGTTTCTAATCCCACTTGACCTAAGTTCTCTCCCGTTCTTTCAATCAAATTCCAAAAGAAGAAAAAGAGTTCCATCTTCTCAAGCTTCAAGTTAGGGTTTCAAGCTCCAAGTCTCAAGCTCCAAGTTCAAGTCTCCTAAGTATTTTAAATTCAAGTGGGTTAGCTTCAATCAAGGTATGTGGGTATTCAACAATGGGTTTCTTTCACCTTTGTGCCCAAAACCCCTAATTCAAATTTTGATTCCATGATTTTCAAATTAGGGTTCTTATCTAATTCTTATGAGTTTTGCCAACTATGATCTTCTCATGATTTGATTATGAAATTACTATTAAATTGCATGATTTTACATGGGTTTTTACATGTTAACTCTTATTTCATGAATTGAAGTTTAACCATGGAAATTTCTACATGCATGAGGTTGATTTAGGCAAATTGGATTTTGATAGCATGTTCCTTATGGATTTTCAAGCATGTGCATGCCTAGTTCCTATGTTCTATGAAAGTATATGTTTTATGAAATTGAACTAGAGCCATGCAAATTTTACAAGTCATGAAGTATGCAAGTCTTTCCATGTTATGACGTATTCCTTTTTTGCCTGGATGTCGCATTGCATTTGCTCAAACTCGGGAAACACTTTCCTAATCTGGCTTCTAAGGCTATTTTTAGGTGCCCTCTCGACCTTTCCATCGATGTTATAATATAACCCTCCGATTCTATGGTTCTCCCTGGCTACGAGACCTCACACGAGTAAAGTTTGGTATTCCTTTGTCGATAGCTGACCCAGCTCTTTCCTTTCACCAGTAGGTAAGTGCATCCTATTCCTATTAAGTGGGGAGGCAGTTGCTAAATAAAAAGGTGGCGCCATTCCTGCTAAAGAAAAATTCTTCATCCAATCTCTGTCCCAGATTCTGGTCTTACCAAGTCACCTTTCTCTAATGTAAGACAAGACACCTGATTTTTCATCAATGCTCATGAGCCATTTATCTAAACTAAAACTCATGAGTAGTATGACGATCCGAGGTATGAACAAGTATGAACAAGTATGCACAAGTTATGAACAAGTTTGGTATCAGATATGTCACATGTATGTGAGCACATGTTATATATTTTGGGAGTAGTATTTAGCACCTAGTTGGACAGGGTGAAAGTACCTAGGGTCCCAGAACTACGTGCCCCCGTAGGTTCTAAGTCCCCTCTGTTGGGCATCAGATTTTTTTGATCACGCCACAGTCATGCCTCTATACCCTGGCAAGGTATATTGGGTCCTTTCGATGGGGCGTATACATTGGACTCCATGTTGCTCAGCATGGTTTATGTCGGTTAAGAGAAACTCCCACATGTTTATTTTCAAGCTATGAAGTTATATGATTCTATACTATGAAACTTAAGCTTTATTTCATGTTTTATGTCTTATACCTTGATATTTATTCATGGTCCTTCTTTAAGTAACAAGTTCATTCTTAAGCATGTTTTAAACTATTTTTATCATGATTCATGCATCACTCACATACTCGGTACATCCTATAGTACTGATGCATATCTTACATTGCATCCTTTGATGATGCAGATTCAGGTGTTCCTTTCAAGACACGTGGCTAGAGCTTCTAGGCCACTTTTTTGTCAGTTGTTGGTGAGTCCTCTTAGGTCTAGGACTAAATATGTTTTAGTTTGTGTTGATTTCTTACTTTCGTACTTTGAGTTAGCTAGGGTCTTGTCCTAGCAACTCCTTATGTCATGTAGAGGCTTTTCAGACATTGACAGTGTTCGAGTCTCCTCCTGGATTTTGTATTTCTATTTGACTTGATTACCTATTTATGTGATTCCAAATTTATCTATTATGCTTCCGCTTATCTTTGTTATACTTGAGTATGCTATGCCTAAGGGGTTAGCTTGGGGCACTTACGGTCCCAAGTCCCATGTTACGTCCAGGGGGTAACCTCGGGGCATGAAAAACTTGGTATCAGAGCCTCAGGTTCAAGAGTCCTAGGGTGTCTGAAAGCTGCATCAAGTAGAGTCTCTTTCCCGGGTGTGAAGCGCGCCACACTTATGAGAGGGAGGCTACGAGATGTTTTAGGAAAAACTTTACCTTTTTATGTTCACTATCGTGCGATAGAGTTTGACTCTACTTACCCTTATAATCTTTTCCTTACGCATTTCAGATAATGTCTCTCCGAAGAAACTCCACGAGGAATTCTAATCCGAGCACTCAAAATCATGAGGTACGAATGCGGAATTTCATGAAGCCATCTGTATGTTGTCTCAAGACATGATAACTCACTTGAATGAGAAAGAGAAACTAAAGAAGAGGAAGAGAAAGGAAAAGAAGACCAGAACATGGAACCAATCGTCTTCTCAGCATAGGTCATCCGGACCAACCCTATATTCAGTTAGCACACCTGCCCTTGATTCTCAGTCTTGTCACCATAGGGCTCCGAAGACCTTGAGGTACCCTTGTTGTAGTAGTTACGGTAAGCTCCATCTAGGTTAGTGTCTTGCGGGCAAAGAGGGGTGTTTCAGGTGTGGTCAGTTAGGCCATAGGATCAGGAATTGCCCCTCATCTAAGCGGATCAAGTGTGGTGTTCAGCTCTAAAACCAATTCCCTTCATTGCCTAGCCAGTCGGGTCAGAGTATTCCTCCTGAAGTTGAATCAGGTACGTCACTAGATTTCCTTCTTGTATGCGTCCATAGTACCCGGACCCCTATTCTTGTTTGGTTGTGAGTTGTCTTGACCTAGACCTAAGTGGGGATTGGAGGGTTGAGGCCTAGACTTTATGAGAAGGAGAGTCTTCGACTATAGAAGGAAGTGGATATTCATGCTAGATTTTAGAGTAGTGTATGTTCTGTTAGGGTAAAATAATCATAGTTCCTGTGAGAGGTTGGTGAGAGGTCCATAAACTTAGGAGGGTAGCATGAACCTAAGAGAGAGATGGTAGAATGTAGAATCGGTCAGATTTTGGAGGCTCAGGTAGTGATTCTTTTCGGTGTTAGAATAAAGTAGAGAGGGGAGGCAGAAGCTTATTTCCATCCTAGCGTCCTAAGTACAATTCTGCCATGATGATACCCTTTGCTTGCCTAGTGTGTCAGCGCCATGGTCTAACCTCAGATTCACGCTCATGTTCAGATTCTAGAATGGAAAGTGATTGCTTCAGACAATGATTCTACTCTTATCCTGTGATTCTATAAATTCCAGCTTTAAATCCCTGAGGTTTTTTATCTATGTAAACTCATGTCTCTCAGTACGCTCAGTCCTATTTACTTAGTTCAGTCCTCAGAAATGCCTTAATGGCAAATCAAATCATGTTATGTCATGTATATGCTCATACTTGATTCTTGAAGTGGTTCGCGCTTATGATTTCCTTGCTCTAAGCCATTGACTTTTGCCTTTGATGATGAGGGGTGGTGATCCCCACCATTCATGCCTTACGTGCCCAGTATGCAAAATACTCATGCCTATTGCGCTCAACTCCCCAAGCCTCACCTCGAGTGTCTTGATCGCGCTAAGTGTAAGTCACGATCAATCGGTAATCCTTCATTCGTGATGCTCCTACTCCCTCTCTTTTCTTTCAAAAACACTGGTTTATGTTGTTATAAGCGTTAGGGGAGAAGGCCTTATAGTAGCCTAGTTGGGAGGTAGGAGATTTATTTTTCCTTGTTAGTGTACTTTTTCCACCTTGACTTCTAGGTGTGGGAGAATTATGAGGTAAGGATTATTCCTGCGAAATAGTTAGATAAGGAATTTTAGTATGTCCCTCTATAGAAGTTCTTGAATTTGCGACTCCTAGTTATGATAGAGAAGAGCAGAGAAGTCTTAAATAGGGTAAGTTATGAAACCATAAGGTGACCATAGTTATAAGCTTGAATATCGTAATGGGATACATGGGAATATCTGTTTTGCACAACTAGTGACCCTTTGGTTGGAAGCCCTAGGTTAGTTGGTTGTTGTAATAAGAGGGGATGCTATCCTTAGAAGATGTTCTAGATGCAAGAGATCTGGTCGAGATAGGTTTGAACATGGAGAATCGGGTAGTTAGACTCAGACCTTAGTACCTTTATGTATGCTATTGAGGTTGTTAGTTGCAAATGGTAAGAGTGGTATTTAAAAGGGAATAGTTTTTCCGTATATCTACTTCTCTCAGTTGGTGTCCCTTTCGGTTAACTGCGATTTCTAGAGTATGTTTGTTCCTTATGAGTTTTAGCTGAGTTCCTACTCCCATCCCGGACCAGTTATCATGTTGGATATCCAGTTCCTGTCCTATTGGCCGTTCTTACATTCTCAACATGTATACGTGTCTCATGTAACCAGCTCAGTTATTTCAATCGAAAGTCAGTTACCACAATAGTACTTCAGCTTTGACAACTCAGTTGAAGGAGCTACTTGGGAAGAAAAATCATCCATGAAGGCCAAGTACCCTCACCCTTCTCTTTCCGATTTGGTTTTAGCTGGAGGTAGTAGTTCCATCCTTAGTATGTCCCTCCGATTCTATTCCAGCAGTTTCTCTCACGATCCTAGCATGTATTCATATTTTCGAAGTTGATTCAGCCATGTTTTAAGTTGAAAAGTTCAGGTTCATGTTTATTCTTCAGTTTTCATGTTTCATTTTGGTTAGGCTATTTTCTCTCTAGTGTTCCCTTGCTTAGTCTTCATTCGAGTATGAATGATTCCAAGGGGGAGATATTGTAACACCCCAAAAATCCTAAGCTATTCCCATACCTTTTCCATCAGTGTAATGATCATTTTCCTAGTGTGGTGAGTGCTTTGGATGCGAATCATGTTCATAAGAAACTCCTATCATCAAGTTAAGTCGCAAGCACCTCACACAAGTAAGTTTTCATGTAAGTCTAAACTAGAGTCAACTTCAATCAATCATTACTCCTAAAATATAAAGAGTTAGGTGGCCTAGTACCCACCAAATTAAATATTTTTGAGTCTTCCTTTCAACGCCACTGACCGCGTATTAATCTGAGTCCAAAGTAAAAAGTTATGGACAGTATACTGTAGTGCTGCTAGTGATAACGGATGGGAATGACGAACCGTGGTTCTGAACCACGGTCCATACTATGACTCGTGATTGTTGAACTGAACCTTAAAATTTTCATCTTCAAAACCACTGGTTGGTTCATGACCTGTAGACCAAAACAACGGTCAATAGAGTGACCCGTGGTTTGTCAAAGTTCAGCTTTTCTGCCCAGTTTCCACGAATGACTTGATGGGTCATCGTTTTTAATGACGGTCCATTCTATAACCCGTAGAATCACCTTCAGAGATATACCAAGTCCTCTAAATTCCACGAGTACGTTGACGACTCGTCAACCTATTCCACGACCGGTTCTTTCACTCGTAATCCCTGAGGATTAGAGGATCCTCATATACTAAAGTCAGAACCACAAGTCACAGGACAGTTCCTCGTCCTGAACCACGGACCGTAGAGTGACTCGTGGTGTTGAGTTCCAGTAGACCCCTAAAAGTGTCACTTGAAACCACGGATCACTTGACGGCTCGTCCTTTAGGACGACAGACCGTGGATTAACTCGTGGTCTCTGAAGCTGACCTTTTCCAGCTTTTTTAAAGTTTAAGTCCAGGGGTATTTTTGTAATATCTCACTCTTTTAACTCCTATACTAAGTCATTTTAAGCCTATTTAGGAGGGTTTCTAATCCCACTTGACCTAAGTTCTCTCCCATTCTTTCAATCAACTTCCAAAAGAAGAAAAAGGAGTTTCATCTTCTCAAGCTTCAAGTTAGAGTTTCAAGCTCCAAGTTCAAGTCTCCTAAGTCTTTTCAATTCAAGTGGGTTAACTTCAATCAAGGTATGTGGGTATTCAACAATGGGTTTCTTTCACACTTGTGCCCAAAACCCCCTATTTCAAATTTTGATTTCATGAATTTCAAATTAGGGTTCTTATCTAATTCTTATGGGGTTTTCCAAATATGATCTTCTCATGATTTGATTATGAAATTACTATTAAATTGCATGATTTTACATGGGTTTTTACATGTGAACTTTTATTTCATGGAAATTTCTACATGCATGAGATTGAATTAAGCAAATTAGATTTTGATAGCATGTTCTTTATGGATTTTCAAGAATGTGCATGCCGAGTTCCTATGTTTTATGAAAGTATATATTTTATGAAATTGAACTAGAGCCAAGAAAATTTTACAAGTTATGAAGTATTATGCAAGACAAGACACCCGATGTTCCATCAATGCTCATGAGCCATTTTCTAAACTAAAACTCATGAGTAGTATGACGATCCGGGGTATGAACAAGTATGCACAAGTTATGAACAAGTTTGGCATCAGATATGTCACATGTCATGTTATATGTTTTGGGAGTAGTATTTAGCACCAAGTTGGACAGGGTAAGAGCACCCAGGGTCCCAGAACTACGTGCCCCCGTAGGTTCTAAGTCCCCTCTGTTGGGCATTAGATTTTTGTGATCACGCCACATTCATGCCTCTATACCCTAGCAAGGTATATTGGGTCCTTTCGATGAGGCATATACATCAAACTCCATGTAGCTCAGCATGGTTTATGTCAGTTAAGAGAAACTCCCACATGTTTATTTTTAAGATATGAAGTTATATGATTCTATACTATGAAACTTAAGCTTTATTTCATGTTTTATGTCTTATACCTTGATATTTATTCATGGTCCTTCTTTAAGTAACGAGTTCATTCTTAAGCATGTTTTAAAATATTTTTATCATGATTCATGCATCGCTCATATATTCGGTACATCCTATAGTACTGATGCATATCTTGTGTTGCATCCTTTGATGATGCAGATTCAGGTGTTCCTTTCCAGACACATGGTTAGAGCTTCCAAGCCACTTTTCTGTCAGTTGTTGGTGAGTCCTCTTAGGTCGAGGACTAGATATGTTTTAGTTTGTGTTGATCTCTTACTTCCGTACTTCGAGTTAGCTAGGGTCTTGTCCTAGCAACTCCTTATGTCATGTAGAGGCTTTTCAGACATAGACACTGTTCGAGTCTCCTCCTGGATTTTGTATTTCTATTTGACTTGATTACCTATTTATGTGATTTCGGATTTATCTATTATGCTTCCGCTTATCTTTGTTATGCTTGAGTATGCTATGACCAAGGGGTTAACTTGGGGCACTTGCGGTCCCAAGTCTTGTGTTACGTCTAAGCGGTAACCTCAGGGTGTGACAAACTTGGTATCAGAGCCTCATGTTCAAGAGTCCTAGAGTATCTGAAAGTCGCATCAAGTAGAGTCTCTTTCACATGTGTGAAGCGTGCCACACTTATGAGAGGGAGGCTATGAGGTGTTTTAGGAAAAACTCCACTTCTTCATGTTCACTATCGCGCGATAGAGATTGACTCTACTTACCCTTCTAATCCTTTCCTTAAGCATTTCAGATAATGTCTCCTCAAAGAAACCCCAAGAGGAATGCTACTCCGACCACTCCAAATCATGAGGTTATGAATGCAGAATTTCATGAAGCCATTTGTATGTTGGATCAATCCATGATAACTCAGTTGAATGAGAAAGAGAAACTAAAGAAGAGGAAGAGGAAGGAAAAGAAGACCAGAAAGTGGAACTAATCATCTTCTCAGCATAGGTCATTCGGACCAACCCCATCTTCAGTTAGCACACCTGCCCTTGATTCTCAGTCTTGTCACCATAGGGCTCCGAAGACCTTGAGGTACCCTCATTATAGTAGTTGTGGTAAGTTCCATCTAGGTAAGTGTCTTACGGGCAAAGATGGGTGTTTAATGTGTGGTCAGCTAGGCCATAGGATCAGGAATTTCCCCTCATCCAAACGGAGCAACTGTGATGTTCAGCTCCAAAACCAATTCCCTTCATTGCCTAGCCAGTCGGGTCAGAGTACTCCTCCTGAAGTTGAATCAGGTACGTCACTAGATTTCTTTCCTGTATGCGTCCATAGTACCCGGACCCCTATTCTTGTTTGGTTGTGATTTGTCTTGACCTAGAACTAAGTGGGGATTGGAGGGTTGAAGCCTAAACTTTAGGAGAAGGAGAGTCTTCGACTATAGAATGAAGTGCATATTCATGTTAGATTTTGGAGTCTTGTATGTTCTGTTTGGGTAAAATGATCATAGTTCCTGTGAGAGGTTGGTGAGAGGTCCATAGACTTAGGAGGGTATCATGAACCTAGGGAGGAGATGGTAGAATGTAGAATCGGTTAGATTTTGCAGGCTCAGGTAGTGATGCTTTTGGGTGTTAGAATAAAGTAGAGAGGGGAGGTAGAAGCTTATTTCCATCCTAGCTTCCTAAGTACAATTTTGCCATGATGATACCTTTTGCTTGCCTAGTGTGTCAGCGCCATGGTCCAATCTTAGATTCACGCTCATGTTTAGATTCTAGAATTTCAAGTGATGGCTTCAGAAAATGATTCTACTCTTATCCTGTGATTCTATAAATTCCAGCTTTATGCCCTGAGGTTTGTTATCTATGTAAACTCATGTCTCTCAGTACGCTCAGTCCTATTTACTCAGTTGAGTCCTCAGAAATGCCTTAATGGCAAATCAAATCATGTTATTTCATGTATATGCTCAGACTTGATTCTTGAAGTGGTTCGCGCTTATGATTTCCTTGTTGTAAGCCATTGACCTTTGCCTTTGATGACGAGGGGTGGTGATCCCCACTATTCATGCCTTACGTGCCCAGTGAAGAACCTTGTCAAATAAGTTTTCAAACAAGTTTTGATAATGAGGCAAAACCTATTTTTGGTAAAAATATATTTATGAAAACACTCTATAAAAGGAAACATCCTAGTCAAAGAAGGAGAGGAAAATCGTGTGAAGAAAGAAGGAAAGAACGCGAGCAATATTAGTGTCCAAATCCAACAAGGAGAAGACCTTCAAGTCGGCGACCAACTCCTACAAGGAAAGGATTGGCTTTTTCTTTCAAGAAGAGAAGAGAGCTTGAGACCTCTATAAAAGTATTGGAGCTATGAAGAATTCAATCACCTATTGCACAAAGCTGAGAATGAGTATTCTCAAGCAATAGAGATCTCAAGCAAGCTACTCAAACGAAGACACAAAAAGAGAATTGTTTCTAGTTCAATCCTGTGTGATTGTTAGGAAAAAAAACGTTGTGAGGCTTGTAACTAGAAGTGGGTTTGGCTTCTAGAGAGAGTTTGTGAGACGTGTAACTAGAGTGGGTTTGGCTTCTAGAGAGAGTTTGTGAGACGTGTAACAAGAAGTGGGTTTGGCTTCTTGAGAGAGTTTGTGAGAGTTTGTAACAAGAAGTGGGTTTGGCTTCTGAGTGAGAGAGTTAGAGTGAGTTGAAACAATAAGAGTTTATTGTTTGAGTTAGGTACTAGAGTTAGTTCCTTTGATTATTGAGTTGTAATCATAAAACTTAAAGAGTTAGTGAAAGTGAGTTCGTGGTTTTTTTCTCCTGGAGTTAGGGAGTTCTTCACGTAAAAATTGTGTGTTAATTTACTTACTGCTTTAAGTGAAACTATGCTAAGGACCTGGTCCCTGAGTTAAGTAGTGGGCACCAACTTTCTTCAATTGGTATCAAAGCAGGGTCTTTCGTGAAAGGTTAACACCTGAAAAGGATCCAATTGCTGCCCTTCCAACCGCTCAGAAAGGTTCTTCTCAAACAAGACCACCACTGTTCAATGGTAAGTACTATGGCTGGTGGAAGAATAAAATAATGGATCATCTCATGGGTGAAAGTGCTGACTTATGGAATGTTGTTCTGGATGGCCCTACTATCCCCATGAAGGCAGCTGAGGAAGGAAAGGAATCTGTTCCCAAAGACTGGGGGGAGTGGAATGCTGCTAATAAAATAGTTATTCAAAACAATGCTAAAGCAAGAAAGATCTTTATTTGTGGTATTGGACCTAATGAGTATAACAGGATCTCCTCCTCTCAAGATGCAAAGCAGATTTCGGACACACTGCAGACTGTACATGAAGGTACTATTGCTGTCAAAAAGGCAAAAATAAACAACCTGAACAGGCAATATGAACTCTTCAGGATGAAGGAAGGAGAAACTATTCAAGACATGCACACAAGGTTCACTGCTATTCTCAATGAAATATTTTCTCTAGGAGAGGATATTCCTACTGGAAAGGCTGTTAGAAATCTCCTAAGTGTACTGCCTGAATCTTGGGAAAGCAAAGTTGAAGCAATTACTGAAGCCAGAGACCTAGATACACTGCCCATGGATGATCTTATTGGAAATCTAACAACCTATGAATTGAAGAAGAGTCAAGGGAAGGACATTGGAATTAACAAGAAGGACAAAACTATTTCTCTTAAGACCACTGAAGTAGCTGACTATGAGGGCAAAAATCTTGCACTAGTGACTAGAAGGTTTCAAAGAATGTTCAAAAAGGGACAAAGCCTTCAAAGTAACCTCCCCCCCCAAACTCAGGAAAGGGATACTCTACTGTGCCACAAGTGTGGTAGTCCAGATCATTTCATCAAATTTTGTCCTTTGTGGGCCATAAAACACAAGAAGGCTGTCACAGAGAAGCCCAAATATCAAAATCAGGAGTTCACCCTTCCATCTCATAAGAAGATGACATCTCAAGAAGCTGACTTAGCAGTTCAAAGGGCCTTAGCTGCTATGGGAGAACCTGGTGATGAGTACGATGAGGAGGACTCCCATAATCAGTCACTACTTGCTATTGTTGAAGCTAAGAAAGAGGACACCTTGGCCTTGTTAGCAATAAGTGACTATGACAAGGATGCAGAAGAAGGAAAGTCAGCTGAAACACCTCTTGCCTTCATGGCATGCTCTAAGCCGGACATTGACTCAGATCAAGATGAAACTAAGGCATGCTTCTCTGACTTCAGGGCCAACCTACATATCTACTCTAAAAGGAAGCTAGAAGCTCTCTCAGCAGTTGTCATAAATGCTTATTATTCAGTATGTGCTGAGAAGGAAGGCCTACTAAATGAGTATGCATCTCTAAGGTTGGAAAGTGAAAGTCTTGAAGAAGATAATCCCTCCTTGAAGAACTCTCTCTACGAGTTCTCTAAAAAGGGAAAAAATCAAGCCACTTCTCTTCAACAAACCTTTGAAGAAGGCATCAAAAAACTCAAAACAAAGCTCTCAGAGTTGTCTGAAACAAACAACTCTCTAACAAAAGACCTGAATAAAGCCAAGCTTGAGCTGGAGCACAATCAGAAATGGACAAAGTCCTCAACTCTTCTCTCCCACATATAGAACAATCAGACCACCTCCAAGCATGGCATAGGATTTAGACCTGAGGCCTGTAAGGTAAACTACTCAATGGACATGGTATGTACTGCATGTGGCAAGGAAGGACACCTCAAGAGTAAATGTCCAATTCATCTAAAAGCTGATCAAAGGAACCGAAACTTTGTCAACGGAATCAAAAGGAAACATCCAACTCCAGTTGAGCAAAGAAATTTGAGAAATGTCAACAAACTTAGGTCCAAGGAGTTGAGAAGAAGGGTGTCCATCAATAGAGAGCTTCCCTACTGGGCTAAGAAAGATTTAATTCATCCTTTCACTCATAAGTGGGGACCCAAGCTGATTTGGGTACCCAAGATGAGTCACTAATCTTTAGCAGTAAAGGAAGAGAGGAATGAGCAAGGTTGGACACCTTGACAATGCTTGCTATAGATAAATGACTAAAATAAAGTTGATTTCCTCTCTCCTGCAAAGTCTCAAGGTATAAGTATGGTCCTAAAAGTCTAAATATAGCAATGGGATGATAAAAGTGTGGATGACATGAAGGGGTACAGGTCTCAGGGGGAATATTCATGCGACAAGAGATACAAGTTCTGAAAAATAGTTGAGGAAAGCTCTCAGGGATATGATCCTCAAGGTACGCACATCCTTTACAAAAACTGTCAAATTACATTGCATAAATTGGGTATTGTCTTTGTCATGAGAACTTGATCCTCAGAAGCCCTCCGCTTGCCTAAATAAGACAAACTTCTAAGCGGGAAAATCAAACTTTGTGCTGATAATGATTAATTCCCTCTTTTCAAAAACTGACAACCGTCTCTTCGAACCCCTCCCACACTTCAAACACACCTTCACAAGAAACCGTTCATCTCCTCCATACTCTCTCTCACAAATTCATCAAAACTTCTCTTCCTCTAGGAATCACTATAATGGCTTCCTCTTCATCAAAACCCAGTGCTCCCCCCTACCATTCTCTCATCGACTACTCCGATGATGAGGATTTATCCCTATCCACTATTTCTCCCACTCAGGGGGAACATCAATCAAGATCTCCCTCTCCTTCACTTCCTTTTGCTCCACCAAGATCACCTCCTCCAAAGTCATCCTCAAAACCCTCATCTCATAACTCCAAATATTTGACTCTTTGAATATTTCATGGAGTTCAGATGCAAACTCCCCTGCTCTTTCTGCAGTTTCAAAATACTTCTCCTCATAAGAATAGGAGATAGATAGTGATGGGGATACGGTCATTGTCTCAAGAGCTACAAAGGGTGAATCCATTGCCATATCAGGGTACAATAAAAGGGGTGCTGTGAAACCCCCTAGAAAACCGCTATCAAAACCCCTCTCTAATCTCACTCCCTCACCTTCTTTTCCCACGAGAAAACCACTTATCAGAAAAGGGACTACTGATGCCCAGGAGGAAGTTGAGAAGAAAATAGCCAGGATGGCTCGAGGAAAGAAGAAGATTGGTGATGACGATGAACCATTCTTTATGGAAAACGAGGATGTTGAAGTAAAAGAAGAAGTTGCCTCTCCTCAAACTAGGAAGAACAAGAACTATGAGAAGTTTTTGAAGCTGGGGCCTCTTGGTTACTATGATACACAACCCCTCCTGAAAGGGAGAATTATCAATCGAGAGGTATGGTCCAACCCCTTCATCAAAAGACTACTAAATAAACTTGGGTTTTAGGGATGGGATCATCTATTTAAAACTTCCGATGTTGTGTTGCATAAAGAAGAGGTGGTGGAATTCTATGCTAATTTGAACTTGTTGGATGGGTGGGTAGTCAGTTCTAGTGTTAAAGGGGTAGAGATTGTCTTTGATCCTAAAAAATTAGGAGAAATACTGATTGTTCCCTCTGAAGATCTGGAGAAATATGTATGGAAGTCTGATGAGGATTGCCTTTTGACCAAAAAGTTCTCTCAAGGAAAGGAGAAGAAGGTGGCCAGAAAAGTGCTTAAAGGAGAAATGTCCCCTGATCACAGGCTCTTACTTGAGATTGTGAATAAGGACATATTACCTAGAGAAGGTAGGGGGAATAAGGCCAGTTTTAGGGACATGGGGATCATGAACGCCCTAGACCTGGATGAGAGGATCAACTTTCATGCACTGATGATCAAACATATAGGCAGAATTACCTCTCCAAAGACTTTTCCTCATGGCTTGGCCTATGGGTTCCTGCTAACTGAGGTATTTAGAAGTTTCGAGGTGCCTCTAGGAAAAGGGGTTGCAGCAACCAAGTTTGATAAAATCACTCTTTCCACTTTAGAAGAGTGTGAATGTTTGCCTGCACAGCCCCCCAAGAGGAAAAGCTCCAGCCCTATGTCTCAACCCTTGCTGGATCTAGAGAGTGCTCATCAGAGGATAGCTCAGTTAAAAAAGGAGAATGCAGGGTTAAAGGAGTGTCTTACAGCATCTCAAGCTCAGGTGGATACCCTCAAGACTGAGATGATTGTGCAGCAAAACAGGCAGATAGAAAACATCCAGTCCCTGATGAACCTGATCCCCAAGCCCAGGCCTTTTTCATGATCTTCCTCAGCCCCTTCTCACTAAAACCCTTCCCCCTTGTGATTTATTACTGGTTTGTGGATCTCAGTTGACAGACAATTCTTGATTTCTGTAATTATTTTGCTATTTTTTTGTTTTGGAAGCCCATGGATGGACTAATATGCGCTTATCTTGATGTTCATGCTTTTATATCCCTTGCACCTTGGTAAATAACTGTGTTTTTTAATGATGTCAAAAGGGGTAAGGAATAAGGGGGATGTGGTGCTATGTTGTTGTTGCTACTATGTACTCCTTTTTATTGTAATCTTGCATGACACAGTGGAACTATGTCCAAATATAGTCTACATGTTTTTTTCTCAAAAATAGGATATAGTTTGCCATCATCAAAAAGGGGGAAATTGAAGAACCTTGTCAAACAATTTTTCAAACAAGTTTTGATAATGAGACAAAACCTATTTTTGGTAAAAATATATTTATGGAAACACTCTATAAAAGGAAGCATCCTAGTCAAAGAAGGAGAGGAAAATCGTGTGAAGAAAGAAGGAAAGAAGGCAAGCAAAAATAGTGTCCAAATCCAATAAGAAGAAGACCTTCAAGTCGGCGACCAACTCCTACAAGGAAAGGCTTGGCTTTTCCTTTCAAGAAGAGGAGAGAGCTTGATACCTCTATAAAAGCATTAGAGCTATGAAGAATTCAATCACCTATTGCACAAAGCTGAGAAGGGGTATTCTTAAGCAATAGAGATCTCAAGCAAGCTACTCAAATGAAGACACAAAGAGAGAATTGTTTTTAGTTCAATAATGTGTGATTGTTAGGACAAAAATGTGTGTGTTGTGAGGCTTATAACTAGAAGTGGGTTTGGCTTCTAGAGAGAGTTTGTGAGACGTGTAACTAGAAGTGGGTTTGGCTTCTAGAGAGAGTTTGTGAGACGTGTAACAAGATATGGGTTTGGCTTCTTGAGAGAGTTTGTGAGAGTTTGTAACAAGAAGTGGGTTTGGCTTCTGAGTGAGAGAGTTAGAGTGAGTTGAAACAATAAGAGTTTATTGTTTGAGTTAGGTACTAGAGTTAGTTCCTTTGATTATTGAGTTGTAATCATAAAACTTAAAGAGTTAGTGAAAGTGAGTTCGTGGTTTTTTTCTCCTGAAGTTAGGGAGTTCTTCACGAAAAAATTGTGTGTTAATTTACTTACTGCTTTAAGTGAAACTATGCTAAGGACCTGGTCCCTGAGTTAAGTAGTGGGCACCAACTTTCTTCACCTGGTATGCGAAATACTCATGCCTATTGCGCTCAACTCCCTAATCCTAACCTTGAGTTGCTTGATCATGCTAAGTGTAAGTCAAGATCAATCGGTAATCCTTCATTCATGATGCTCCTACTACCGCTCTTTTCTTTCAAAAACTCTGGTTTATGTTGTTATAAGTGTTAGGGGAGAAGGCCTTGTAGTAGCCTAGCTGGGAGGTAGCAAATTCCTTTTTCCTTGTTAGTGTACTTGTTCCACCTTAACTTCTAGGTGTAGGTGAATTATGAGGTAAGTATTATTCGTGCGAAATAGTTAGATAAGGAATTTTAGTATGTCCCTCTATAGAAGTTCTTGAATTTGTGACTCCTAGTTATGATAGGAAAGAGGAGAGAAGTTTTAAATAGGGTAAGCTACGAAACCATAAGGTGACCATAGTTATAAGCTTAAATGTCATGATGGGATACATGTGGATATTTGTTTTTCACAACTAGTGACCCTTTGGTTGGAAGCCCTAGGTTAGTTGGATGTTGTGATAAGAGGGGATGCTATCCTTAGAAGATGTTCTAGATGCGAGAGATCTGGTCGAGATAGGTTTGAACATGGAGAATCAGGTAGTTAGACTCAGACCTTAGTACTTTTATGTACGCTATTGAGGTTGTTAGTTGCAAATGGTAAGAGTGTATTTAAAAGGGAATAGTTTTCCCGTAAATCTACTTCTCTCAGTTGGTGTCCCTTTTGGTTAACTGCGATTTCTAGAGTACGTTTGTTCCTTATAAGTTTTAGCTGAGTTCCTACTCTCATCCCGGGCCAGTTATCATGTTGGATATCCAGTTCCTGTCCTATTGGTGATTCTTACATTCTCAACATGTATACGTGTCTCATGTAACCAGCTCAGTTATTTCAATTAGAAGTAAGTTAGCATGATAGTACTTCAGCTTTTACAACTCAGTTGAAGGAGCTACTTGGGAAGCAGAATCATCCATGAAGGCCAAGTACCCTCACCCTTCTTTTTCTGATTCAGTTTTAGCTGGAGGTAGTAGTTCCATCCTTAGTATGTCCCTCCGATTCTATTCCAGTAGTTTCTCTCACGATCCTAGCATGTATTCATATTTTTGAAGTTGATTCAGCCATGTTTTAAGTTGAAAAGTTCAGGTTCATCTTTATTCTTCAATTTTCATGTTTCGTTTTGGTTGGGCTGTTTTCTCTCTAGAGTTCCCTTGCTTAGTCTTCATCCGAGGACGAATGATCTCAAGGGGGAGATATTGTAACACCCCAAAAATCCTAAGCTAAATACTCAAACCTTTTCCATGACTGTAATGATCATTTTCCTAGTGTGGTGAGTGCTTTGGATGCGAATCATGTTCATAAGAAACTTCTATCATCAAGTTAAGTCGCAAGCACCTCACCCAAGTAAGTTTTCATGTAAGACTAAACTAGAGTCAACATCACTAGATCATTCCTCCTAAAATATAAAGGGTTAGGTGGCCTAGTACCTACCAGATTAAAGGTTTTTGAGTCTTCTTTCCAACGCCACTGACCGTGCATTAATTCGAGTCCGGAGTAAAAAGTTATGGGCCGTTTACTGAAGTGCTGCCAATGATTAAGGATGGGAATGACGAACCGTGGTTCTAAACCACGGTCCGTACTGTGACTCGTGATTGCTGAACTGAATCTTAAATTTTTCATCTTCAAAACCACTGGTTGGTTCATGACCCGTAGACCAAAACCACAGTCAGTAGAGTGACCCGTGGTTTGTCAAAATTCAGCTTTTCTGCCCAGTTTCCACGAATGACTTGACGGGTCATCGTTTTGAATGACGGTCCATCCTATAACCCATAGAATCACCTTCAGAGAGGTACCAAGTCCTATAAATTCTATGAGTGGGTTGACGACTCGTCAACCTAATCCACGACCCGTTCTTCAACTCGTAATCCCTGAGGATCAGAGGATCCTCATATCCTAAAGTCGGAACCACGAGTCACAGGATGGTTCATTGTCCTAAACCACGGACCGTAGAGTGACTCGTGGTTTTGAGTTCCAGTAGACCCCTAAAAGTTGCACTTGAAACCATGGATCAATTGACGCTCGTCCTTTAGGACGACGGACCGTGGACTGACTCGTGGTCTCTGAAGCTGACCTTTTCCAGCTTTTTCCAAGTTTAAGTCCAGGGGTATTTTTGTAATTTTTCACTCTTTTAACTCCTATACTAAGTCATTTTAAGCCTATTTGGGAGAGTTTCTAATCCCACTTGACCTAAGTTCTCTCCCATTGTTTCAATCAACTTCCAAAAGAAGAAAAGGAGTTTCATCTTGTCAAGCTTCAAGTTAGGGTTTCAAGCTCCAAGTTCAAGTCTCCTAAGTCTTTTAAATTCAAGTGGGTTAGCTTCAATCAAGGTATGTGGGTATTCAACAATGGGTTTCTTTCACCCTTGTGACCAAAACCCCCTATTCAAATTTTAATTTCATAATTTTTAAATTAGGGTTCTTATCTAATTCTTATGGGTTTGCCAAATATGATCTTCTCATGATTTGATTATGAAATTACTATTAAATTGTATAATTTTACATGGGTTTTTACATGTTAACTCTTATTTCATGAATTGAAGTTGAACCATGGAAATTTCTACATGCATGAGGTTGATTTAAGCAAATTGGATTTTGATAGCATGTTCCTTATGAATTTTCAAGCATGTGCATGCCTAGTTCCTATGTTCTATGAAAGTGATGGAACATCGGGTGTCTTATCTTGCATAATACTTCATAACATGGAAAGACTTGCATACTTCATGACTTGTAAAATTTGCATGGCTCTAGTTCCTATGTTCTATGAAAGTATATATTTTATGAAATTGAACTAGAGCCATGCAAATTTTACAAGTCATGAAGTATGCAAGTCTTTCCATGTTATGAAGTATTATGCAAGACAAGACACCCGATGTTCCATCAATGCTCATGAGCCATTTTCTAAACTAAAACTCATGAGTAGTATGATGATCCAGGGTATGAATAATTATGAACAAGTATGCACAACAAGTTTGGCATCAGATATGTCACATGTGTGTGAGCACATATTATATATTTTGGGAGTAGTATTTAGCACCGAGTTGGACAGGGTGAGAGTACCCAGGGTCCCAGAACTACGTGCCCCCGTAGGTTCTAAGTCCCCTCTGTTGGGCATCAGTTTTTTGTGATCACGCCACAGTCATGCCTCTATACCCTGGCAAGGTATATTGGGTCCTTTCGATGGGACGTATACATCGGACTCCATGTAGCTCAGCATGGTTTATGTCGGTTAAGAGAAACTCCCACATGTTTCTTTTCAAGCTATGAAGTTATATGATTCCATATTATGAAACTTAAGCTTTATTTCATGTTTTATGTCTTATACCTTGATATTTATTCATGGTCCTTCTTTAAGTAACAAGTTCATTCTTAAGCATGTTTTAAACTGTTTTTATCATGATTCATACATCGCTCACATACTCGGTACATCCTATAGTACTGACGCATATCTTGCGTTTCATCCTTTGATGATGCAGATTCAGGTGTTCCTTTCCAGACACGTGGCTAGAGCTTCCAGGCCACTTTTCTGTCAGCTGTTGGTGAGTCCTCTTTGGTCGAGGACTAGATATATTTTAGTGTGTTGATTTCTTACTTCCGTACTTCAAGTTAGCTAGGGTCTTGTCCTAGCAACTCCTTATGTCATGTAGTCTAGACAGTGTTCGAGTCTCCTCCTGAATTTTGTATTTCTATTTGACTTGATTACCTATTTATGTGATTCCGAATTTATCTATTATGCTTCCGCTTATCTTTGTTATGCTTGAGTATGCTATGACCAAGGGGTTAGCTTGGGGCACTTGCGGTCCCAAGTCCCGTGTTACGTCTAGGGGGCAACCTCGGAGTGTGACAGTCTTGAAAAGATTCTGACAACTAATGAAATTATTAAACGGATATATGAGATGGTTGTTCCATATACCAATATAATAGTTACGTTATTGTAGGAGGCTATAACTATATAAATTTTCTTATTATTTAAAATGTTATCTTTTCACTTTCCAATGTTTATTTGCTTAGCCCTTTGAGTTTCTAATGTTACAACAAAATTTATTCATAGCTTTTAATCATAGTTTACTACACTTTATATTATCATATATTATATTAAAAGTGGGAATCTCCAAAGTGTAAAGTTGGATTACTATTTTGCTCCTACATCAAATCAAATATTAATTAAATAAATATTAAATAGTATAATTTATTCTATTAACAAATAAAGAATTTAATACAATTGAAAAGAAAACAAAAAATTAAAGAAACGTGGAAGCATAGTAGTAAATGGAAAGGCAAACGGTTGTCCTTCAGTTTACTCACTTGTTGGGCTTCAATTTGTTAGTAAATGGAAAGGCAAATGGTTGAAATTTAATATCTTAGTTATTTGCTAACTGTTTCTAATGTTATTCACACCTTTTTACATTCTTTAGTTATGACATTATAAATTATTTTAGTTATTACTATGCTAATTATTTTTATCATTCATCTTCCCTTTATTAATTTCCCCACAATCTTTTCACATTTTTAACATCACTTTATAAAAGGTTCACAATTGCAGATGGTGTGTTGATTCAAGCAATAAAACTGTGAAAGTCATTTTTAGCAGTAGATATTGTCCTTAGTTTTGTCAAATTCACATGTAGATTTTTTTTTAATTGTTATCTCGCAATGAAGTCAAAAGCTTTTGATAAGGAATAAGAAAGATAAAAGAAAGAAGCTCAAGCACAATACACAGTTCAATATTGAAGAAGAAGTTGATGAATTCTGATTGTTAACATCTAAAGTTTGCCTACTGTAGTTTCCAGGAAAAAATTTCACTTGGCTAACTCAAATACATTTTCTCCATGTATAGTATACTAAATAAATACTATGTTCATAGTAACTTTAATTTGTGCCCTTTTATATTCTTAATTTGCACTTCATCAATAGATGCTCGTGTTTTTTGTGTATATTATTGTGGTTGTTTTCATGACCAAATTAATTTTGTTCAAGCGGTTGCTCGCTGTCACGACCCAGACCGCCGTGAGTGGCACCCACCCAACCCCCGGATGAGTGAACCAGTAGAGTTCAACCCTTAGCCTAGACTAACAGGCTAAAACCAGCAAACAGAAAATAAACTAGCAATTCAAAGAAAACAAAAAAACTAAGAAAACCATATCATTGAATCAAGCCTGAGGAAATTCCCCTAGAATCTGAAAGTCATCGTACCAAACACTACCAATACTAAAGTACGGGGATGCAACCCCAAAACTTAAAACAGTAACAAGATAGTCTAAGCCTAAAACAAATGGGCTACAACTCAAACATAAACACCAAGGCGGCTTGGTCGAACAGCTCACCCTTGATATCTGGAACAGTCCGGCCTACAAGTGAGGTTGTGCGTCAACCGCCGGAAGATTTCTTGTACTCAAAAAGAAACATAAGCAAGTGCAGTATCAGTACACAATCACCGTGTACTGGTAGGATCATCAGCCAGTTCCAATTAAAAACAGTGTATAATCAGTACAGCAAATCAAGTATAAGTACGAAAGTCATGCAATAAGTCAACAGGTACCGCTAGACTACAAGTCCCTACCTAGCTTGTTCCCGCATGAAACCCACCCTTTTATAACTATAAACAAAAAACACATACCTAATAATTCATCCTTTTCATCTAGCCCGGACCCACCTTGGGATCCCTTCTAAACAACACCTAAGTATTAAACAGACAACCCGGCCTAATCCAAGACCAACTTAGCAGATATAACAGGATTCTCGGTCACTAAAGGACCACCAACAATTATCACAAAATAATATCACAACCCGGTCCACTCACGGAACCAACAACAGTCAATGCAATGCAACAATATCAATGCAATGATGCAGTAAAATAAACTCATTCCAGGCGTGGTACCCGAGCCAACCGTTAGTATTCCGTACCAGGCGTGGTACCCAAGTCAACCGTTAGTATTCCCGTACCAGGCCTGGTACCCGAGCCAACCGAATGTCAATTAATCCACAGTCAAATAATGAACAAACAACTTGTAAACCAATAAGCAACACACCGTTCAATTCACAGACTGTAAAACAGGACCCTTAAACATTCTACACAATTCCTCTAAGCAATGCAATTCATACAAACACTTAGATAAGATTACAAAAATATACAACATTCACCGCAATTGTAAGCCATCACCTACCTCGAAATGATCCAAGATCTACTCAACCCGAGCCTTCCCGTGTTCCAGATTCCTTTCTTGTTCTTCGTCTAAAACAACATACACGTACTTGAATTAACAAACAAGGCCTGCGTATTACCCAGATTACACCAAATCTCAATTCACAGACCAACCATGATCATTCTACCCTTTTTTCCGAGTTTCCCGCTATTAATTCACCTAGTTCTATCATTTTCACGGATAAAAATAGAGAATTAAATAACTTACGATCATAATACCTTACTTTTAACAATACGCAAAAACTTTCATGCCTAGAATCCCCCTTCTTCCCCGAATTCTACCATCCCTAGGTTATTCCAACCTTTTCCCAAGTTCCCTCCTAGCAATTCTACCACGTAGGAAAAGTAGTACGAAGTTTGGGAAGTAGAAACCTTACCTTACGGAAGGAAAACAATGGAAAATGGAGGAAAATTGTCTGGAATCACCTTGCCCTTCTCCCAAAATGAAATTGTGAAAACTGAATATTTTAGGGAATGTTTCTATATTATTCCCGTCGAGCCTGCTATGCGGTATTGCCGTAGCGGAGTCATCCACTATAGTGCAGGCTGACCGACGTTGACTTCCACTGTAGCGGTAATTTCTTCGCTACAACGGAGGTCGCTATGGCAGAGTGTCAACCGCTATAGCGGTTGACATGGGATAAAAAGTCATAAAATCTCCAAAACTAGTCCATTTTATAACACACTTATTTTTCCGACAATCCGAAACAACCCTTTCACTTCAATCGCAATTCCGGGAGTTCTACTTACCCGAATTCGATTCTGAAAAGTCCCACAGACTCCTTTATGTCTTGGCTACGTGGAAAACTAGCTCAAAACAAGACTCCTAACCCAATGCTTACCCGTATTTCCCAAGACTCCACCTTGCTCTAAAATTGGCTGGGGCTAGCCTAGCCCTGAATTTCAAACTCCCAACCTGGAGTTTTCTAACTCTAAAACTTGGCACGATTGGACTACCTGTAACGACGGACCCGGTCATTATAACAGATACCAATTTACCCATTGTTTGTCCCCGAATGATCAAACCCAAATTTACAAAAATAAAGGAAAGAAAGTGTAGTACCTGAATTCTCAAACAAATGAGGGTACTTGTCCCGTATATCCTTCTCAATTTCCCAAGTGGCATCCTCAACCGAATGATGCTTCCAGTGAACTTTTACCATATCAATCACCTTTGTCCTCAATTTTCGGACATCCCGAGAAAGAATCAAGACTGGTTCCTCTTCATAACGAAGATGCTTATTGAAAATCACCTCATCCCACTTGATTATGTAGTCCCCATCCCCATGGTATCTCTTAAGCATGGATACATGGAATACCGAATGAATGCTCGACAAACTGGGAGGCAGTGCTAACTTGTAAGCCACTGACCCCACAATCTCAAGAACCTCAAACGGATCGATGAACTGAGGGCTAAGCTTGCCCTTCTTACCAAACCGCATAACTTCCTTCATTGGTGACACTTTCAACAATACCTGTTCACCAACCTGAAATTCCATATCCCGGACCTTGCGATCTGCATATTACTTCTGCCTTCTTTGGGTAGCCAGCAATTTGGCCTGAATGCCCCTTACCATTTTTTGCGCTTCGTTTACCAATTCCACTCCCAAAGGCTTTACATCTCCTTCCTCAAACCACCCAACCGGTGATCTGCAGCTCTTCTCATACAATGTCTCAAATGGTACCATGTCAATACTAGAGTGGTAGCTATTGTTGTACGAGAATTCACACAATGGTAGGAACTGGTCCCAATGGCTCCCGAAGTCCATCACATATACTCTCAGCATGTCCTCCAATACCTGGATCGTCCTCTCCGACTGACCATCAGTCTGAGGATGGAAGGTTGTGCTAAAAGTGAGTTGTGTACCCAACTCTTCATGTAGCTTGCCCCAAAATTTAGAGGTGAACTGCGTACTCCTGTCTGAAATGATGGACAGTGGCACCCCATGCAATCTCACAATCTCCTTCACGTAGATCTTAGCCAATTGCTGTGAATTGTAATCTTCCCTGACTGGAATGAAGTGAGCGGACTTGGTCAGCCTGTCAACAATGACCCAAATTGAGTCATACTTCCCCAATGTCCTTGGAAGACCCACCACAAAGTCCATGGAAATCCTTTCCCACTCCACTTTGGAATTGACATTCTCTGAAGTAGTCCTGCAGGTCTCTGATGTTCATACTTTACCTGCTGGCAGTTATGTATTTGGACACAAAGTCGACTATGTCCCTTTTCATCCCGGGCCACCAGTAATGCTGCCTCATTTTAGTCACACCTAAATGAATTGAGTACCGCGAATCATGAGCTTCTGCCAAGATTTTTTGAATTATATCATCAACCCGAGGAACACAAATCCTTTCTCTAAAATGTAGCACTCCACCGGAGTCTAACATGACGTCCTTGGATTCCTCAGACATTACCTTACCTCAAAGTTTACTCAGTTTTGGATCCTGAAACATTTTGGCCTTTATTTCCTCTACGAAGGTGGCTTTGACCTCAATGCTGACCAATAACCCACCCTGTTCTGAAACACCCAAGTGCATGAACTTGTCCTCCAAAGCCCAAATTTCCCTTGTTAGTGGTCGTTTGGACACCCCCAAACAAGCCAAACTACTCATGCTAACTGTCTTCCGGCTCAATGTGTCTGCCACCACATTAGCCTTACCCAGATGATATTGAATAGTCACCTCATAGTCCTTCAATAACTCCATTCACCTTATCTGCCTCAAATTCAAATCCTTCTGAGTGAACAAATGCTGCAGACTGCGATGATCGGTGAACACCTCACACTTGACACCATAGAGATAGTGTCTCCAAATCTTGAGTGCAAAGACTATTGCTGCCAACTCTAAGTCGTGAGTCGGGTAGTTCCTATCATGCACCTTCAACTACCTAGATGCATAGGCTATCACATTCCTAACCTGCATCAACACAACACCCAAACCAGAATGTGAAGCATCACAGTAAACAATAAAGTCTTTACCTTCAACCGGCAAGGATAATATAGGAGTCGTGGTCAGAATTGTCTTGAGATTTTGGAAGCTCTCCTCGCATTTGTCGGACCACACGAATGGTACATCTTTCTGTGCCAGCCTGGTCAGGTGAGTAGCAATAGACGCAAAATCCTTAACAAACCTCTGGTAGTACCTTGTGAGCCCAAAAATACTCCTCACCTCTGTCACAGAGCTAGGCCGGGCAACTCTTGACTGCCTCAATCTTCTGGGGATCCACCATCACCCCCTGTTATGACACTACATGCCCCAAGATCGCAACTAAAGTCAACCAAAACTCACACTTAGTGAACTTTGCATAAAGCTTCTGGTGTCTCAAGATGTCCAACACAATACGAAGATGACTAGCATGCTCCTCCCTACTCTTAGAGTAGATTAAAATATCATCGATAAACACAATTACGAAGGAATCCAAATACGACTTAAATACCCCATTCATCAAACTCATGAATGTTGCTGGCACATTGTTCAAACCAAATGATATTACTAGGAACTCGATCTTTTTAGACCCCATACCGAGTCTAAAAAGCAGTCTTAGGAATGTCCTCAGGCTTAATCCTCAACTAATGGTACCCGTACATCAAGTCGATTTTCGAAAACACCGATGCACCCTGAAGTTTGTCAAACAAATCATCAATGCGGGGTAGAGGTTACTTATTCCGGATGGTCCCCTTGTTCAACTACCTATAATCTATGCACATTCGCATACTACCATTCTTTTTCTTTACAAACAAAATAGGAGCACCCCAAGGCGACGCACTAGGATAGATAAATCCCTTATCTAGGAGTTCCTGCAGCTGAGTCTTAAGTTCCCTTAACTCTGTCGGGGCCATACGATACGGAGGAATAGAAATGGGATGAGTGCCTAGATCCAGATCAATACAGAAGTCGATATCCCTGTCCGGAGGCTACCAGGAAAATTCGCTAGAAACACTTTTAGAAACTCAGAAACCACTGGAACTGACTCAATAGATGGGGGCTCCACACTATCATCCTGGAGATGAGCCAAGAAGGCTAGACACCCTCTCCCCACAAGCTTCCTAGCCCGAATGAACGATATGACCTTAACTGGCTTAGGCCTGTACACACCTTCCCACTCTAGTCTATCCTTACCTGGAATCTCTAGAGTCATAGTCTTGGTGTTACAGGTCAACACAGCATGATAAGGGGACAGCCAGGTCATGCCCAAGATAATATCAAAATCAGTCATATCCAGGATTACCAAGTCTACCCAAGTATGCAACCCCACAAACATAACAGAACATTCACAATAAACATAAGTCACAATCACAAACTCTCCAACCTGGGTAGAAACATAGATAAGGAAATCAAGGATATCACAAATCAATTCCAGACCCAACGCAAAACTTACAGATACACAAGAATATGTAGAACCTGGGTCATATAATACCGAAGCCATTTTACCGCAGACAAGAATGGTACTTGTGATCACCGCATCTGATGCTTCCGCCTCAGCTCTCCTTGGAAATGCATAGCAATGAGCCCGATTATCAATCCGAGCAACTTTCTGGGCCGGTTGCGCTGCACCCCTGCCCGCGCCGCCATTCCCTCTGTCGCCCCGACCTCCCTGAAAGTTACCTTGCCCACCCAGTGGAAAACCTCTAGCATTACTGCCTCTACCTACCGGGACCACCGCTCTAGACTGTTGTTGACCCTGATTACCTATCTTCCTGAGTGAGCACTCCCTCTTAAAGTGGCCCAGATCAATGGAAGTAACCACAGTCAAGTGTATGCTTGCTAGCTGATGTATAAGATGCTCCCTGTCCTCTAGGAGCTGAAGACTGATTATGAGCTCCCTAACGACCACCTATAGCAGCTGGTAGAGCTGAATGAATAGGACATATTGGGTATACCTGCTGATTCTGGCCCTAGGAGTATGAACTACAAAAATTTCCCTCATGCCGGGGCTTCTTGGCTAAAGCCTTAGCCTTCCCCTCTTGCTTGACCCCTTCCAACTTCTTCACATAATCTACCACTTCATTCAAGCCCCTCCCTGATGAAGTCATATGCACTGACAATACCTGTAGCTCAGTATTCAAGCCTTTCATAAACAATCGGACCCATTCCTCCTCGGAACCCAACATCTGTGTGGAAAAATAAGACAAAGCATGGAACTTAGCCTCGTAAGAAGAGACTGACATGCTACTCTGCTCCAAGTTCAAGAACTCATCCTTCTTTCAGTCCCTTAAAGTACGGGGTATGTACTTCTCTAAAAACAAAGCGTGGAACTGTTCCCTAGTCAGTGGGGGTAGAACAGAAGATCGACACTCCACATGAGACCTCCACCACTGCTTAGCATTACCCTGTAGATGAAATGTGACAAATTTAACCCCATGCTGACATACAATACCCAACTTGTGCAATCTCTCATAGCAATCCAAGATGAACTCATAGGCATCCTCCTTGTCGGTACCCTGAAATGTCAGAGGTTTCAGCTTGAGAAACTTGGTCAGCATCTCATGTTCATTCCCTGTCATCATTGGGCCTAGCATTGGCCTGAAGAAGTCATTCGTGCATGAAGTGGAATCCATCCTAAGTATTGTAGTAACCGCTGGCTGAGTATTCAAAGTCTAATTTACAAATTTCACTGGTATGGCTCTAGAACCCACCAACCCACTCAAGATATTCCAAGCATGTTGAAAAGCTTTTGGTGTCATATCAGGAAGGCCTTCACCCCCAACCAGTGTTGCCTCCGCCTGTGCCTCGCCATCTTCAACCACAACTTCTACATCTTCAGCAACATGTTCCTGAGGTGGGGGAGGGGTTACTTTACGCTCTCCAACAGTCGCTTGAGCTCCACCCCTGGAGGGTGCGGCTCTACCTCATCCTCTGCCACTTCCCCTGCCTCTACCTCGGACAGCCGGGCCCATTGTTGGGACCGTTGCTCTAGCTTCATTGTTCCTTGTATTAACCATCTGTGGACAGAAGAGTGGATGAGGTTAGATACCAATTTGTATCACCAGATACCAATTGTAATTGAGTTATAGCATGAAGGAAAGAAGGAAGAGATAGTTTTTCCTAAAGCCCCATAGCCTCTCGAAGAAAAGTGCGGATGTCTCCGCACCATTCCGCAAGACTCAACTAGACCTGTTTGGTACGATGAGATCAACGAACCTAGGGCTCTGATACCATCTTTGTCATGACCCAGACCACCATGAGTGGCACCCACCCAACCCCCGGATGAGCGAACTAGTAGAGTTCAACCCTTAGCCTAGACTAATAGCCTAAAACTCGCAAACAGAAAATAAACTAGCAATTCAAAGAAAATAAAGAAACTAAGAAAACCATATCATTGAATCAAGCCTGAGGAAATTCCCCTAGAATCTGAAAGTCATCGTACTAAACACTACCAATACTAGAGTACGGGGATGCAACCCCAAAACTTAAAATATTAACAAGATAGTCTAAGACCGAAACAAATAGGCTACAACTCAAAGATAAACACCAAGGCGACTTGGTTGAATAGCGCACCCTTGATATATGGAATAGTCCGGCCTACAAGTGAGGTCGTGCGTTAACCGCCGGAAGATTTCCTATAATCACAAAGAAAAACAAGTAAGTGATGTATCAGTACACAACCATCATATACTGGTAGGATC
The DNA here is from genome assembly GCA_003996215.1 of Jaltomata sinuosa. Taxonomy (NCBI): domain Eukaryota; kingdom Viridiplantae; phylum Streptophyta; class Magnoliopsida; order Solanales; family Solanaceae; genus Jaltomata; species Jaltomata sinuosa. The sequence goes on from QJPP01005060.1 coordinate 430,414, forward strand.
ATCAGCCAGTTCCAATTAAAAACAGTGTATAATCAGTACAGAAAATCAAGTATAAGTACGAAAGTCATAAAACAAGTCAACAGGCACCCCTAGACTACAAGTCTCTAACTTGCCTTTTCTCGCATGAAACCCACCCTTTTATAACTATAAACAGAAAACACATAACTAATATTCATCCTTTTCATCTAGCCCAGACCCATCCTGGGATCCCTTCTAAACAACACCTAAGTGTTAAACAGACAACCCAGCCTAATCCAAGACCAACTTAGCAGATATAATAGGATTCTCGATAACTCAAGGACCACTAATAATTATCACAAAATAATATCACAACCCGGTCCACTCATGGAACCAACAACAGTCAATGCAATGCAACAATATCAATGCAATGATGCAATAAAATAAACTCATACCATGTGTGCTACCCGAGCCAATTATTAGTATTCCGTACCAAGCGTGGTACCCAAGCTAACCGTTAGTATTCTCGTACAAGGTGTGGTACCCAAGGCAACAGAATGTCAATTAATCCACAGTCATATAATGAACAAACAACTTGTAAACTGTAACACCCCAGAACTTCCAAGCCCAGACTAAGCTCAGAAAACCAGTAGAAAATAAAAATTTGCAGAAAAATTCAAGTTTCCAGGAACCACGGTTCGAAGAACGGACCATAGTTTGGAATTACGGCTCGTCATCTTGAATCATAGTTCAAGATCCAGTAGCCCAGCAATCCTACCCCAGAGACCATGGTTAGGACCACGGACCGTAGTTTAGAACCACGGTCCATCGTCTTAACCCATAGTCCAAGTTCCAGTAGCCTTTCAAAATATATCCTACGGATTACGGTTGGAACCATGGACCGTTGTTTAGAACCATGGTCCGTCATTTCAAACCGTAATCCCAAGTCCAGTAGCCTCTCAGTTCTAGCTTCAGAAACCACGAGTCCAACGACGGTCCGTACTTCAGAAGAATGGTCCATCCTTTGAGTCATGGAAAAACCCAGGCTAAGTCAAGATCTAGGAACAACGAGTCACATGACAAACCATTGTCTAGGAACACAGTCTGTCTTGTTAAGTCATAGTTCCTGAGATCAGAGACCCCTAACACTGTTAGGCAAAACCATGACTCAGGTTGATGGTCCGTCGTCCAGGAGTACGGCCCGTCAACCAAGCCGTGATCACTGGATCACGAATTTCTAGCAGCTTTTAATTTAATTCCTCAGGGGTGTTTTGAAACTTTCCTTTCTAATTTAGCCCCGACTATAAATAGTCTTAGGCTTATTTTATTAAGGCTATTTCCACAAAAACAAGGTCAGACTTTTCTAAGAGCGATTCAAGTCAAGAACAGAGCGTCTTCTCCAAAGTTCCAAGCCTAGGGTTCACTCCTCCAAGCTTCAAAATCCAGATTCTTGCAGGGATTTTCATCCACCAGGTATGTGGGTATTCAGTAAGGGTCTAGTTCACCCTTATGCCCAGACCTCTCAGCTTTCTACAGTGTTTTCCATGAATCTAAGAATTAGGGTTCCTATCCAAATTATGAAAAATCTTTCTAGAATCTTGTTATTTTGATTCTTATAATATATATAGTATTTTATATGATTTGCATGAGTATTTACCCATTTTGGGAAGTTAAGGAAATTGCCCTAAATTGTAGGATGTTTCTAAAGTATCACATGTCCTTCGAACTCAGTCCATATTTTTAGTATGAGCTTTAAAGGAAGATTTTAACTAGTTTCTAGTCTACTACAGTGTTTCAGAAAAATAAAGATTTTTAGACTAGTCTAGTCCTGACCTAGAAACTCAGGATGTCAGTTTTGAATTGAGCTATATTCAGTTTGGGAGTAGTATTTTAGCACCGAGTTGGACTAGGGTTCAGCGTACCCTTAAGGTCCCAAAACTACGTGCCAACGTAGGATTATAAGTCCCCTCTGTTGGGCAACCAGATTTAGTGATCACGCCACAGTCATGCCTTTATACCCTGGCAAGGTATATTGTGTCCTCTCGATGGGGCGTATACATCGGACTCCACGGTTAGCTCACGTGGTTTATGTCGGTTAACAAGCTCTCCCACAGTAGTAGATTTAGAAATGTACTTTAGGCCCTCAGTTTCATTTATTTTCAGTTTTAGAATACTTTCATGTTATTCTTGCATTTTGGCTGTCTATGCAATATTATACATTTGGTCCTATATACTACAGTCTTGTTCGGATTACATCTTTCAGTATTTTAGAATGTTTACATTTCAGTCAGATCGCATACCCCTTATGTTCAGTACATTCAAAGTACTGATGCATACTCTATGTTGCATCCTATTATGATGCAGGCTCAGGTTCTCAGGTTCAGCCACACAATTAGCTCTTACCGGTTCCACATCATCTCAGTCAGGGGTGAGTCCTCATTCTCCGAGGACATTTCATTATGCTTTTTGATTTAGTCAGATGTTGCTAGTTTTATTTTTTTTTTTGAGTTAGTTGGGGACTTTTCCCAGAAGCTCGTCAGTATTAGAGGCATTCAGACATAAAGTCAGTATTCAGTTGATTGGGTTGTATTCCTTAAACTCAGTCATTTCTTTCAGATATTATCAGATATATTCTCTTTGCTTTATTCATTTCTCAGTTATGTTTCCGCTTGATTTAGAACTATATTCAGTATGCTTGTGATATGCCAGATTCAGGGTTAGCTTGGGGTTACATGTGACCCTGGGTCCCGTGTTATGTCTAGGGGCTAGCCTCGGGGTGTGACAAATTTGGTATCAGAGCGTCAGGTTCAAGAGTCCTAGGATGCCTGAAAGCCGAACTAAGTAGAGTCTCCCTCAAGGGTGTAAAGCGCGCCACACTTATGAGAGAGAGGCTATGAGGTGTTCTAAGAAAAACTTCACTTCATTTGCTATCTTTATCGTGCAATTGAGTGTGAATCAAATTCTCTCTTCTAATCCATTGTTATGCATTTTAGATCATGCCTCCTCGCAGATATAACGCACGCAACGCTAACGCAGTTCCTCCAGTCCTGGACCACTAGTTTACGAATGTAGAGTTCCATAATGTGATTCAGCTATTGGCTCAGACAGTTGCCAATTAGGCTAATAGCAGGCCCCAGTTCCTGTGAACCCCGCTAGTTGATCAACTGCAGCTAGGGTTCGTGACTTTGTTCGGATGAATTTGCCAAAGTTTTCAGGGTCAAAAGTGGGTAAAGACCCACAGAACTTCATTGATGAGGTGAAAAAGATTCTTGAGGTGATGCAAGTGACTGGTACTGATAGTGTGGATTTGGCGTCCTATCAACTCAAGGATGTGGCTCACATTTGGTTCACTCAGTGGAAAGACAAAATGGGTGTGAATGCAGCTCTTGTGGCATAGGACTGTTTCAGTGAAGCCTTTCTGGATAGGTTTTTCTCGAGAGAGTTGAGGGAAGCAGAGGCTCAGGAGTTTATGAACTTGAGGCAGGGATCCATGACAGTCCAATTGTATGGGCTGAAGTTCACTCAGCTCTCTAGATATGCTCCTTATATGGTGGCCAATTTAAGGGCACAGGTGGGCAAGTTCTTGTATGGGGTGTCTGATTTGGTGAAGACTGAGTGCAAGAATACCATGCTATTAGGGGATATGAATATCTCTAGACTGATGACTCATGCACAGCAGGTCGAGGAGGATAAACTTTAGGAGATGGCTAAGGACAACAAAAAGGCTAGGACAGGCAACTATGAGTTTTCTCAGCAGAGGTTGGGCGGTTGATGTTGCTCACAGTTTCACCAGAGGTCGGCAGCCCCAGCACCTTCATCAGCTAGTGCTCCATCTCCCAGACCTCGACATGATCAGAAAAAGCAAGCACCAGGCTCAAAATCTCAGGGCAGTGTCTCAGGCAATCGCACTTTTCTAGCCTGCCCCAAGTGTGGTAAGAACCATCCAGGCGAGTTTTTGGCTGGCCGAGAGGGGTGTTTCGGATGTGGTCAGCTTGGCCATAGGTTGAAACAGTGCCCTTCTGCCAGGAAAGGTCAGGGAGGAAACAGGGCTCAATCTACCATTACAGCAGCTTCAGTGGCTCGCCCTATTCAGCAGGGTGCCTCATCTGATACAGGTGGTGGGCAGTGTCAGAACAGGTGATATGCTCTTCAGACTCACCAGGACCAGGAGGATTCTCTCGATGTGTTCACGGGTATGTTACAAGTCTTTCATCTGGATGTTTATACACTGTTAGACCCAGGTGCTACACTTTCCTTTGTAACTCCCTTTATAGCAGTAAACTTCGGTGTCAGTCCCAAAATCCTCCCAGAACCCTTCTCAGTCTCTACCCCAGTTGGTGACCCAGTTATAGCTAGACGGGTACACAAAAATTGCCCAGTCACAGTTTCCCAGAAAGTCACCTCAGCCGATCTTGTAGAGTTGGAAATGGTAGACTTTGATATCATTTTAGGCATGGATTGGTTACATTCCTATTATGCCTCAGTTGATTATAGAACTAGGATTGTTCGGTTTTAGTTTCCTAACAAGCCAGTCCTAGAGTGGAAGGGTAGTAACTCAGTGCCTATAGGTCGTTTCATCTCCTATCATAAGGCCAGAAAAATGATCTCCAAAGGGTATATCTATCACCTTGTTCGGGTTAAGGATTCAAACTCCGAGACCCCAACTCTAGAGTCAGTCCCAGTGGTGAATGAGTTTCCAGAAGTGTTCCCAGAAGATCTTTTCGGAGTTCCTCCCGAAAGGGAAATTGACTTTGGAATTGACCTTCTTCCAGATACCCAGCCTATTTCGATTCCTCCCTACAGAATGGCTCCAGCTGAGCTTAAGGATTGAAAGAACAGCTGAAGGACCTGCTAGATAAGGGCTTCATCAGACCCAGCATCTCTCCATGGGGTGCTCCAGTGTTGTTCATGCGTAAAAAGGACGGTTCCCTCAGGATGTGCATTGACTACCGTCAGTTGAATAAAGTCACAATCAAGAATAAATATCCCATCCCCAGGATTGATGACTTGTTCGACCAGCTTTAAGGAGCTAGTTATTTCTCTAAGATAGACCTCAGATTCGGCTATCATAAGCTCAGTGTCAGAGATAGTGACATCTCGAAGACAGCCTTCAGGACTCGGTATGGTCACTATGAATTTGTTGTTATGTCTTTTGGACTAACCAATGCTCCTGAAGCTTTCATGGACTTAATGAACAGGGTGTTCAAACAGTATTTGGACTTGTTTGTCATTGTCTTCATTGATGATATCCTTGTTTATTCTTGAAATGAGGAGGAGCATGCGACATATTTGAGGGTTGTTCTCTAGACCCTCAAGGATCGCCAGCTATTCGCTAAGTTCAGCAAGTGCGAATTTTGGTTACAGTCGGTCGCTTTCCGGTGTCTAGTGATGGCATCCGAGTTGATTCTCAGAAAATTGAGGCAGTAAAGGGTTGGCCTAGACCCAGCTCTCCGACATACATCAAAAGTTTCTTGGGTTTGGCTGGTTATTACATGAGGTTCGTAGAAGGATTTTCATTCATAGCTGCCCCATTGACCAAGTTGACTCAGAAAAAGGTCAAGTTTCAGTGGTCAGAGGAGTGTGAGAAAAGTTTCTTAGAACTGAAGACCAGGTTGACTACAGCTCCTATTTTGACTCTACCAGATGGTTCAGACGATTACGTGGTTTATTATGATGCATCCAGAGTCGGCTTGGGGTGTGTTTTGATGCAGCAGGGTAAGGTCATAGCTTATGCTTCCAGACAGCTTAAGGCCCATGAGAAGAACTACCCGACTCATGACCTCGAGCTTGCAGTGGTTGTGTTTGCCCTAAAATTTTGGAGGCATTATCTGTATGGTGTTCATGTTGATGTATTCATAGATCACAAGAGACTTCAGTATGTGTTCACCCAGAAAGAGTTGAATCTTCGTCAGAGAAGATGGCTTGATTTCATCAAGGACTATGATATGAATGTGCTCTACCATCCGAGTAAGGCCAATGTTATGGCTGATGCTCTTAGTAGACTGTCTATGGGTAGCATATCTTATGTTGAGGAAGAGAAGAAAGAACTGGTCAGAGATGTTCATCGGCTTGCTCGCCTGGGAGTTTGCCTTATGGACACGACAGATGGTGGTGTGATAGTTCAGAATGGGTCAGAATCTTCTTTGGTAGCTGAAGTTAAGGAGAAGCAGGATAGTGATCCCATACCACTTCAGCTGAAGGATGCAGTTCATCAGCAAAGAGTAGAGGTTTTCTCCCAAAGGGGAGATGGTGTACTCCGTTATCAGGGTCGCTTATGTGTTCCTAAGGTGGGTGAATTGAGATAGCAGATCCTTTAAGAAGCCCATAATTCCAGATATTCCATCCATCCAAGTTCCACTAAGATGTACCGTGATCTACGGGAAGTCTATTGGTGGAACGGCATGAAGAGGGGCATCGCAGATTTTGTGGCTAAGTGCCCCAACTGTCAGCAGGTAAAGGTAGAACATCAAAAACCAGGAGGTGTGACTCAGGAGATTAGCATTCCTACTTGGAAGTGGGAAGTGGTTAACATGGATTTCATAACGGGTCTACCCCGTACTCGCAGGCAACATGATTCCATTTGGGTGATAGTGGACAGAGTCACTAAGTCGGCTCACTTCTTGGCAGTCAAGACAATAGATTCAGCGGAGGATTATGCCAGGCTCTACATCAGCGAGATAGTCAGGTTGCATGGGGTTCCCTTGTCTATCATTTCAGATAGAGGTCCTTAGTTTATATCTCATTTCTGGAGATCTTCCAAAAGAGGTCTTGGTACTCAGGTGAACCTCAGCACAGCATTTCATCTGCAGAAGAATGGTCAGGCTGAGCGTACCATTCAGACCTTGGATGATATGTTGAGAGCTTGCATGATCGACTTCAAGGGTATTTGGGATGATCACCTACCTCTCATAGAGCTTTCCTACAATAACAGCTTTCATTCTAGCATTCAGATGGCCTCATATGAGGCCCACTATGGGCGTAGATGTAGGTCACCTGTTGGTTGGTTCGAAGTAGGTGAAGCAGCTTTGATTGGACCAGATTTGGTACATGAGGCTATGGAGAAAGTTCAACTCATCAGAGAGAGGCTAAAGACAGCTTAGAGTCATCAGAAGTCCTCTGCAGACGTGAGGAGAAGGGACTTAGAATTTATGATCGATGATTGGGTTTTCCTTAAGGTATCACCCATGAAAGGGGTGATGAGATTCGGCAAGAAAGGAAAGCTTAGTCCCAGATTTGTAGGTCCGTACAGAATCCTGAAAAGGGTTTGTAATGTGGCTTACGAGTTGGAGTTGCCATCAGAACTAGCAGCAGTTCACCCAGTGTTCCATATTTCTCTCTTGAAGAAGTGTGTGGGTGATCCGACTTCGATAGTACCCTTAGAGAGTGTGGTTGTGAAGGATAGCCTCACCTATGAGGAGGTTCCAGTCAAAATTCTTAACCGTCAGGTTCGTAGGTTGAGGAATAAGGAAGTCGCATCAGTTAAAGTTTTGTTGAGGAATCAGTCCATAGAGGGAGATACTTAGGAAGCAGAAGCAGCCATGATGTCCAAGTACCCCCACCTCTTTCCTTCTGATTCTGTTCCAGCTTGAGGTAAATAGTCCCTCTCCAGTCTTTCAGTTTTCTTTTGTGTAACTCAGTCTCAGTACCATTGCTCCATCAGTTATCCTTGCATTTCAGTATACTTTCATGTTTATGGAACTCTGTTCAGTTAGATATCAGTTCTAGTACTCAGTTGGTAGGGATTCAGCTCTTTCCCTTCAAACTCAGCTTGTTTAGTCTTCATTCGAGGATGAATGATCCCAAGGGAGAGATATTATAACACCCTAGAACTTCCAAGCCCAGACTAAGCTCAGAAAACCAGTAGAAAATAAAAATTTGCAGAAAAATTTGAGTTTCCAGGAACCACGGTTCAAAGAACGGACCGTAGTTTGGAACTACGCCCCGTTATCTTGAATCGTAGTTCAAGATCTAGTAGCCCAGCAATCCTGTCCCAGGGACCATGGTTAGGACCACGAACAGTAGTTTAGAACCACGGTCCATCGTCTTAACCCCTAGTTCAAGTTCCAGTAGCCTTTCAAAATATGTCCCAGGGATTATGGTTGGAACTATGGACCGTTGTTTAGAACCACGGTCCGTCATTTCAAACCGTAATCCCAAGTCCAGTAGCCTCTCAGTTCTAGCTTCAGAAACCACGAGTCCAACGACGGTCCATACTTCAGAAGAACGGTTCGTCCTTTGAGTCGTAGAAATCCCCAGGCTAAGTCAAGACCCAGGAACCATGAGTCACAAGATGAACCATCGTCCAGGAACACGGTCCATCTTGTTAAGTCGTAGTTCCTGAGATCATAGACCCCTAACACTGTTAGGCAAAACCACGACTCAGGTTGACGGTCCGTCTTCCAGGAATACGGCCCGTCAACTAAGTCGTGATCACTGGGTCGCGAATTTCTAGCAACTTTTAACTTAATTCCTCAGGGGTGTTTTGGACCTTTCCTTTCTAATTTAGCCCCGACTATAAATAGTCTTAGGCTTATTTTATTAAGGCTATTTCCACAAAAACAAGGTCAGACTTTTCTAAGAGCGATTCAAGCCAAAAACAGAGCGTCTTCTCCAAAGTTCCAAGCCTAGGGTTCTCTCCTCCAAGCTTCAAAATCCAGATTCTTGCAGGGATTTTCATCCACCAGGTATGTGGGTATTCAGTAAGGGTCTAGTTCACCCTTATGCCCAAAACTCTCAGTTTTCTACAGTGTTTTCCATGAATCTAAGAATTAGGGTTCCTATCCAAATTATGAAAAATCTTTCTAGAATCTTGTTATTTTGATTCTCATAATATATATACTATTTTATATGATTTGCATGAGGTTTTACCCATTTTGGGAAGTTAAGGAAATTGCCCTAAATTGTAGGATGTTTCAAAAGTATCACAAGTCCTTCGAACTCAGTCCAGATTTTTAGTATGAGCTTTAAAGGCAGATTTTAACTAGTTTCTAGTCTACTACAGTGTTTCAGAAAAATAATAATTTTTAGACTAGTCTAGTCCTGACCTAGAAACACAGGATGGTAGTTTTGAATTGAGTTATATTCAGTTTGGGAGTAGTATTTTAGCACCGAGTTGGACTAGGGTTCAGCGTACCCTTAAGGTCCCAAAACTACATGGCAACGTAGGATTATAAGTCCCCTCTGTTGGGCAACCAGATTTAGTGATCACGCCACAGTCATGCCTTTATACCCTGGCAAGGTATATTGTGTCCTCTCGATGGGGCGTATACATCGGACTCCACGGTTAGCTCACGTGGTTTATGTCGGTTAACAAGCTCTCCCACAGTAGTAGATTCAGAATTGTACTTAAGGCCCTCAATTTCATTTATTTTTAGTTTTAGCATACTTTCATGTTATTCTCGCATTTTGGCTGTCTATGCATGATTATACATTTGGGCCTATATATTACAGTCTAGTTCGGATTACATCTTTCAGTATTTTAGCATGTTTACATTTCAGTCAGCTTGCATACTCCTCATGCTCAGTACATTCAATGTACTGATGCATACTCTATGCTGCATCCTATTATGATGCAGGCTCAGGTTCTCAGGTTCAGCCATGCAATTAGCTCTTACCGGTGCCACATCAGCTCAGTCAGGGGTGAGTCCTCATTCTCCGAGGACATTTCATTATGCTTTTTGATTTAGTCAGATGTTGCTAGTTTCATTTTTTTTTGAGTTAGCTGGGGACTTGTCCCAGCAGCTCGTCAGTATTAGAGGCATTCAGACGTAGAGTCAGTATTCGGTTGATTGGGTTGTATTCCTTAAACTCAGTCATTTCTTTCAGATATTATCAGATATATTCTCTTAGCTATATTCATTTCTCAGTTATGTTTTCGCTTGATTTAGAACTATATTCAGTATGCTTATGATATGCCAGATTCAGGGTTAGCTTGGGGTTACTTGTGACCTTGAGTCCCGTGTTACGTCTAGGGGCTAGCCTCGGGGCGTGACATAAACCAACAAGCAACACACCGTTCAATTCACAGACTGTAAAACAGGACCCTTAGACATTCTACACAATTCCTCTAAGCAATGCAATTCATAAAAACACTTAGATAAGAGTACAAAAATATACAACGTTCACCGAAATCGTAAACCATCACCTACCTCGAAATGATCCAAGCTCTACTCAACCCGAGCTTTCCTGTGTTCCGAATTCCTTTCTCGTTCTTGGTCTAAAAGAACATACACGTACTTGAATTAACAAACAAGGCCTGCGTATTACTCGGATTACACCAAATCCCAAATTCCAGACCAACCATGATCATTCTACCCTTTTTCCGAGGTTTCCCGCCATTAATTTCCCTAGTTCTATCATTTTCACGGATAAAAATAGAGAATTTAACAACTTACAATCATAATACCTTAATTTTAACAATACCCAAGAACTTTCATACCTAGAATCCCCCTTCTTTCCTGGATTCTACCATCCCTAGGTTATTCTAACCTTTCCCCACGTTCCCTCCTAGCAATTCTACCGCGTAGAAAAAGTAGTACGAAGTTTGGGGAGTAGAAACCTTACCTTAGGGAAGGAAAACAATGGAAAATGGAGGAAAATCGTCTGGATTCGTCTTGCCCTTCTCCCAAAACAAAATTGTAAAAATTGAATGTTTTAGGGAATGTTTCTGCATTAATTTCCGTCGAGCCTGCTATAGCGGTCTGCTCCTCTATAGCGGTACCGCCGTAGCGGAGTCGTCCGCTATAGCGGAGGCTGACCGACGTTGACTTCCGCTATAGAGGTAATTTCTTCGCTACAGTGGAGGTCGCTATAGAAGTTGACATGGCACAGAAAGTCGTAAAATCTCCAAAACTAGTACATTTTACAACACACTTATTTTTCCGACGATCCGAAATAACCCTTTCACGTCAATCGCGATTCCGGAAGTTCTACTTACCCGAATTCAATTCCGAAAAGTATCCCGAACTTCTTTATATCTTGGATACGTGGAAAACTAGCTCAAAACAAGACACCTAACCCAATACTTACCCAAATTTCCCTAGACTCCACCTCGCTCCAAAACCAGCTGAGGCTAGCCTAGCCCAGAATTTCAAATTCCCAAACCCGGAGTTTTCTAACTCTAAAACTTAGCGCGATTGGACTACCCGCAATGACGGACTCAATCGTTACACTCGCTCATCTCACTGCTTATTTTCATGTACGGGAATATACTAACAAAACAACTCAATTTGATTGAGACATTTAAAGGAAAAGTAATGAGAAAAATACAATCTTTCATCACTGCTATTTAGGAGTCAGCGTATAAAGGTGGATATCACCCATCAGAGATTGATAAAAATTACAATTCAATTTGAGAAAAGAAGAAAATAGAACTTTTGCAGATGAAGAAAGAGAAAATAAGTAAATTTAAAGGTGGAGAAGGACATTATATATATATATATATATATATATATATATATATATATATATATATATATATAAGAAAGAATCTAATGAAGATATATTTAAAGGTATGTCTCACGTTCGCGAAAAATAATTTTTGCCTGGACAGATTAAATTCTCATAACTCAATTTTTGAAGCTTGGAAACTCATTTTTGGGCGATTTAAAAGGAAAAATTCAAGATTTCTTCACTAGGTATGATTCTTAATTAGTATTTACAAATTACCCTATACTTTGTAGATGATTTTACCTTCAAATCAATTATCAAATTAAAAATTTGAGAATTTTTGGGCTAAAGTTGTGACATTATTTTTCAAGGTTTTGAAGGTCGTTTTGAACCCGATTTTGGATGAAATTTCATATATGGACTTCTTAAGATGAGTAATATTATTTTTCAATAAAATTCTAGTTTTTTGTTTTTGAGCTCGGGATTGTTTTTTTGGATTGACGTTTTAGACCTGGAATAAAGTATTTCAATATGGGTGTCTATTGGTTCATATGCTTATGTAGATTACATATTTGATCAAATTGGGCATGTTTCGAGGCTTTAAGAAAGGGTAAATCCATTTCTTGTCTCATCGGTCTTTGTTTAAGGCAAATTGAGGCTTTCATTGCTTCTTTCGAAGTGTTTATGTGCTACTTGATAGTATGAGTGAGCAATGAGAAAAAAAGGGATCCCGCATAGGTAAAATGATAAGCATCTATGCATGTATCGGTCTTATGTGAAGGTTTTGAATAATTGAATTATATTTTTGAACTGATTCTTAAAGATGACTTATTTGATATGATATGTATAGAGGTCGAATATTGATTGTTTCATCGAACTAAGACTTCTATGTATGCTGGAAGCATGTTAAAGTGATTTGATTAAATGTATTTGATGTTATGACTTATTGGGAGCATGATAAAGTAATTCTACATACTATGTGGATGTTTCATGGTTTGAGGCACATTTATAGCTATTCTTGACTTGTATCTCGGATATTTGTGACATTTCTCCTGATTTTATGTGAGTTCACTTGCATATCATCTGTTGAAACATATGGCTTTCTCCAATGGCCAACGGACATGATCCGGAGGTTTGAGATACATTGCCTTATTTGATATACTCTTCGATGGCCTATGGGCAAGATCTAAAGGAGGTATATAAACCTCGTGAGTTCCCATGGATCCTAGAAACTATTAGGAAAATGGGCTTACATTATTTAAAATATTTTTTATATTTTATCTATTCTGGATTATATGGTAGTCCATAACATAGGCCCAATTATAATTGTTATAATTGAATATTGGGCCATCCACTTTATGTGCTTAGGAGGTCTAGTGAAGTTGTAAGTGTAGGCTTAACCCAATAGACCCATAATAGGTGAGCCCGTTAATATTTTAATAATTGCAGCTAGCTCCCCTCCTCTAGCCCTATATAAGGCACATCTCTGGCTCTTTTATATTATCACTACAGATATATGAGAGTGTGAGGTTATTGTCCCATTGATGTTGCTTTAATAATAAGAGTAATAGAGAGGAAGGCCTAGTCTGTTCTACAATTTGCTATGGCTCAAACAGGTAAGCCAGTCGATCCTACTAATCTTTGAATACTTTGTGTCTTATTATCATGTTCGATATTGAATTTGTCATATTAAATATCTTAAATGTGGTATCGGAGCTTAAAAAGTATGATTTAGGATTAAAATTTCAGGATTAGTAGAGATTAGAATTTTCGTAATCCCAAATTTTATTGCTGTAATTTCATAGATAGTGGATCATGTAATTTTCTTTGTCACCATGCTAGAACTGAAATTTTCATCCTTCTATGGTGATTTACGGTGAGAATTTTTTTTTAGTGGCACATTTGAATTCTATTCATCAATTTCAGCTTGCATTTAATTTGTTATTGCTTACATGTTTTTATATTATTCGTACCATTTAAAATATTTGAATTGATTATCATGGAATACATGTGCAACACACGTGTTGAAAGACTAGTTTAATAAGATATACGTCTAATAAAAGATTTCTTAAACCACTGTGCCATATCAATTTCAGCTTGTACTTTTGTTTCTCATTTTCAATTACTCATTTGAATAGATTTACTATTCATCTATTCCAGCTTGTATTTGTGTTTCAAATTTTCAATTACTCATTGCTTACATGTTTTGATATTATTTGTACCATTTAAAAAAGTTTATATCGATTATCATGAAATACACATGGAATGCACGTGTCCAGAGACTAGTTTAATAAATTACACTTCTAATAAAAGCTCTCTTAAAGAATTGTGTCATATCAACATGGGCTAAATAATATGAAACAGAAAGAATAGATAGATTGGGCTTGGGCCTTTATGCACAATATGTGAAATATAACTTTTGATTTAGGGTTTCTTCTCGATAGTCAACCTTTTGACCGCCTATATTAGGTTCAATTCTTTCAATATATATGAATGAAACTTTATTGGAATCCCTAAATTGGTTGCATATTCCAAGGTATGTAGTTTATTTTGTTGATCTTTTTCATCTCCTTTATACTTTTGGATTCTCTTTGATTTTGGTGACCAACATTTTTGATTGGTCAAGAATGATTTCTTTTTTCTTTTAGTAGGCATTTGTTCATAGAGTTCAAATTTATTTTATTCATAATTTTTGAAGTTAAAGTTGAAAATGAAATTGTGTTTGGTTATATTTATTGCAAATAACAGAAAAAAAGTACTTTATTTTAAATTTATGAAGATGGAAGTTTGGATCATTTTTCCAAATTCATAATCCAACTCCAAGTTGAGTTTCTAAAGACCTTTTTGGCCATGAGAATTTTTTCATCATTCACCAGTTCGCTTCATTTTTTGTGCAACTCATCACACATTGTTTTATAATATTTTTAAGTTATTTATACTAATTAGAATGGATAACATGTGCAACGCACGTTGATCAATACGTACAATATTATTCACATTAAAATAATATAGTGTTGAAATGCCAAAAATAAAAGGAGATTGTTAACTTGGATATTTGATATATTAGAAGAAATGTATGAGAAGATCGGTACCAACTCAGTTGATTGTGTACAACTATAAATTATAATAGCGACTAATGCTCAAATCATTAATAGATTTACTATTCATCAATTTTTAGCTTGTACTTTTGTTTCAAATTTTCAATTACTCATTGCTTACATGCTTTGATATTATTTATACTGTTTTAAAAAGTTTGTATTAATTATCATGGAATATAAGTGCAACGCACATGACCATAGATTAGTTTATTGATTATCATGGAACATAAGTGCAATGCACATGACCAAAGATTAGTTCAATAAAATACACTTCTAATAAAAAATTTCTTAAAGGATTGTGCCATATTAGTTTCAACTTGTACTGTTGTTTCAAATTTTCAGTTACTCATTTGAATAGGTTTACTATTCATCAATTTCAGGTTGTACCTATGTTTCAAAATTTTAATTACTCATTGCTTACGTGTTTTGATATTATTTGTACCGTTTAAAAAAGTTTTTATTGATTATCATCATGGGATATACGTGCAACGCAAGTATCCAGATATTAGTTTAATAAAATATACTTCTAATAAAAGCTTTCTTAAAGGATTGTGTCATATCAACATGAGTCAAATAATATGAAATAAAAAGAATAGATAGATTGGGCTTGGAACTTTATGAACAATATGTGAAATATAGCTTTTTATTTAGGGTTTCTTCTCAATGGTCAACATTTTGACTGCTGCCTATATTAGATTCAGTTCTTCCAATATATATGAATGAAACTTTATTGGGATTCCTAAATTGGTTGCATATTCCAAGGTATGTAGTTTATTTATTGATCTTTTTCATTTCCTTTATACTTTTGGATTCTCTTTGATTTTGGTGACCAATATTTTTTCGATTTCAAACGTGGCCTGAAATGAGAGATAAGGATTTTTCAGTTTTTTCGTGTTATAGTCCATGAATTTTGTGTGATATGTGCGTCCGACAGTTTTTTGACCGAAATTTTTTGTGGACGTCCGTGACGACCTATTTAATGGCGTGCGTTGGTTTGGAGGGGCAAACGTGGGCTTTTTATTTCAAATGTGGCCCAAAATGAAAAATAGAGATTTTTTAATTTTTTCGTGTGTTATAGTCCATGGATTTTGTGTGATATGTGTGTCCCGCTGTTTTTTGGCCTAAACTTTTTGTGGGCATCCGTGACGACCTATTTAATGGCGCGCAATGGTTCGGAGGGGCAAAAGTGGGCTTTTTCGATTTCAAACATGGCTTGGAACGGGAAATAGGAATTTTTCAGTTTTTTTGTGTGTTACAGTCCATGGATTTTGAATGATATGTGTGTCCGATGATTTTTTGGTTGAAATTTTTCGTGCGCGTCCTTGACAACTTATTTAATGGCGCGCGTTGGTTTTAGGGGAAAACGTGGGCTTTTTCAATTTTAAACGTGGCCCGGAATGAGAAATAGAGATTTTTTGGTTTTTTGTGTGTTATAGTCCATGGATTTTGTGTGATATGTGCGTCCGGCAGTGTTTTGGCCGAATTTTTTTGTGGACGTCCGTGATGACATATTTAATGGCTTGCGTTGGTTCGAAGGGGCAAACGTAAACTTTTTCGATTTCAAACATGGCCTGAAATGGAAAACAGAGATTTTTTAGTTTTTTCGTGTGTTATAGTCCATGCATTTTGTGTGATATGTGCGTCCGATGGTTTTTTGGCCGAAATATTTTGTGGGCGTCCATGGCGATCTATTTAATGGCACGCTTTGGTTTGGATTGGCAAACATGGGCTTTTTCAATTTCAAACGTGGCCCGAAACAGGAAATAGGGATTTTTCAATTCTTTCGTGTGTTATAGTCCATCGATTTGTGTGATATGTGCGTCCAGCGGTTTTTTAGCCGAAATTTTTCATGGGAATCCGTGACAACTTATTAAATGACGCGCGTTGGTTTGGAGGGGCAAACGTGGGCTTTTTCGATTTCAAATGTGGCCCTGAACGGGAAATAAGGATTTTTCAGTTTTTTCGTGTGTTATAGTCCATGAATTTTGTGTGATATGTGCGTTCGGCGGTTTTTTAGCTGAAATTTTTCGTGGGTCTCTGTGATGACCTATTTAATGGTGCGCGTTAGTTCGGAGGGGCAAACGTGGGCCTTTTCAATTTCAAACGTGGCGCAGAATGAGAAATAGAAATTTTTTGGTTTTTTCGTGTGTTATAGTACATGGATTTTGTGTGATATGTGCGTCTGGTGGGTTTTTGGCTGAAATTTTTTGTGGGCGCCGTCACGACCTATTTAATGGTGCACGTTAGTTTGGAGGGGCAAACGTGGGCTTTTTTATTTCAAACATGGCCCGGAATGGGAAATAGGGATTTTCTAGTTTTTTCATGTGTTATAGTCCATGGATTTTGTGTACTATGTGCGTCCGCCAGTTTTTTGACCGAAATTTTTTGTGGGAATCCATGAAGACCTATTTAATGGTGCGCGTTAGTTTGGAGAGGCAAACATGGATTTTTTCGATTTCAAACATGGCCCGAAATAGGAAATAGAGATATTTTGGTTTTTTCGTGTGTTATAGTCCATGAATTTTGTGTGATATGTGCATCCGGCAGTTTTTTGGCCAAAATTTTTCGTGAGGGTTCATGACGACCTATTTAATGGCGCGTGTTAGTTCAAAGGGGCAAACATGGGCTTTTTCAATTTCAAACGTAGCCCAAAATGGGAAATAGGGATTTTTCAATTTTTTCGTGTGTTATCCATGGATTTTGTGTGATATGTGCGTCCCATGATTTTTTGGCCGAATATTTTTGTGGGCATCCGTGACGACCTATTTAATGACACACGTTGGTTTGGAGGGGCATACGTGGGCTTTTATGATTTCAAACGTGGCCCGAAATGGGAAATATAGATTTTTTAGTTTTTTCGTGTGTTATAGTCCATGGATTTTGTGTGATATGTGCAGCCCCAGAAACAGCAACCTGAGAGACACCCATACGAATTGGAAAAATCAACCTCTTAACAAACCTCCTCACTCTCTTAGTCTCGGTAGGAAGTATCATCAATGCGTATCTAGCCAGGGAATGGAATTTACTCTCATACTCGGCAACTAACATGCCCCCATGCTCTAATTTTTCAAACTCATACCTCTTTTGCTCCCTCTCACTGTGTGGAACAAACTTATCCAGAAACACCTGAGTAAACTGGGCCCATGAAAGTGGAGATGATCAAGCTGACCTACTATCAATATAATCCCTCCACCAATGTTTGGCAGGACCGATCATCTGAAATGTTGTGTAGTCAATTCCGTGAGACTTTACTAATCTCAGGTTGTGCAACCTCTCGTGACAGCTGACTTTGAACTCATACGCGTCCTCACTCAAATCACCAGTATAGGTCGGAGGATTCATCATCCTGAACCTCCCAAACATCTTCTGCTCATCCACAGTCATGATAGGCCTATTGGTCAAATGTGTTGCAATACCTGGAAATACCCCACCATCTAAACGGGGAGCTACAGCAGCAGCTGGCTGAGTGCCTGAAGTCTAAAACCCTGGAGCAACCATCTGGTTTGGAGTCTGACCTCCAACACGGGTATGTGAACCATCGGATGCAACAGGCAATATGCCCGCTTGAGCCATCCCCTCAAGAAATCCCAACATACGAACTAAAGTATCTTGAAGCAATGGAGTAGCAATGAAACCAGGTGGAACCTGAGCTGGTCCATACTCCTTAACATAAACTGGCTCGTCCCCATGAGCCGCATCTGGATTCGGAGATACTGCTCTAACAGGACCCTAAGTGGTTGTCGGTACTTGACCCCTAACAGGTGCTGCCACATGGTCTCTACCTCGACCTCGCCCTATGCCCCTAACTCGTGTAGTGACCCTAGCAGCAGGTGCGGGTGCAGGTACAGGCTTCTGATCTCCAGTCGCGGATGAACGAGTCCTCACAATTTGTGAGAGAATAAGACAACAAGATTAGAATTCCAAATGAGTCAATTATGCACGATAAGGAATGAAAGAATAGAAGTTTCATAAATGCCCTATAGCCTCTCGAAGATAGGTACAGACGTCATTGTACTAATCCGCAAGACTCTACTAGACATTGCTCTTATACTCGTGAGACCGATGAACCTACGGCTCTGATACCAAATTGTCACGATCCAAAATCACAAATCGTGATGGCACCTATGTTCCCAATTGATAGGTAAGCCAACCCAAAAACTTTTACGAATACAATTAAGCAATTAAATGGAAAAGTAAATAGACAGACTAAATATGAAATCTTTTAAAATAAAATTCGGAAAAGCTGAAATACCACTCCAAGACTTGGTGTCATAAGTACAAGAGCTTCTACAATATGATACAAGCCTGAAACTAATATGATAAGTCTAAATGCAATACCCTATCTGATTACTAAACGACATAATAAATAAAAGATAGATGAAGCTGTGGGCTGCGGAACAGCCAAGCAGCTCATCAAAAATCCAAGATAATTCAAGCTCGGACTCAAGAAGCTCCACGAGATGCGCTAGTGTTCGGAACTGAATATGCACCACAAAAGAGTGCAGCAAGTGTAGTATGAGTACGAAACCACGTGTATCCAGTATGTATCATAGACCGACAACAAAGAAGTAGTGACAGGACTCATTTTAAAATCATTCTCAAATTTATAAGCTTACACTATATTTAGCAGTCAAGTTTTCACTAAAGTAGGGATAACCAATTGCCACGAAAGATTCAAACATCAATTAAGCACTTAGTCATGTAAGTATAGAGTATGTAATGCGATGCAATGCAATATAATGAGATGATATTATGGCTGGCACCGGCACCGGTACCGGTACAGGTACTTCCGGACCGGTATTAACCGGAACCGGATCGGTACCGGAGCAATCTTCCGCCGGTTGGCCGGGAACCGGGACGGTACCGGTACCGGTAGTACCGGGAATTTTTCCTTTTTCGTCCCGGACCGGTACCTACCGGGACCGGACCGGACCGGGACCGGACCGGACCGGTATACCGGGTCCCGCTTCCTTTTTTTTATATTTTAATTAAATTAAAATTTGGTTATTTATAATTGAAAAAGTTTCAAAATATATAAGTTATTTTATATTTCTTTTAAAAGTATAACTTAATAAATTAGACTTTTTTTAGAGTTTAAATTTTAAACTCTAAAAGTTTAAAACTTTAAATTTCAAATTTTAAACTCTTAAAAACTTTTCAAACTCTTAAGTCTTAAGTCTTAAAAGTTTAAATTTAAATTTTTAAACTATAACTAACTTAATAACTTACTTACTTAAGTTTGAAACTTTTTAAACTATATCAAACTTTCATTTGTTAAACTTTTTTAAATTTCAAATTGTAACTTAAGTTTGAAACATTTAAAAATTGAAATATATAAAAAAGACTTGTATTAAATTGAAGACAATAATTAAAAAAATTTAAGGCGAATAGCCTATAATTTTATTCATAAAAATTAAATAATACAATTTGTATTACAAATATTAGAAGAGGACCTAATCTATGCAACCACCTTCTAGGAAGGGTTCTGTTTGAATTAGGCTTCGAACTATCACACTAATATTTGAATCCTTGAAAATAGTCTTGACGTAGAGTTTCTAACAATTCTCTGGTAACATTTTCTGGAAGTGGTTGTTGTGCTTGATCCTCCAATGCATCCATGCCGTTTTCACTAGAATTTACCAAAATATTATCCATATCATATTCAAATTGGACAGGTAAACTAGGACGCCCATAATTCCTTCGCTCGGCATTGATCCAATCTCTAAACAATACCGATATGTCCAAGCTTTCTGATGCTAATGAATACCTATGCTCCCCAAGTTGATATCTTGCTGCACTAAAAGCGCCCTCCGAAGCTACTGAAGATGCTTGAATAGCTAGCAAATCTCGAACCACCGGTTGAAGTTTTGGAAATGACTTGCCGCGAGTCTTCCACCATTCCAAAAGTTGAGGTTTGCCTTGTGCATCCTTAATGCTTTCCATTCCCTGATTAAGATATTCATCAAAATCATTTCTTTCATTAGAAGTAAGACCAAGATAATTTTCCATCATATCATCAATATCATCTTCATTTGAATATCTACGCCTAGAACTTGAAGGTTCTACATTATGTACTTCATCATTTATTCTACTAGAATTATACAAGTCATACAATTTTCTAGCTTCAACTCTTATGCTATCTTTAACATCGGACAAACTAGGTATTTTGTCCTCTTCGGCAACTTCGTCACCTTGGATACTTTGCTGATATATAATCTCTAAAATATCTAAATTTGAATATATTCTTTCAACCATTCGTGATGCACCTATTTCTTTGTAAGTTGGGTTTAATAAACAAGCAGTTAAATAAATTTGAGGAATAGGAATAAAATATTTTCTAAATTTTTTAATCATTGCATTAATAGAATCTTTAAACCGTGGAATATTTTTGTATTGAAAAAATTTATCAGAAATAGCACATATATTTGGTAAAACTGAAAAAATAGTTGGATAATAAAGTCCAGATATTTATTTTGTAGCTAAATAAAAAACTTTTAAAAATTCTTTAAGTTCATATACTTCTTTTCAATCAGTGTCAGTAATTCTATAATCATTATCTGAATTGTGAGCATTCCAAACCAGTTGTAAAGGCTTTCTATATTCATAAGCAACTTTAAGCATTTCATATAAAGAATTCCATCTAGTAGACACTGTTTTTGGAATTTTTCTAGGGGGGAGTTCTAATTCACGACACCGATTTTCAAACTCTACACGTCTAGACTTTACTTGACATTTAAAAATAAAATGACATGCAGCTTCACATTTTATACAACCATTATTATACATTGCTATACCATCTCTAACAATTAAATTATATATGTGTGCAGCACACCTAATATGAAAACCGTCATTATAAATAGGGCAAATTGTTGGTTTTAGTTTATCAACAACATTTGTATTATTAGAAGCATTATCAAGGGTGACACTAATTACTTTATTACAAATTCCATAAAATTGTAAAACATCTATAATAGTTTGAGCTATGTAACTACCGATTTTCAGCATTTCACAACATTTATAACCTAAAATTCTTTTTTGCATGTTCCAATTTTCATCAATCCAATGACCAGTAATAGTGAAATAATCGTTACCATTAGGACTACGACCCATATCAGAAGTGATAGCCATTCTACAAGTATTATAGTTAAATAAACAATGAAGATATTGTACATGTTGTCCTTGATAATCAAAAATAGCTTTTTTAATAGTATTTCTTGAAAACCCTGTGAAAGAAGGATTATACACTATTTGAATATAATGAACAAAACCGGAATTTTCAGCAAAACTAAAAGGCAAGCCACAAAGAACAATCATTTTAGCTAATTCTTCAAGATCTCTTTCTCTACTATAACTGCGATGTGTACTAGGGCCAGCAACATTAGAAGGGTTTAACTGTGTTTGGATCATGTTAGAGGCCCCTACTCCTACATATGCATCGGGAAGGGGAGTACCATATTTTTTTGCAACGGCTATAGCCTGAGCTTGCAAAAATTCATTTTTACAACATCCCATTAAATGATTTCTTAAATGTCCCGTCCCACCCGACTTTCTCGTAGTTTTATGATTCAAAATATATTTACATATTTTACAAATAGCTTGAGTTTTATCCTCACTTTGAATCATAAATTGCCACACAACAGATTTTTTAGGACGTTCAGCCTTTGGCTTAGCCCTAGTAGGATGTACAGGGGGAGTGGGAGTGGGAGCGGGAGCGGGAGCAGGAGTGAGACTAGTAGCCGTAGGCGGCTCTGTTTCATCATCATCATAAGTATCATTACCATCATATTCTACTTCTTCATCTAGTTCTTCATTAAAATTACCAAACCTTGTCTGTAAAAATTCATGATCTAATTGAGTATTGCTATCAATATTAAAAGGATTTTCATCAATATGTGTAAAATCATCCGTATTTATTCTTAATTCAGGCAGTTGTCTAGTTTTAGATTTGGATTTTGAAGAACTACCGACTTTAGTTTTTTCGGTTACTGCATTAGTCAACCTACCAAAAAGTGTTTTTTTACCTTGGCCGACATTTTTATCATCGGATTCCATATTAAAATATTAAAAGTAAGCAAATAAATAAATACAAAAATTAAATGCAAAAAAATAAATAAGTAAAGAGATGAAAGTTGGAACGAATGTACCAAACGTCTGCGTAAAAACAGACGTGTATAACCAAAAGCCAAAATTGATAGATGAAACTTGAAGCTTGAAAATTGCTCCAAAATAATCCAACAAATAAAATTAACAATTTAATAGAGACTATTAGAGAATAGAGAGTAGAAGAGTAGAAGATTGAGAGTTGAGAGAGTAGATGAAGAAGAAGAAATTTTGTGTAATAAATAATGAAGGGGTGGGGGGTTTTTATAGTTAAAATTTAGGACTAAAATGTATTTTTAAAAACTTTGGGGTATTAAAAAAAGTTTGGGGGGTAGGGGGGTGTTTTGGGGGGCTGTTTGGCTGAAATAGCCGTTGGGTGGGGCCCACTGGCCGTTGCCAACGGCTAACCCAACGGCTATTTAATAAAAAAAATAAAAAAAAAAAATTTTGAAATTTTCCACCGGATCGAACCGGACCGGACCGGGATGATCCGGTAATTTTACCCCTTCCATCCCGTTACCCCTACCGGCCAACCCCTACTCCGGACGGAACCGGAGTCCACCGGACCGGAACCGGACCGGTAACGGACCGGGACGGTCCGAAACCGGTACCGGCACCTCCCGGTTCCGTTGCCACTCTTAGATGATATGCCTCAAATGCCCAGTAATCTCTCAATCGTATATACACGATACTCCTCGGTAATACATCGAGAGTTTATCACCCATAGGGGACTCGCGAGGTCTATATACCAGCACGAATGATTTCTATGTGCTATCACAAAATCAATTAATCCCCAGCACGGATGCCCAACTTATAATTATAGAACGATCGCAACACGGATGGTCTCCACATGCCTGACCTTTACTCACACTCAACTCAATGCCAATGCATGCACATGATATTATATCCATGGAATCTAACAGGGGATGATGATGCATCTCAATCAATCAAATAATCGACAAAAATATATTTACCTCGACTATCATAAATAATACGGGTTAAATAAAGAAACATGCACACGCAAGGAAAGTAACCAAGCCAATAATACATTGGCTTATGCCTATATGCATTGGCATTCCAGAATTATATAGTAATAAGCTTTTCCTTTTTATAACACCAGTACTCGTACCAATGCCCGTCACACCACGGGTACGAGACCCCCATCTTTCGCCCTTACCCATTCTCTATTTTAATTTTAATCTTTTATTAGCAAAACATCCTTCAACGAAGTCTAGAAAGTCTCAACATACCTCGAATGTCGAACAACGTGTTATAAATCCTCATGATTTTGTCTTTCCCTTTCGTAAAGCTTCAGAACGTTCCCAATCTATCAAATATACATAATTCGTAAATAAACAAGTCCATAAACATCAAAACTTACTTAGCAATATTCCATCTAGTATACCAACACTCATTTTCCTCTATGAGTGAACAAATTTAGATTCAGCCAGACGAGTTGAATCACAGTCAATTTTATTAGGAACAAGATGTTGAAGTCAGAACTGTACTTAAACTTCAAGTTCTCTAAAAGCTTAAATTTCTAATTGTCGTTATCATTGGCAAAAATTCCATCTAGATAACACTGTTGCTCTTTCTTTCATTCCACACCCACCATATAATAATAATAATAAAAAAAAGGTGCCCCTCCATCCCATATATAAGCCTATACAAGGATTGAACTTAATTAAATAGTTTTTTTTTTTAAAATCCTAATCACCACCATTCCTACTTTCTACGGAAAGAAGACAAAGTGGAGAAGCAATTAACCATTCCATTTATAAGCATGTTTAATATTGTTACCAATGGCTACAACAACAATCATTGATAAAAGTCAAAAGCAGTTGGAAAATGGTTTAAAGATCTCCCATATGCAAGCAACAAAACCACCAAATTTAACTTCTGCTTTCAGGTATATTCTTTTTTTTCCTTTTGTTTTTAAACCTAACCACGAACAATAATCTAATAAAAATTGAGAATTAGATGACACCAAAAAGAGTACTAATTATTTAGAGCATACAATATGAGTTGTGAACAGAGATACCCTTACAACCATGAAAACCCCGCTGTTAAGCACTATACGAGCATTCACTAATTGATACTGCAAATAACAATTGTCCAATACTATTGCTCCAGCCAAGAATCTTTACCTAAAGAAACCCACGTCATCTTCTTGCAGTTCGTGTGTGCCGCACAATTTTTGAGTTATGACTAATAAACATTAAATTTCATTTTTTATTTTAACTCATTCTCACACATGGGCCAATGGTATAGGGTATTAAATGGAAGTGGACTTGGCCCATTAATCACCAACTAAATTAATTAGGGATAATTAAATAAAATAGCCACTCGGGTATTTTATTTACCAAAAAACCACCTTGTTTTCTTCTTCTTCTTCCTCGCTGCTTCTTCTTCTTCTTCTTCTTCTTCGTCTGCAACTATTCTTTCTTCTTCGTCTGCTTCTTCTTCCTTCTTACTTTTTCCTTTTTAAAAAAAATTGACGTACTTTAAACGTGAATCGTTTTGAGCGAATTATATACCAAAAAACTCAAAACATCGAGAGGAACTCATATATAAAATTTGGGACTGTTTAGAGGAGATTTTGAGTTGGTCGGGATTGAAAGAACTTGTTTGGAGAGGTTGTATTAATGGTTGAAAGCTTTGTTGTTTATTATGCTTCCATTTAAAGATTTAATGACTGGAAAAAAAAAGATCGATACACTTGTACACACTATTTATACAATATCGATACACGTTTTTACACCATTTATATAATATCGATACATGTTTGTGCACTATATATACAATATTAATACACATTTATACATCATTTATACAATTTTGATACATTAACTTTTATATAATAACGATACACATTTATACACTACTAGTTAAGTGTAGGTGCTTTGCACGTGTGTATCACGTTATAAATAATATTAATATGTAGAACTACAAATTCAATCCAATAACAAAACAAATACCATAAATGAGGAGCTAATTTTGATTTTTTTACATATTGCGTAACATACTTCTTTAGATTGGGCAATAAGATAATAATGTAAAGTAAATTTGGTTAGAGCTACACAAAAATATAGCTTGTTCACTTGCTCCTCTTTTTTAGTACACTCTCATTCATCTCTTTTGAGTCCCAAAAAAAGCATAATAATATTCCAATTTATCAAGTTTAATAATCCTTCAATAAAATACATAACTTAAAAATAATAAAAATGATCTTACAAAAGTGCAAATTCTAGAGTACCAACGAAATTTCTAATTGCTTGTGTACTCTTTTTATAATTAATTTTATCTATTTAATTAAAGTAATCAAATTATACAAAATCATATTGATTATACCTTTATAACACATAATCAACACTCTAAAACCTAATGAAGTTCTAGTAGGTACACGAAAGTTTCCTAATTTAATTTAAAAAAAATTGGTGTCATTTTTTTGGCTATATAATTATATAACAAAGATTAAAATTTCTAAACCTAAAAGGATTTTTAAACGCGTGCAAGATTACTAAAATTTCTAATATATAGTGCAACTAATAACTTCCGTTAGTTACAGTCCTAAATATAAGGTAGAATTGTGTGTTTGACAGTAATTCTTCTGATGCTTCTTATTATTTATTTTTTCTTATCATATATTTTAGGATTTCTTAATTTTAAATATTACAAAGATAATTAAATAATAATTTAATAATTTGAGACCTCTTGGAATATTCAATATAATATACTTAGGAGTCTTCTAATTTATTTATTTATTATAGTCAATATTTAATATTATAAAGATAATAATATAATAATTAAAGAAAAATAGTTTAAAAAAGAATATTGTCTAAAGGAGAGATTTTTAATGACTAAAAGTAGCAAATCCACATTGATAAGACAAGCTTCATACAATCAAATGTCTATAATTGTATAAAGATAAATCATAAAAGAGGAGACTCTTCACATCAAAAGAGAAGTTTACTACCTAAATTACAAAAAATATTGAGCGGTAAAATAGATTAAGAGAAGACTCTTCACATCAATAGAGAAGTTAACTAACTAAATTTACAAAAAATATTGAGTGGTCAAGTAGATCAAATTATATAAGTCAAAAGGCGACAAATTGCAAAATCTCCAAGAATAGATTCATGAACAAAAATCGAATAAAAGTACAAAATAATAAATTTAATCAATTAATATTTACACATTATTTACCCATACAACTTGTTTTTGACGCTTGATATATTTTTCTATGAACTACTTGCTGTGAGACTTAGCAGAACTCAAATCAGTGGTTGCGGTGGATACTGCCTACATAACATAATCTATTTAAATGATATAACTTGTATCCAAAAGAAAAAAGACAATGATTAGAGCCTTTATTAAAAATAATGAAGATATGTCAGATCTAATAATTTATTCACAATTGAAACAGTTGCATAGAATCAAATTTTAAAAGAGAATTCATATAGAATCAGAATGACTAACCAATTTCTTGTGACAAAATGTAACGATCCAAAGAATCTGGTAAAAACTGTAAATACGTCAATTTCAAATTATTAATTGTATATGAGTCATTATAAACAAAAATCACAAAAAAAAATTCAATTAACAATTATCTATCAAGAATACATGATAATTTATTATTTTAAGTTTTAAGAACATACTAAAATCATAAAAAGAAAACTTTTCAATTAACAATTGTCTCACAAAAATACATGATAAGTTAAACATACTAAAATTTTAGAAAACTTACCTCAAATCACAAGCAAATTTGTCTCTTCACTCATAGATACTATCAATATTTCACAAAAAAAACTTTTCAATTAGCAATTATATATATATATTTTGGTACATTGGTAAAAAGAGACAAAAACACTATAACAATTCAAGCATAACGAAGAATAAATATACCAAAAAGAATAACATATACATGAAAAGGTTAGATTTTCAAACATCAAAAAGAATGAATACACACTACTACAAAACAAAACTAACCACATTAAATAAACAAAATAAAAAGTAATAAGACGTAAAGTCATAAAAGGACTCAACTACGTAAATTGATTGTTGCCTATTGATGCTTGCACGTTGGTAACCCTTTATATAACAAAAAGAAACAGTGTTTTTATTCGTGTGGAATAGATATGGCGTTGAAACTTCGAGAATAAACAGGACACTAATTAATTAATAATAAATTTTCATAGAATTTCTCACATATCAATTAAAAAACCCACTTCAATATTATAAATCGATTTAGTAGTAGGAATTAGTATATTTAAATTACCTTTTGTGTAATAATATATACTATACAATATACCTAATATATGAATATATTATTGGACGTGCAAAAATTGTAAACTCTATAATGACATATATTGTATATAATATAATATAAATAGAATAAACATATACTTGTTCATGAATTAATTATATATTGTATTTTTGTATGCATTTAATTCTGTTATCACTAATATATGAAATTTCATTGTTTTTAACTTTTTATTCATAATAATAATCTTAATGTGTTCTTGGATTTCGATGGAGTTGTTTTAATATTTGTATTTTAAAAATTGAGTCGAAGACGTCACTTTCTTGATTAGGATTCCTAGAAAATCAACTCTTACCATATATTTTATTTTTACCAAATATTTTAGGACTTCTTAATTTTAAAAATATATTTTCTCTTACCATATATTTTAGGATTCTTTAATTTAAATATTATAAAAATAATTAAATAATAATTTAAGAAAAATAGTAATTGACGATTTTGTCTATTGTAGATTCTTTTAATGAAGGGCAAAAAGTTCAAATCACATTATAAGGTGTTTCACACTTTTAATATAGTACTAGTTTAGTGTACGTGCGTTGCACGTATGTCTCACATCAATCAATAAAACTATACGTCATAAAATATAATTATTAAAAAGTAGCAATTGATGCTAAAATAAATATTATATTTTCTAATGATACAAATAAATAGTATACTCAAATATGTTATTGTTTTAGTATAGAATTTTAAAATAAAAATTCTAATATTTAAGACTTTAAATCAAATATTAAAGATAATAACTTTAGTTATACACATACGGATAATAAGAAGAAGCAATAGATAGTAACAGAACATAATTTGTAATAAAATAATAGGATAATCGAGATATCAAAATAATACGATTAAACCTAACCTTCACGAAAAATCCTCAAAGCCTGATCAAACATTCATCTATCACCTGTATTAAGCAAAAAATAAATAATAAAAAAAAAACAGCTAGTAACAAAACATAAACTACAATTGACGTACATATGCCCACTATAAAAAGATAATTTTAAAAGTTATTGGGAAAATAATTTCCCCTAAATAAGACTTCATCGGAGAACTACGTTGAGGATGTTATTGTATTTAAGAATAATTTTAATTTATAGAAGTCCAAAATCTTTTCGTCCAAGAAAAAATTACTTAAATATGAAATATTTTTATTTTTTCTTCCATAAATTATTATTTCTAAATATTAGTACTAATAAGTTTTCTATTTTTCTATTATTAAATAACCGAAAAAGGGACCAATCGTAGGTAACAATGTTACAACTAAACTACTTTTTTTTCTTCATTTTCTCGTGTGATTTGGCTAATATTACTTGTTTTTTATTTTGCCTTTTTTGTCATGATATTTTTATTTTATTAAAAAATAATTAAATAATAAAATTTAAAAAATAAACTTAAATGTTAGGACTTTTAATATAGTTCAAATAAGGAATGATTTAAGAAGTAGAATTCTAGTCAATTTTAAAGTATTAAATATTAGAAGTTCTTGCCTTTTATAAATAAGTAAAGATTTAATATTTATAACTTGAATTAATTTCAAAGTCCTAAATAATATGACAATAATTAAATGACAATTATTTGAGAAAAATAATAAAAAGACGATTTTGTTTAAAGGAGAGACTTTTAATGAAGGGCAAAAAGTTCAAATCACATTATAAGGTGCTTCACACTTTTAATATAGTATAGATAGATAAATATAGATAGATAGATTTATACAATTTTAATACATTACATAACTTTTATACACTATCGATACATTACATATACATGTGGCTGTTTGGCAAGTTCATTTTTGGGATATTTTTTTTTGTAAAGAAAACTTGGCTATATTTTTTGTAAACTAATTACTTTATTGTACATATTTGAAATTATCTCAATTAATTATTCGCAATTTCTCGTAAACTAAATAAATGTAATTAAGCGGATAGTTCAAAATTTTCTTAAAGAATTTACGGGAAGGGTCTTCTATGAAAAAGAGTTCTAGTGCTCAAAACGACCTAATGGGTCGTTACATTAAACGTCACAAAATATAATTTTGAGAAATTACCGTTATAGGGACCACCAAATTTAGCAAGACTTTTGCTGAAATAATTGTTTAAATCTTCTACAAAATCTAACTTAAATTTCTTAATCTAACTTTAAGTTAACAATTAAATCATGTGAACAACACTTATCAAAACATAGCAATTTTCAATTTTAAGTTGCAAGTAAATCAATTTGTGCTTAAACATTACTTTGTTTTAACAACTAGAAATAGAAAATGTTACTTTGATGGACAAAGTCATTAATTTAATAATTTTCGTACTAATTATAATGACCCTCATGGTCGTTTTGTATTTTAATTTTTTTTCCTTGTTTTGACCCTTTTCATAGCTTCATTATGCTTTTTATGACTTGTGAAGATGTGTGGTACCATTTTGAAAGTTAGTTTTTAGAAAGTTTGACCAAAGTTAATATTTTGGGTTAACAAGGTCGGATTCAAATTTTGAAGCTCTGCTAGGTCCGAAGGGTGATTTATAATTTAGTTGGATGGTTTGAATGAATCCCAAGGAACTAGGGAATGATTTGGGTCATTGGTGGATTTCTAACATTTTGGAAAAGTTAGGTTGACCATGGTCAATATTTGGTCGAGGCGACCTCAAATCAATGTTTTGATGATTCCAACAGGTCACGATTGTGTTTAAAGGTTGATCTGCATATTTGGTTTGTATCAAGGAGATTCTAAATGAATTTAGAGGGGTGGATCAGAGTTATTGTGGAAGTTGAGAGTTGCTTGTTTTTGCTATTCTGATGCCAGTAATTCCTTCTTCGCATTGGCGTGGTTAGCACAGTGTCCATGAAGATGAGGGGGGTCCAAATCAGGTTTGGGTCGCATTGGGTGGTGCTTTGCATTCCCAGAGGAGGCTTCCCATTTGCGAAGAAAAGTCATGGGCTAGGTTTAGGTAAAGACATTGTGTACGTGAAGAACTCGTTCCATTCACGAAAGAGGATTTTATTCCTGGCAGTGTTTGATTCCCCATCTGATTTCATAGCTCATATTTCAAATTTAGAGAGCTAGGAGTCTCATAATCAAAATATGGACTTTGAAATCAAATTGGTTGTCAAATGTCATGACCCGAGTCTACACCCTGAACGTAACACGGTACTTGGAACCACAAGTGATCCCAAACTAACCCTTGACACTAGCATAACACTAAACATGAGCAACATACATATTGAGCGGAAGCTTTACCTAAATAAAGAGCTAATTAAATTTATGTAAATATGATTCTGAAAATGCAAGTCTGAATCAATAACACTACTAGATAACTATGCCTGAAAGCCTCTAATACTACTAAGATGAGTTGTTGGGACAAGATCCCTAGCTAACTCTAAGTACCGAATTCTGAAATAAATTAAGCAATCTAAAGCTCATAAAAAGAAGTCCTCGAATGATGAAGACTCACCAATCTGACTGGAAGTCCTGCTGCTATCTAGCCATGAGTCTAAGAACAAGCACTTTAATCAACATCATGATAAGATGCAGCACTGAGAAGGTATGCAGTTAGTACTATGAAATATACTGAGTATATGAAGTATGCATATGTCATGATATAAAACGTACTAAAAACATGTGTAAAAATGATGTTTTAATAGTAGCAGAATCTATAGTACAATGACTTAAAGTAGTATCATAAGCTGAAAACATGAATCATAGTTGTAAGTCATAAAATAACATATCATAACTTGAAACTAGTAGTCATGTACAATTATCATACTGGAAATCATTTTTTGCAGGGAGTTTCTTACAACCGGCATAAACTATGTGAGCTACATGGAGACCAACTTCTAAGTCCTAGTTGGCAGAGTTGTCCTATACCTTGCCATCAGTATAAAATATAACTAAGGTGGATCCACTAAACTGAGCCTTAGAGGGCTAATAAAACCTACATTAGTACATAGTTCTGGGACTTGGATTATCTGGAATCCTTTTTCACTCGGTGATAAGTACTACTCCCAAACCTATATAATATTTGTTCATAGCTAGGTAAAACTATTGTCTGAAAATAAAGCATGACTTCTTAGTTCAAATAACTTTTTCTGCTAAATTCTGAGTCGATGGAACTATTCATGCTAAATTTCAAGTCAGTGAAGCTAAATCATAAAATTTCATGTGAAATCTTTATTCATGCATATAGACAGAAAGAGAATAAGAAAATCATGCTAAACCCTTTAAACATGGATTATAATCATTTAGAACTTGTTAGAATTACAAATCCATAATTTAAAACCATTAGGTATGAACCTTAAATCTTAGGATAGTGAAATTATCGTAGAAGCTATGAGGTTTTGGGAATAAGGGTGAAAGAAAACCCTTACTAAAACCCATATACCTGAATCCTGAAATATTTGAGCTAGAACGGGGGATTGAGACTTGAAGAAGAAACCCTAGTCCTGAAGTCTGAGAGAACGCTCAATTTTCTTTTCTGAAGTTGAGTCATGAGAATGATGTAAATGGTCGACTAATCTGATCAAACCCCCTCTTAGAGACTTATAATGACGTAGTTTAGGGGTTAAAAGAGTAGGAAAATACTAAAATATCCCTGTTGGATGAGTCTGAAAAGTTGCTAAGTTTTCTGGCATAAGGGTTCGTGGACTGATATGGCTCGTGGTTTAGGCAACATTTTCCCACGAGTGGTGTCCATGGCTCGTGGAACTCCCTTGTGGACCATTAGGTGGATTTTTAAGGCTTCTGAACTTTACCCGGACAAAGTTTCACAAGGTGAGTCCACTGCTCATGGACTGTTTCACGGCTAGTGGAACCACCTCATGAACTTAGTCTATCATTTTTGGCAGACTTACACTCTCTTGTAAAATGCTCATAATTTTTTACTCCGGACTCAAATTAATGTGCAGTCAGAGGTATTAGAAAGAAGACTCAAAAACCTTTGATTTGATGGGTCATAGGCCTTTAACTCTTCATATCCTAGGATAAATAATCATTTTAAGTTGACCCTAGTAGAATCTCATAAGAGAACTTAATTGGTATGGATGTTCTCAACATAACTTGATGCTAGAAGTTTCTTAGGACTATGATTTGCATCCAAAGAACTCATCACACTAGAGAATTGATCATGAATCTCATGAAGAACGGTTCAGTTCATAGCTTAGAACTTTCAGGGTATTACAAATATCTCTCTCTTGGGATCATTCGACCTCGAATGAAGATTAACTAGGCTGAGATGGTAGGAAAAAATGCTGCAATCCCACCAACTGAGTTCTAAAATCTTAAGTACTGACATGGTAACTTATTTTTGATTGAAATATAAATTGAGCTAGATTCATGAGACATGTATGCATACTAAGAGCATAAGAACAACTTATGGGTCTTGAAACTGATGAGAATACTAAAGAGGAAATTGTTACCTCAAGTTGATACTGAACTAGAAGGAAAGAGGTGAGGGTAATTGGTCATCATACCTGCTTCATCTTTACAAGTAGCTCCCTCGACTAACTAGTTCCCCGAAAGGACTTTCATTGAAGTGAATTCCTTATTCCTCAACTTACAGACTTAACGGTCAAGAATCTCAACTGGGACTTCTTTATAAGAGAGACTATCCTTCATGCCCATGCTCTCTAATAGAACAATTGAGGTTGGATCACCAATGCACTTCTTTAATAAGGGCTAGGAAAAATTGGGTGTACTGATGCTAACTCTGTGGGCAACTCTAACTCGTAAGCCACATTGCCAATTCATCTCAAAATCTTGTAGGGACCTATATACCAAGGACTAAGCTTCACCTTCTTACCCAACCTCATCACATCTTTTATAGGTGAAACCTTCATAAACACCCAATCATCAACTGCAAACTCTAAGTCTCTTTTTCTCACATCTACATAAGATTTTGGATGACTCTGAGCTGTCTTCAACATCTCCCTAATGAGCTGAACCTTTTCCATAGTCTCATGAACTGAATTTGGCCCTATAAAATGTAGCTTTACCTACCACAAACCAGCTAATAGGATATCAACATCTCCACCCATAAAGTGCCCCATACGGATCCCTTTGGATGTAGAATGAAAGTTGTTATTGTAGGAAAGTTCCATAAGAGGTAAGTAATCATCCCAATTACCTTTGAAATCGATCACACAAGCCCTCAACAAGTCCTCTAAACTCTGGATGGTATGCTACATATGGCCATCTGTCTACGGATGAAATGTTGTGTTAATATTTACTCGAGTAGCAAGACCTTTATAGAAAGACTTACAGAACTGGATGTAAATAGAGTGCCCCTATCTGAGATGATAGACAAGGAAACCCCATGCAATCTGACTAACTCATGGATATAGAATCTGGAATAATCCTCTGCTAAATCGGTAGTCTTGACTTACAAGAAGTGGGCTGATTTTGTCATTCTTTCTACTATCACCCAAATAGAATCATGTTGTCAATGAGTACAACGTAACCCTATAATGAAGTCCATATTGATCACTTTCTAGTTCCAAGTAGGAATGTCAATATCTTGAATCATGCCTCTCGGTCTCTCATGTTCTACTTTCACCTACTGGCAGTTTGGACACTTCACCACAAAATCTACAATGTCCTTCTTCATATCATTCCACCAATAGACTTCCCATAGGTCACGATACATCTTTGTGACACCTGGGTGAATAGAATATCTAGAGTTGTGAGACTTTGTCAAAATTTGTTGTCTCGACCCATATCTAGAACACATAATTGACCCTGATAATGAAGCACACTATCTCTCTCTTGGGAGAAAACCTCTACTCTCTGCTGGTGGACAGCACCCTTTAATGATGCAAGATAGGATCATTGTCCTGTTTCTCCTTCACCTCAACTACCAATGAAGATTTTGACCCATTCTGAATCATGATACTACTATCAGTTGAATTAGTAAGGCAAACCCCTAGATGACCAAGCCTATGAACATCCTTAGCCAATGCCTTCTTCCTTACCCATAGACAACCTACTAAGTGCATGAGCCACTATATTATCCTTACGCAGATGGTAAAGCACACTCATGTCATAATCTTAAGAAGCTCAAGCCACCTTCTCTTTTGAAGATTCAACTCCTTCTGAGTGAACACATATTAGAGGCTCTTATGATTAGTAAACACATCCACGTGGACACCATACAAGTAGTGTCACCAAATCTTCAAAGTAAAAACTACTACTTCTAACTCAAGATCATGAGTCAGATAGTTCTTCTCATGAACCTTAATCTACCTAGAAGCGTACACAATGACCTTGCCATGCTGCATCAAAACACAACCAAGGCCAACTCTGAATGCTTCATAATAAACTACAAAGATGTATGGGCCCTCTAGCAAAGTCAAAACTAGAGTTGTGGTCAATTTAGTCTTAAATTCTTGAAAATTCCTTTCATAGTCATCAGACCACTGAAACTTAACCTTCCTCTGAGTCAATCTGGTCAACGAGGAAGCAATAGACAAAAACCCCTCAGCAAATCTCTTATAGTATCCATCCAAACCTAAAAAGCTCCGAATGTCTGACAGAGAAGTGGGTCTAGGCCAGTTCTTTACTGCCTCTATTTTCTGCGAATCAACTCGAATGCCCTCACTGGACACAATATGTCTTAGAAATGCAACTGACTTCAACCAAAACTCACACTTACTAAACTGAGCAAATAACTGGTGATCTTTAATAGTCTGCAAAACAACCCTAAAATGGTCTGCATGCTCCTCCTTACTCCGAGAGTAGACAAGGATGTCATCAATAAAGACAATGATAAACATATATAAAGTAATGTTTGAATACCATGTTCATCTAGTCCATAAAAGTTGCAGGAGCCTTTGTTAGTCGAAAAGACATGACCACAAATTTATAGTGACCATACCGAGTTATGACGGTTGTCTTTGGAATGTCACACTCTCTTACTCTGAGCTAATGATAACCGAACCTGAGATTAATTTTGGAGAAGCAACTAGCCTCTTAAAGATGGTAAAATAGGTCATCAATCCTAGGTATGAGATACTTATTCTTGATTGTGACCTTATTCAACTAACGATAGTCAATACACATTCTGAGAAAATCATCTTTCTTTTGCATGAAAAGGACTAGAGCACCCTACAGGAAATACTAGGTCTGATGAAACCTTTATCTAAGAGGTATTTTAGCTTATCTTTCAATTCTTAAAGTTGTACTAGAGCCAATTTATAAGGAGAAATAGATATGGGTTGCGTATCTGGAAGAAGGTCTATCCAAAAGTCAATCTCCTGCTTAGGAGGGACTTCAGGCAGATCCTCATAAAACACATCAGGGAACTCATTGACAACTATAACTGACTGGAGAGATGAGGTCTCAAACTCAGTGTCCTGAACTCAAACTATATGATAGATGCACCTCTTTGAGGTCATCATCCTAGCCTTGAAGTAAGATATGAAATGACCTACAGGCATTGAAGGACTACCCTGTCACTCTAAGACATGCTCATCCAAAAATTGAAATTTTATGACTCTAGTTCTGCAGTCGATTAAGGCATAAAATGCATGTAGCCAATCCATGCCAAGAATGATATCAAAATTGGTCATATCTAATTCTACTAGATTAGCTGAGGTGACTCTATGGAGGACTGAGACTGGATAATTTCTATACACCCTATTTGCTATGATTGACTCACCAACTAAAGTGGAAATAGAAAAAGGTTGTAGAAGTTGTTCAGGACTGGCTCCAAATTTACATGAAATATAGAGGGTCACAAAAGACAAAAAAGCCCCAGGGTCTAACAAAGCATACACATCATGAGAAAACATTTGCAACATACCAGTGACTACATCTGGTGAACTCTCATGATCCTAGCGAGTTGACATGGCATAGAGACAGTTTTATAGTTGAACTCCACCTATACCAGAAGTAGTACCCTGCTGAACTGTGCGACCTGCTGGAGCTGCTAAAGAAGTAGTCTGAGCTCGACCACCTCTATCGTCCTTCTTGGAAGAGGGACACTCTTTCAACCTATGACCAATCTGAGCATATCCAAAATACCCCTCTTTATCATACAGACACTCCTCTAAGTGATTTATATCACACTTGCTGCAAGCAGGGAAGGAACGCCCTCTTGCATCACTCTCTTGAGAATGAGAGCATGACACCCTACCCTTCTGGTCCTGCCTAAATCTGGGTGTTGGGGATAAAGCACTAGCTAATGATGGCGCTGGTCCTGATGACCTCTACTGGAAAGATGACCGATTCCCACCACTAGTTTTCTGCTGACTATACTCAAATTACCTGTTCTAGCCCTCTTATTTTCTCTTTCCCTCTCCTTTATTATTTCTCCTCCTTAATCTGTTGGGCATGACCGCATGAGTCATAAGTCTGGTGATGTCCATATCCCCAATCAACAGAGTAGTCTTACACTCCTTCTTAACCAAGTTTGACACTCCAAAAATGAACTTGTGCTCATTCTAGCCCTTGGCTTGGCTACCATCTCCGGAGCATACCTGGAGAGTTGAGTGAATTTCAACCCATACTCTTTCACTAACATTGACCCTTGCCTTAAGTTTACACACTCTTTAGCCTTTGCCTCCCTCAACTCCCTTGAGAAGAATCGATACAGAAAAGCCCTAACAAAATAATCCCAAGTCATAGGAGTTGCATTTCTACCACGACTTTCCTTCAACTGATTAAACCAAATGTGAGCCACCTGCTTGAGCTGATAGAAATCCAGCTTACACTCTCAGTACCATTTACCTGCATAACTTCGAGGATGTTTTTCACTTCATCAATGAAGTTTTGCAGATCCTCATCTACCTTTGACCTAAAGAACTCTAGTGAGTTCATGAGAACAAAGTCTCAAGCTCGGGCA
Organism: Jaltomata sinuosa; assembly: GCA_003996215.1. Taxonomy (NCBI): domain Eukaryota; kingdom Viridiplantae; phylum Streptophyta; class Magnoliopsida; order Solanales; family Solanaceae; genus Jaltomata; species Jaltomata sinuosa. Next base: position 468,099 of record QJPP01005060.1, read on the forward strand.
GCAACTATTAGGGTTAGCAGGGATTGTAGCTTGTTGATATGTTTGGTTGGTTATAGATTGAGCCAACATCTGGATGGCATTGCAGAATTTGGCATTTATGACCTCATGGCCTGGAACTGGAGGATTAGCATAGCAGAGGCATTATCTAAAACGCGTAAAGCATGGATTAGAAAGGTAAAGAGATTTAAACTCTATTGCACAATATTGAACATGAAAGTATGGAACTTTCCTAAAAATGTCTTATAGCCTCTTCCTCATAAGTGTGGTGCGCTTCACACTCATGAAAAAGACTTTACTTAACATGGCTTTTAAACACCCTAGGACACTTTAAACTTGGCTCTAATACCAAGTTTGTCATGACCCAAGTCTATACCCTGGACATAACACGGTACTTGAAACCACAAGTGATCCCAAACTAACCTTTGGCAATGGCATAACACTAAACATGAGCAACATATATACTGAGCAGAAACATTAACTAAATAAAGAGCTAACTGAATTTATGTAAATATGAATCTGAAAATGCAAGTCTAAGTCAACAACACTAACTGGCTAACTTTGTCTAAAAGACTCTAATACTGTTAAGATGAGCTGCTGGGACAAGATTCTCAGCTAACCCTAAGTACTAGAAGATATTCTGAAAAACTAAGCAATCTAAAGCTCATAAAAAGAAGTCCTCGAATGATGAGGACTCACCAATCTGGTTGAAAGTCCTGCTGCTATCTAGCCACGAGTCTGAGGACGAGCGTCTGAATCTACATCATGATAAGATACAACACAAGAAGGTATACGGGCAGTTCTATGAAATGTACTGAGTATATGAGGTATACATATGTCATGATATAAAATGTACTAAAAACATGTGTAAAACTAAAGTTTTATAATTGTAGTAGAATCAGTAGTACAATGACTCAAAGTAGTATCATAAGCTGTAAACATGAATCATAGTTGTACATTATAAAATAACATATCGAAACTTGAAACTAGGAGTCACATAAAATTATCATACTGGAAATCATTTTTGTGGGGAGTTTCTTACAACCAACATAAAACATGTGTAATACCCCGGAATTAAATTCACCTTTTAAACTTAAAAACTCAAAATTTTTTGGAAGTTGGAGGGATCACGAGTCAAGTCCACGAGCCGTGGATAGAACCACAAGTCATAGAAGTGACTTATGAAACCATTATTGCATATCATCCTCTGGTCTGAGAACCACGAGTCAGGTTCACGATCCGTGGATGAATCCATGAGTCATGGAACCAAATCATGGAACTCAGACTGAGGGTTACCAGTCCCTTCAGAAACAACAAGAAGTTTCTACAACTCGTGAAAGTTTCCACGAGTCATGCTGCTAAATCGTAGTAACTCTTCCGTAGCTTGGATGTTGGGCTCAGGAACCACGAGTCCAATCCACGACTCGTGATTCCTTCTACGGCTCGTAGAAGGGACCCGTGGAACCTGAAGCTGAGTTTTAAAACACCTATTTCTTAGTTAAGTCTCAGGGGTATTTTAGTTATTACCCACCCTTTTAACTCCTAAGTGAGGTCATTTTGGCCATTCTTAGCATGATTTCTAAGCCTATTAGCCTAAGTCCCTTCTCATTACCTCATTCATCTACTAAATTGGGAAAAGAACTCTCTCAAGCTCCAAGTCTCAAGCTCCAAGTTCAAGCTTCCATTTATTTTCAAGTTCAGTTGGGTTAGCTTGAATCAAGGTATGTGCGTATTCAATAAGGGATTCCCTTCACCCTCATGCCCAAAACCCCAATCTTCTAAAATGAATTTATGGATTTCTAAATTAGGGTTTTTACTCAAATTGGGAAAAATTTATGGGTCTTCTTTAAAAACATCAATTCATGGTTTCTTATTATGTATCTATGATTTAATTGAAGTACCTTAGTTGATTTCAAAATCCCATGCGTTGATGATAAATTTTAGCATGATTTCATTAAATTGCATGTCTTCAAGTAAAATTGGTATGTTTAGATAACATGACCTCTATTTTCATGAAATTGCATGCCTAATTCTCCGAGCTATGATTTTAGAAAGGAAGTATATCTTGAATTATGGTTTTGCAAAGCTTTAAGGCTTATGATGTAAATTTGCATGACATCAGATATATCTTTATGCTTTATGAACAAATTTGACATTAGATATGTCATTAGTTATGATCAGTTCTGCATCCAAATATTCTTCAGTATTATATAAGCTATACATATTATTTTGGGAGTAGTATTTAGCACCGAGTTGGACAGGGTGAGAGTACTCTTAGACCTAGAACTACTTGCCCCTGTAGGTTCTAAGTCCCCTTAATTAGGCATCAGATTTAGTGATCACACCACAGTCAAGCCTTTGTACCCTGGCAAGGTATATTGGGTCCTTTTGATGGGGCGTATATATTGAATTCCATGTAGCTCACATGGTGTATGTTGGTTAGAGAACCTCCTACAGAAACATATCAGGTTTTAAAATGCATTGACTCCTTGCCTTCAGACTTCAGGACTATTATGATTACTTATGATATTTGGTATAGCTTGCTTTGACATTGCATTGGGTCTCTTGCATTTCAGTTTTACACTTATAGCAAGATTTCAGCTTTAAAAGTTTATTTAACATTCTTATCTCAGATTTCTATTTATCTCATATTAAGTACATCCTATAATACTGATGTATTTTGCGCTGCATCCTTTTACGATGCAGATTCAGGCACCTGCCCTTAGACTCGTGGCTAGACTATGCCAGATTTTTAGTTGATTATTGGTGAGTCCTTATTATTTGAGGACTAGAGTTAGCGAGCCTATCTTTATGCTTTCATTTCAGATTTCGAGTTAGCTGGGGTCTTGTCTTAACAACTCTTTATGACAGTTAGAGGCTTTTTAAACATAGATAGTATTTGAGTCCCCTTTTTTAGATTTGTATTCCTATTTGATTTGATTATCTATGCATTAATTTTGGATCTTCCTATTATGCTTCTGCTTGTTTTTTTGAATTATCTGAGTTATGCTATGACCAAGAGTTAACTTGGGACACTTATGGTCCCGGGTTCCGTGTTACGTCTAGGGGGTAGCCTCGGGGCATGACAAACTTGGTAGCAGAGCCTCAGGTTTAAGAGTCATAGGATGTCTGCAAGACACATCGAGTAGAGTCTCTTTCATGTGTATGAAGCGTGCCATACTTATGAGAGGGAAGATATAAAATGTCTTAGAAAAACTTCACTTCTTTCATGATCATATCGTGCGATAGAGTTCAACTCTAAGATCCCTCTAATCATTTTCTTGTACGTTTCATATTATGCCTCGATGTGCTATACCTCACCGAGCTGCTTGAAATGTTATTCCTCCAGTTCTGTCCCCTGAGGTCACGAATGAGAAGTTCAGGAATGCCATCCACATGATAGCCCAGACTATGGTCGCTCAGTCCAATCAGTCGGCTCCTATCCCCGTCCACCCTCAAGGTAGGGTAGCGACCCGAGTTCGTGATTTTATCTGTATGAACCCACTGGAGTTCTGGGATTCGAAAGTGAATGAGGATCCACTAAACTTTATCGATAAAGTAAAGACAATCTTGGATGTGATGCAAGTGGCTGGTGTTGATAGTGTCGACCTAGCATCCTATCAACTCAAGGATGTAGCTCATATCTGGTTTACGCAATGGAAGGAAGCTAGGGCTGGGGATGTGGTCCCTATGACTTGGGAGTGTTTCGAGAAGGCTTTTCTTGACCGGTTTTTCCCGAGGGAGTTAAGGCAAGTGAAGGCTACAGAGTTTGTGAACTTGAGACAGGGATCCATGACTGTTCAGGATTATGGGTTGAGGTTCACCCAGCTTTCTAGATACGCTCCTGCTATGGTGGCTGACCCACAGGATCAGATGAGTAAGTATATCTATTGGGTTTCAGATTTGGTAAAAAAAGAGTGTAGATCTGCTATGCTATTGAGTGACATAAGTATCTCTAGACTTATGACTCATGCTCACCAGATCGAGGGAGACAAGCTTAGGGATATGGCTAAGAAGAACAAGAGAGCCAGATCTGAGGGTTCAGGATTTAGCCATCAGAAGTTCGGAGGCGGGCATCGATCTTTCTTTCAAAAGAGGTCATCAGGACCTGTGCATTCTACCGCTAGTGCTCCTTCTCAAGCGTCCAGGACTCATCATGATCAGTCTGGTGGAAGTGCAGGCTCTTATTCTCAGGGGAATGGTGCAAAGGGGCCTTCCTACCCCATTTGTACCAAGTGTGGAAAGAATCATCCCGGTGAGTGTCTAGACGGTAAAGAGGGTTGTTTTGGATGTGGTCAGGTTGGTCACAGGATTAGAGATTTCCCTTCACCTAAGAAGGGACAGGGTGGTAGTAGGACTCAGTCTGCCCCAGCAGCCCCAGGAGGTCGACCAGCCTAGCAGGGCACAACTTCTAGTTCTGGTGGTCAGCGCCAGAACCTTCTTTTTGCCATGTCCTCTCGTCAGGATCAGGAGAGTTCCCCCGATGTTGTTATTGGTATATTAAAAGTCTTCTCTCTAGATGTGTATGCTCTATTGGATCCCAGTGCATCCTTATCTTTTGTGACCTCGTATGTAGCATGTAAATTCGAAATTTGTCCTGAATTTATTTTAGAACCCTTTTGTGTTTCTACTCCTATTGGTGAGTCAGTCCTAGCCAAAAGAATCTACCGAAATTGCCATATCTCAGTCCTTCATAGAGCCACTTCAGTGAATCTAGTAGAGTTGGAGATGATTGATTTTGATGTTATTCTTGGTATGGATTGGTTGTATTCTTGTTATGCTTCGGTTGATTGTCATACTTGAGTGATCATTTTCAAGTTTCCAAATGAACCCATCGTAGAGTATCAAGGTAGTCCTCCATCCTCGAAAGGTCATTTCATATTTTATCTTAAGGCTAGGAAGATGATTTCTAAGGGTTATGTCTATCACATATTTTGGGTTATGGACACGAAGTCTGAAACCCCATCCCTTCAGTCTGTTCCGGTTATGAATCAGTTCCCAGAAGTGTTTCCCAAAGATTTACCCAGAGTCCTTCCTGAGCGGGAGATCGACTTTGGAATAGATCTTCTTCCAGATACGAATCCTATCTTTATTCCTCCCTATAGAATGGCTCATACGGATCTTAAGGAATTAAAAGATCAGTTGAAGGATCTCCTTGATAAGGGCTTTATCTGACCCAGCATCTCTCCATGAGGTGCTCCAGTCTTATTCGTGCTAAAGAAAGATGGTTGCCTCAGAATGTGTATTGACTACCGTTAGTTGAACAAGGTCACAATTAAGAATAAGTATCCCATTCCTAGGATTGATGACTTATTCGATCAGCTTCAGGGTGCTAGTTTCTTCTCCAAAATTGACCTTAGATCCGGTTATCATCAGCTTCGTGTTTGAGAGTGTGATATTCCGAAGACAACCTTCAAAACTTAGTATGGTCATTATGAATTTATTGTGATGTCTTTTGGTCTAACGAATTCTCCCGCAGCCTTTATGGATTTGATGAACCGTGTGTTCAAGCAGTATTTGGATATGTTTGTGATTGTGTTCATTGATGATATCCTTATCTATTCTCGGAGTGAGGAGGAGCATGCAGACCATTTAAGAGTGGTGTTGCAAACTCTCAAGGACCGACACTTATTTTCTAAGTTTAGCAAGTGTGACTTTTGGATGCAGTCTGTTGCTTTTCTGGGTCATATTGTAACTAGAGATAGTATTCAAGTTGATTCTCAGAAGATCAAAGCAGTAAAGAACTGGCCTAGACCCACTTCCTTGTCTGATATTAGGAGCTTTTTGGGTTTGGCTAGTTACTACAAGAGATTTGTGGAAAGATTTTCTTCCATTGTTGTCCCATTGACACGGTTGACTCAAAAAAAGGTAAAATTTCAGTGGGCGTATCTATGTGAGAAGAACTTTCAGGAATTGAAAACTAGATTGACCACAGCTCCAGTGTTGGCTCTACCCGATGGCCTAGATGATATTGTGGTGTATTATGATGCTTCTAGGATTGGTTTGGGTTATGTGTTGATGCAGGGTGGTAAAGTGATTGCTTATGCTTCAAGACAGCTTAAGACTCATGAGAAGAACTACCCTACTCATGATCTTGAGTTAGCAACCATGGTCTTTGCTTTGAAGGATTAGAGACATTACTTGTATGATGATCACGTGGATGTATTCACTGATCATAAGAGTCTTTAGTATGTATTCATTCAAAAGGAATTGAATCTGCGACTAAGGAGATGGCTTGAGCTTCTTAAGGATTATGATATGAGTGTGCTTTACCATCCGAGTAAGGTCAATGTCGTGGCAGATGCACTTAGTAGATTATCTATGGGTAGTGTGTCTTTGATTGAGGACAGAAAGAAGGAATTGGCCAAGGATGTTCATCGACTTGCTCGGCTAGGAGTTTGCCTTATGGACTCGAAAGAAGGTGGTGTTATTGTTCAGAATGGTTCCGAATCATCTTGAGTAGCTGAAGTTTAGGCAAAGCAAGACGGTGATCCTATTTTGCTTAAGCTAAAGGGTGCAACTAAATAGCTGATGCACCTATTTTGGTAGCTGAAGTAAAGGGTTGAGGTTTTCTCCCAAGGGGGAGATGGTGTGCTTCGCTATCAGGGTCAATTGTGTATGCCAGATGTAGATGGGTTGAGATAGCAGATTTTGACTGAGGCTCATAGTTCAAGATATTTTATTGACCCCGGTGCCACCAAGATGTACCGTAACCTACGGAAAGTTTATTGGTGGAATGGTATGAAGAGGGACATAGCCGGTTTTATGGCTAAGTGTCCCAACTGTCAGCAAGTGAAGGTAGAGCATCAGTGACCGGGTGGCATGAATCAGGATATTGACCTTCTTACTTGGAAGTAGGAAGTGATCAATATGGACTTCATTACAGGTTTGCCTCATAATCAAAGGCAACAAGATTTGATTTGGGTGATTGTCGATCGGATGACTAAGTCATCCCATTTCTTAGTTGTTAAGACTACGGATTCAGCGGATGATTATGCCAGACTCTATATTCGGGAGATAGTCAGATTGCATGGTGTCCCATTGTCTATCATTTCTGATATGGGTACTCAGTTTATCTCCCAGTTTTGGAGATTATTTCAGAGAGGTCTTGGTACTCAGGTGAAGCTTAGCACAACTTTTCACCCTCAGACGGATGGCCAGGCAGACTGTACTATTCAGACTTTGGAGGATATGTTGAGAGATTGTGTGATTGATTTCAAAGGTAATTGGGATGATCACTTACCTCTTATCGAGTTTTCCTATAACAACAGCTTTCATTCTAGCATCCAGATGGCTCCTTATGAGGCACTTTATGAGTGGAGGTGTAGGTATCTTATTGGTTGGTTTGAGGTAGGTGAGGCGGCTTTGATTGGTCCAGATTCCGTTCATGAGACTATGGAGAAGGTTCAGATTATTAGGGAGAGGTTGAAGACCTCTCAGAGTCGTCAAAAATCATATGCGGATGTGAGAAGGAGAGAGTTAGAATTTGAAGTTGATGATTGGGTATTCCTGAAAGTGTCACCCATGAAGCGTGTGATGAGATTTTGAAAGAAAGGGAAGTTTATTCCCTGCTTCATTGGTCCTTATCGGATTCTGAGGAGAGTTGGTAGTGTCACTTATGAGTTGGATTTTCCATCAAATTTAGATGCGGTTCATCCAGTTTTCCATGTTTCTATGTTAAAGAAGTGTGTTGGTGACCCGACCTTGATTATTACTTTGGAAGATGTGAATGTGAAAGATAACCTTACTTATGAGGAAGTTTCGTGGAGATTCTTGATCATCAGGTGCGTAGGTTGAGAAACAAAGAGGTCGTTTTGAGAAAGGTCCTTTGGAGAAATCAGCTAGTTGAGGGAGCTACTTGGGAAGCAGAAGCAGCCTTGAAAGCCAAGTACCCTCATCTCTTTCCTTCCAAGCCAGTTTCAGGTTGAGGTTTAGTTTCCTCCTTAGTACGTTCCTCCGATTCTATTCCATCAGTTTTCCTCTTGATCCTAGCATGCATTCATGTTTTCCGAAGTTAGTTCAGTCATGTTTTAAGTTGAAAAGATCAGTTTTCATGTTTACCCTTGAGTTTTCCTATTTTGATGTGTGGTTAGGCTGTTATCTCTCCAGTATTCCTTGATTAGTCTTCATTCAAGGATGAATGATCCCAAGGGGGAGATATTGTAACACCCCGAAATCCAATTCAGCTTTTAAACTTAGAAACTCAAAAAAGTTTGGAAGTTCCAGGGATCACGAGTCAAGTCCACGAGCTGTGGACAGAACCACGAGTCATGGAAGTGACCCGTGAAACCATTCCTACAGATCATTCTCTGGTTTGACAACCACGAGTTAGGTTCAAAATTCGTGGATGGTTCCACGAGTCGTAGAACCAACTCGTGGAACTCAGACTGAGAGTTACCAGTGCCCCCAGAAACCATGAGAAGTTTCTACGACTCGTGGAAGTTTTCATGAGTCGTGCTGCTAAATCGTAGTAACTCTTCAACAACTTGGATTTTGGGCTCAGGAATCATGAGTCCAATCCACGACTCGTGATTCCTTCTACAGCTCGTGGAAGGGACCTATGGAACCTGAAGCCGAGTTTTAAAATAATTTTTTCTTAGTTAAGTCCCAGGGGTATTTCAGTCATTACCCACCCTTTCAACTCCTAAGTGAGATCATTTTGGTCATCCTCAGCATGAGTTGTAAATCTATTAGCCTAAGTCCCTTCTCATTACCTCATTCATCTACTAAATTGGGAAAAGAACTCTCTCAAGCTCCAAGTTCAAGCCTCCATTTCTTTTCAATTTCAGTTGGGTTAGCTTCAATCAAGGTATGTGAGTATTCAACAAGGGATTCTCTTCACCCTTATTCCCAAAACCCCAATTTTCTAAATTAAATTTATGAATTTCTAAATTAGGGTTCTTACTCAAATTGGGGAAAAGTTATGGCTCTTTTTTTAAAGCATCAATTCATGGTTTCTTATTACATATCTATGATTTAATTGAAGTCTCTTAGTCGATTTCAAAAGCCCTACGTTGATGATGAATTTTAGCATGATTTCATTGAATTGTATATCTTCAAATAAAATTGATATGTTTAGATAACATATCCTCTATTTTCATGAAATTGCATGCTTAATTCTCCGAGCTATGATTTTAGAAAGAAAGTCTATCTAGAATTATGGTTTTGCAAATCTTTAAGGCTTATGATATGAATTTGCATGACATCAGATATGTCTCTACGCTTTATGAACAGATTTGACATTAGATATGTCATTAGTTATGATCAGTTCTGCATCCAGATATGCATCAGTATTATATGATTTATACGTATTATTTTGGGAGTAGTATTTAGCTCTGAGCCTCTCTACCTCACCTCTGAGGTAGTGGTACGGACTGCGTACACTCTACCCTCCCCAGACCCCACGTTGTGGGAATACACTGGGTATGTTGTTGTTGTTGTTGTTGTATTTAGCTCCGAGTTGGACAGGGTGAGAGTACCCTTAGTCCCAGAACTACATTCCCCTCTAGGTTCTAACTCCCCTCAGTTGGGCATCGGATTTAGTGATCACGCCACAGTCATGCCTTTATACCCTGGAAAGGTATATTGGGTCCTTTCGATGGGGTTTATACATCGGATTCCATGTAGCTCACATGGTCTATGTCGATTAGAGAACCTCCCACAAAAATAGTATCAGGTTTTAAAATGCATTGACTCCTTGCCTTCAGACTTCAAGACTATTATGATTACTTATGATATTTTGTATATCTTGCTTTGGCATTGCATTGGGTCTCTTGCATTTCAGTTTTACACTTATATCATGATTTCAGCTTTACAAGTTTATTTAGCATGCTTATCTCATATTTCTATTTATCTCATATATTCAGTACATCCTATAGTACTGACTTATTTTGCGCTGTATCCTTTTACGATGCAGATTAAGGCACTTGCCCTTAGACTCGTGGCTAGACTACGCCAGACTTTCATTTAATTATTGGTGAGTCCTCATTATTCGAGGACTAGAGTTAGCGAGCCTATCTTTATGCTTTCATTTTAAATTTGGAGTTAGCTGGGGTCTTGTCCCAGCAACTCTTTATGACAGTTAGAGGCTTTCATACATAGACAATATTTGAGTCCTCTTTTCTGGATTTGTATTCCTATTTGAATTGATTATCTATGCGTTGATTTCAGATCTTTCTATTATGCTTCAGTTTGTTTATTTGAATTATATGAGTTATGCTATGACCAAGGGTTAACTTGAGACACTTGTGGTCCTGGGTCCCGTGTTACGTCTAGGGGGTAGCCTCAGGGCGTGACACCATATGAGCTACATGGAGTCCAACTTCTAGGCCCTAGTTGGCAGAGCTGTCCTTTAACTTACCATCGGTATAGAACATAACTAAGGTGGATCCACTAGCTGAGCCTCAGAGGGCTAATAAAACCTACATTGGCACGTAGTTTTGAGACTTGGGTTATCTAGAACCGTTGTCCACTCGGTGCTAAGTACTACTCCCAAAATTATATAATATTTGCTCATAGCTAGGTAAAACTGTTGTCTGAAAATAAAGCATGACTTCTTAGTTCAAATAATTATTTTTGCTAAATTCTGAGTCGGTGGAACTAGTCATGCTAAATTCTGAGTTGGTGGAACTAGTCATAAAATTTCATATGAAATTATTATTCATGCATATAGACTGAAAGAGATTACAAATATCATGCTAAACCCTTAAAATAAGGATTATAATCATATAGTAACTTGTTAGAACTACAAATCAATAAATTAAAACCATTGGGTATGAACCCTAAATTTTAGGATAATGAAATCATCGTAAAAGCTCTGAGGTTTTGGACATCAGAATGAAAGGAAACCCTTACTAAAACCCACATACCTGAATCTTGAAGAATTTGAGCTAGAACTTGGGGATTGAGATCGGAAGAAGAAACCCAATGCCTAAACTCTGAGAGAATACTCTGTTTTCTTTTCTGATATTGAATCATGAGAATGAGGGGAAAAGGGTCGACTAATCAGATAAAAAACCCTCTTATAGACTTAAAATGATGTAGTTTTGGGGTTAAAAGAGCAGAAAAAGACTAAAATATCCTTGTTGAACAAGTATGAAAAGTTGCTAAGTGTATGGCATGGGGGTCTATGGACTGAACCACGTCCCATGAACCACAGTCCACAACTCGTGTACTGGGCTCGTGGTTCAGGCAACATTTTCCCAAGAGTGGTGTTCGTAGCTCGTGGACTGTTCCATGGCTCGTGGATCCTCAAGTGAATTTTCAAAGGCTTCTGAACTTTGCTCGGACTGAGTTTCATAAGTTGAGTCCACGGCTCATGGACTGTTCCACAACCCATGGAACCACCTCGTGAACTCAGTCTGTCATTTTTGGCAGACTGACACTCTCTGGTAAAATGCTTATAACATTTTACTCTAGACTCAAATTAATGCACGGTCAGCGATGTTAAAAAGAAGACTCAAAAATCTTTAATTTGCTGGGTCATAGGTTTCCTAACTCTTCATATTCTAAGAAAAATGATTATTTAAAGTTGACCCTAGTAGAATCTTATACGAGAACTTAATTGGTAGGGACGCTCTCAACATAACTTGATGCTAGAAGTTTCTTAGGACTATGATTTGTATCCAAAACACTCATCACACTAGGGAATTGATTATGACACTTATGAAAAATGGTTTGGATCTTGCTTAGAACTTTTGGGAGAAGAGGAAGAAGAAGAAGATGAGGAGAAGAAGGAGAAGGAGGAGAAGAAGATGATGTTTCATACTCTCATCTATCAAAGGACTGAATTGATGACGAGTTGTCAGAGAAGGTTTCTTACTATGAAACCTAATAACAGATGAACATGACAATGACAATGAATTTGATGAGGAGCTTGATGAGATTTGAAGAATGATTAGGGCTTTGAAAGAGTTTTGTGATCTTTGAATTTACAACTTAATTTATGATTGTTATCGTTGAAGAGTTCAAGGATTTGAACACCATGATCATAGATAAACTTCTGAGATATTTGCAGGTATTTAAAGAAAGGCTAAAGAACCCAAAGCAAGAATTGTCTGAACAAGATTTGTAAACAAAATTTTCCTTGAAGGAGAAAGATATGAAAAATGTGATTCGTATCAAAGAAAAGAAAGAGGTAGATCAGAAAGATCCAAAAAAGAAGTTGAGCTTGACTTTCTAAAGTCACAAGACCGAGTTGTGAATATCTTCATCAAGTTAAGAAAAACAATGATTTCTTCCATGATGTCTCTTGAAAGCGATAAATCTAGTTTAAAGGAGCGAGGGCATTAAAAATAAACTAGATTCATCTCATGTATGCACATGTCTTGTTCATGAACTAGAAAATATGAAAATTGTTCATGAAGAAGATTAAAAGATATCTAGAATTAAAGTATGGTACATGTACTAGAGTATGTACATGTTAGAAAAAACTTATAAATAAATATGTGGTAGAGTTACTTCTTGAAGTCAATTTAGAAGTAAAGAAGAATACTCTCTACACTTTTCTTCTAGAGAATTTGTAAGTTAAGTTGATGGAAGAATATATTCTGCATTTATCCTCAAAGAAATTTATTAATTATGTAAGTCAAGTTGATAGAAGTCGACTTGACTGTATGAGTATAGTTTAGCATACAATATGAGTGTAAACTTAAGGGTGGCAAAACCAGCCCAATTCATTTGACCCACCCAATTCGTCCATGTTTTAATGGGTTGGGTATGATTTACATTACTAGTGGGCTATATTTGGGCACAATCCGTCTTAATCCATAACAAAAGCTAACCCAAAATCAACCCATGAAGCAGCCCAAACTAGGGGTGTGCAAAAATCGATTTAACCAATAAATCAAGAGAGTTTTACATAATTATACAATCTTAAAAAGTACATTTCAGAATTTTAGCATTATTCTCAAAATTACAGTAATAGCCAGAAAATAATTATAGATTTAGCCAAATATAATCCTAAACAAATTCTCATTTATTCTAAATCAATTCATTAAAAAGGGAAAAAATGGCTTTCATTAATTAGGAAAATTAATGTAGTTGGACAACTATTTCTTACTTCATTTCCTTTTTTATTACTTTTTTTTTTGTATTCTTTTTGCAATTCAAATTTAAATAATTATTTCATTTTTCAATATATATGACAATTGTATATTATCAGTGTATCTTAAATATATATATATATATATATATATATATATATATATATAGTATTTTATTTATTTATTTTTATATGATATATTTTATTTATTTATTTGTATAATATATTTATATAATTTATATTTTGATAAAGTGTATATTTGTTGTGTATGATAATTAGGAAAAAATTAATTGAATAATATAAAAGAATTCATATAAATATAGTATTAAAAATTAAATTTGAGATACTAAAAGTATATATTTATATTATATTAAATGTATAGTATTAAAAATTATATCTGGCATGTTTATATAAGATATTTATATTATTACAAATATTTAATATTAAAAAAATATATTTAACATATTAGAAAAATATATTTTTTATGTCAAATTATAGAATAAAAAACAAAAAAAAAGAATGAACAAAAAATATAAAAATAAATATTTGAGAATAAGGAAATTGGTACCATTTACTAGAGAGAGAAATTAGAATAGAAAGAAAGACATAAATGCGGATATTAATTTGTGATATCTCATTTAATATATTTATTTAAATTAATAAATGTGCAGATTTTTGTAGATGTGCTAAAAATGATATAAATTATGCTACTTATGAAAAGATGTAAAAGTTATGTCATTTATGTAATTAACTATAGTACGTATGTATTACAACGTAAATATCTCATAAATAATCAAACTGATAAAAATATTATTGGTTTATCGATATCGGGTTATTGGGTTAATGATTTTTTAACGGTTTTGTAAATATTTTATTGGGCTATCGGTTCAATTTTGGTTTAAAGATTTTTATTAATTGTTAAACCGATAACCCAATAAGATTATACTAAAATTATATTTTATCCATAATTATAATAGTGTCTTTAGATTTTAAATATATACCCTATTATTTTTTTACATTTTATAGTTGTTGTCTTAGTGTTGTTATTTTCTTTCTAAAGACGTTGGTTTGGTGGAGTTCTACCTATCAGTGTTATTTTTCTTTTTGAGAGATTGCTAGTATTGCTATTGCATTCAAATTTGTTAGTTAATAAGAAAGAAAATAAGTTTATTTTAGTAATAACATATTTGAATTTGCTTATGCTTGTAATTTGTATAGACTTTTATGCATGAAGGTAGTGTATAAATGTAGATGAAAATAAGAGAAAATAAAAAAATTATAGAAGCATTTTCTTATCGGTTAAATTGAAAACCGAACCGTTAAGGACCAAAATTGATTAACCAAAAACCGATAACGAATATCTTATTGGTTTGGTTATCGATTTTGCGTGTTGACAAATCAAAAATCGATAAGCCGAACCGATAATATACAAAATCGAATCGAACTGACCAATGCGCATCCCTGGCCCAAATTCAACCCATCACTTTTCAAACTTCAGCCCCATAAATTAGAGTTCAACTCCTGATAGATGAAATAATGTTATATTTTCTTCCAATTATGTTTGAATAGTATTATGTTATCTATTTAAATAGTCTAAATATTTACTTAAGTTTTAAATTTTAATTAAGTAGAGCTTCTTTTTCTGTTTTATGTATTTTTTTCTTTATCTTATTTGGATTAACTGGAAAAAAATCTGGAGGTACTCTGATCACTTTCTATTTTCATTTAACTTAAGAGGCTTCAACATTCAACTTAAAAGGCTTCAACATTATTTTTAAATATATGTTGCCTTCTTAAACCATTTGCCCTATTTTAATTAATTCTTCTTTCCGAAGGATTTACCCTATTTTTTTCCCCCCAGTTATACCTTCAGTTAAGCCATTTGCCCTATTTTAATGCAAGTCCAAATTCATTCATTTACCATTATACCCTCTTGTTTTTCTTTTTATAGGTTTTAGTTTGTTATTTCAACTTTTTTTGGACTTGCATTAATTATCTTAGGTAATATCTTTCAAAAGTTCAATTTTTAGAGAACTCAAATATTAGTTTTACACAAAATAAAAAAAGAAATACAAATTCAATGTGAGACTGAGATTTGTTTAGTGAATTACTAGTTTGAGAAATCATACTGACAAAATTTTATTTGTATTATAAATTTGGTAGAGAAAGTCTAAATATTTTCCAAAAACAAAATAAATTGGGTCAAGTTGGCGGATTGGATAATAATCCATTGTTTAGCCTATCTTATTCCAACTCATCTTAGCCCAAGTATACTTTAGGCAAGGTTGAACATTGATCTATTTATTGATTTAGTCTATTTTGATCCGTTTAATTTCAGCCCAAACAGCTCATTACCTCCCCCCTCAACAAAGCCCAGTGTAAATTAACTACACTCATACAGTATGCTAAACTACACATGCATAGTTTTACCTACCTTTATTTCCTTTTTTTTCTTTTGTTTAGTTCTATAGTTTATATGCCTTAGATTTTTAATCTGTATGAGTGTAGTTTCTTTGTCGAATCGGTTAACGAGATGTTGATTTAAATTATTTGATAATTGGTAACGATTATGGAAAATATTTTAGGAGAATCATATATGCAAATTTATTTGTTTTCTTTTTCCTTGTGATATGGCTTTATATTTTGGTTTATTCACTTCGCCTTTTTCTTTTTTCTGTGTTTTTTACATTTTTACTTGGATAATAAAATTTGCTTTTTGGACTTATAGGTTGATTCTTGTATGCGTATATGTCCCATTTTTAGTATTTTAAAACAGTTGAGAAGAAATATTCAATAACTTAGTTTGTGGTACAAATATTATTCGGTCATTTACTTTGTGAGATTATAGAAATTAATTGGAATATGCCAGTGAATTTTGCCAAAAAATAAATGGTACAACTTCTAAGGATAATCAAAACGGTTCAGAAACTAATGTTCTCAATTGTCATGCGTAAGAGTTGGATGAAGAAAGATATATATATATATATATATATATATATATATATATATATATATATATATTTTATAATCGTGGTGTTCGCACTAGTTTTTACGCATCTCGACTAATTTCATGAGACAGATGGGAAGAATCACCTAGTGGTTTTGTCTCTGGTGAAATTTGAACTTGAGATCTCATGTTCTCAACCCACTTTATTGATCACTAGGCTACACTCTTAGGTATAGAAAAATATAAATTGTAACTGGTAATAATCTCTTTTTTTAATGAATTTATACCACTAGACAGAGCGTCTAGCGGCCTTTTATTAATAATAAAATAAAATTCTCAATGTGAATAAGTACAAGCAAGGGGGGCTAGGCCTTACCTAGAGGTGTTAAATGGGCGTGTTGGGTTGAAATTAGAGAGATTAAAATGTGTTGAATCATAATTGAATTGGGTGACCCGCCCAAATTTACTTTGGGTTGAATTGGGTTGGATTAAATTGGGCTAAAAATTGGATTGGGTCATGACCCGCCCAATTTGACCCGTTTAATCTAAACAATACTACTACTTATATAATCATACTTTTGTACTATTATATTATTATTATCACCCACCCCATTAATTTTTTTGTATCTCACCCCGACCCACCCTAACCCCCCCTCCCCGCCCACCCAAATTTAATTTTTTTAAATTTTTCTTTAAAAAAATAACTTTTTTTAAAAAGGTAATTTTTCGTACCCCACCCAACTGCCCACCCACCCCACTTTACCTCCCCCTCCCCCCAACCCAAAATTCAATTTTTAATTTTTTTTTTAAAAAAATAATGTTTTTGTATCCCAAACCCCACCAAACCCAACCCCCACCCCCACCACCTTCACCCCACCTAAAACTTATTTTTTTTAAAAATAATTTGTTTTAATAAAAAAAAAAATTAAAAAATAAAGTAATATTATTTGTATCTCAATCCCCACCACCCAACCTCAGCCCCCCCATCCCCACCCCACTCCTACCCCCACCTCATCCAAAACTCAATTTTTAAATTTTTAAAAAAAATTAAAAAATATTTTTTTTTTAAAAAAGTAATATTTTTTGTATCTCAACTCTCCCCCGCTCCCCCACCCCACCCAAAACCCAATTTTTTAATTTTTATTTTAAAAAAATAAAAATAGTAATATTTTTGGTACCCTCACCCTCCCAGCCTCCCCCCCCAACCATACCCCCAATCCCAACATATAGTTTGGGGTGGGGTAGGTGGGTGGGGTAAAATGGGGGTGGGTGGGAGATTTTCCTTCATCAAGAAAATTATTTTATTTATTCAAGGAGCTTGTTTCTTAAAGAAAATATTAAACATTAAAAAAGCGGGTTGAAGTGGAGATCTAATTGGGTTCAACTCAAGATTATATTTTAAATGGGTTAAGCTTAAATGAGTTGAAAGTTGACCCAATATCAAATTATCATGAACCCAACTCATAAGATTCTGAGCGGGTTGGGCGGGTTATGTGTTATTGATTTTTTTTTTTAATTAAAATGCTGGTCTGATGGACCATTTATTAGAAATGAAAAGAGAATGTACAAAGTGGAAGAGGCCCAAAAGCCCAAGTCCGAAAAAGAAAAGGAAAGTTCTAAAAAACAAAAGGAAATGTCCGAATGAGGAAAGCTCAGGAATCATCTGGAAGGCAACCTCACATCCGACCCTTCATCAGTAAAACATTGAGAAACCATGGTCGAAGAATTCGACCTCTTGGGTTGAAGAGGCGGTGAGCTAAGGAGGAAAGGCTGGCTTAATTTCTTCTGAAAAGCGGGGCAAGAGAGATTCACACGAGTTTGGACCGATTTCACTGAAGACGCTTAAAATTCTTACAAGCGCCATGAACTCAGATCCTTGAAGACTTCTTCGACTCGTATTTGGTCAGATCTGTCCCGCAAAACAGAAGCTAAGTTCAACCAACCTACCTCCTTTTTCAAATCAAGGCTTTGCTATGCATTAATTTTCCTCGATTTTGACCTTCTTTGCAGGTTGAGCCTCTTTGAGACTGATACCACTGCATAAGAGTGTCAAAGATGAGTTCCATTTCTGCACAGCTGAGCCCAAATGGCATCTAAGTCAGGAACCAGTGGAAAGGTATTGCCTCGAAACTGTTGGAACTGTTGTTCTTGCCTTGGTGATTATTTCTTGTCTGCTATTCATGTAGTCCATGTCCGTTGTTTGTGTTGGCTGTTTGTTACTCTTGTAAGCTGAAGCTCCTATTTTCTTGATTTCTGACTCTGAGATTAGGAGTTTGTGTTTTGTCCAAAAGTAGTATTGCCTTCCCTTTAGCTAGTAGCTCGTTGGAATTGTTGTAGATGATATGTTCAGTACATGCAAAAGGAACAAACTGGTTAGCTAAAAAATCTGCAAGAGTGTTGCCTTCCCTTAGGATATGTTCCACTCTTGCAGCTACATTGTTTCTCAGCCCATTAATCCTTTTCACCTCTCCTAGGATGCTCCATGGGACCTCCCATATGCCATTCAAAACTTTTTGAAGAATTAAAGAGTCAGTCTCTAAAATTACTGGTAATAGGTTATGCTACAAATAGTACTCTAGTCCTCTCCTCAAAGCCACAGCTTCAGCCATAATGACTGATACTTGAGCTAATCCAAAAGCTTCAGCATGTAACAACCCTCCTTCATCATTTCTAATACAGAATGCCCCAGCACCAGGGCCATTAATGCCTTTAACAACACCATCTGAATTACACTTATAGGTTCCTAAAATTGGCAATCTCCAGTACACCACCTTACAAACTGTTAGTGGTGTGTATTCTTTAAAAAAATGAACCATCATATGCCAATTATTAGGAATGTTTTGCATCCAGGGATAGCTATAAGTAGAAAGATGGTATAGATTCCTGTTGACCTCCATGACCATGCCCTGAAATGACATTTTTCCTCCATGAGAAATCATATTTCTCATCTTCCATATTTGCCAAGTAATGAATGTTGGGACAGCCTTGTAAAGAGGTTTCAGCTTTGTAGAGCAGTCTTTGTTCCACCATTTGTGAATGGTGTCATTAAGCTGTAAAAAATGTCCCTGCACATCAGCAACAATGGCAAAGCTATTCCACAGTTTGTTAGCGATGGAACAAGTGACAAATAGATGTTCAAAAGTCTCATCATCTGAGTTGCTAGTACAACAGTAACACTTGACTTCATTCACCACTTTTATCTTGACTAGTATTTCCCCAATAGGGATTCTCTTTTTCCATAATCTCCATAGAAAGAAGGAAAATTTGTAAAGAACTCCTTTGACCCAAATCTTCTTGGCTATCTCTTGTTTGTCATCTTATTCTCTTAACATCTCCCAAGCACTACCCACAGTGAACTTTCCAGAGCTAGTTAACATCCATCTTGGTGTATCCCAATCATCAGTGACTTCTCCTACTTCAATTACTTTCTGGATATGTTGACACACCTCTTATGGTAGTAATTGTAGCATGAGATCTTCATTCCATTGTCCCTGGGTCATTAGTTGTTTCACTTCATCAAAATCAAGATTGTTAGGGTAGGAAATAGGCAAATAAAAATATAGAGCACCCAATTGTGTCCAATTGTCAAACCAAATACTGGAATGTCCACACTTTGGTTCCCACCATATCTGTTGATCAATATTGTCCCTGGCTTCAAGCATAAACTTCCATGTCTGAGAACCCCCTTTCCAATCCACCAGTTGAGGTCTCTGCCTCTTACAGTATTTATTCCACATATAGATAGTCCACAATTACTTTTTGGTCTCGAAAATCCACCAAAGCTTAGCATACATAGCCTTTGAAATATCAAAAAGTGATCTAAAGCCTAATCCACCTTACTCCTTAGGCTTGCAGATCTCAGACCATGAAACCCAGTGTTTGCTTCTCCCTTCTGCCTTAAAGTTCCACAGAAATTTAGCAAACAATCTATGTAGATCATGAATAACACATTTGGGAGGTGTTATTGCAGATAATAAGTATATGGGAATGCTTTGCAACACATTATTAATCAATACAGACTTACCACCAAAAGAAAGAAGTTTCCCCTTCCAAGCCTGTAATTTGTTTTGCACTTTCTTCATAATCTCAGAGAAATGGCTTTTCCTCTTTCTTGCATGACCAATAGGGCATCCAAGGTATATCAAAGGAAATTTGCCCCTAGTAAAACATGTACAGCTTTCAACAGTGTGGACAATAGATTGAGCAGTTTTACTATAGACATAGAAGGAACTCTTCTCCTTGTTGATCTTTTGACCAGATTGCTCTTCATAGAGGCTCAAGGTTTCCATCACTAAATCCAGGGACTCCTTTTTAGCACTAACAAAAATAATGGTATCATCTGCATATGCAAGATGATTGATATCATCACTTCACTTGGGCGTTCCAAATCTTCTGAATTCTTGTTTATAGAAGAGGTTGTTTAAGGTTCTGGAAAGAACTTCTGCAGCCAAAATGAATAAGGCTGGAGAGAGAGGATCTCCTTGTTTAACTCCCCTAGTAGAATGAAAGAAACCATAGGCTTGCCCATTAATGAGGACTGAGTACCAGTTATTTGCCACCAGTCTCCACACTTTGTCTGTAAACAACCAGTTAAAGCCTATTTTCTCCATTACCTTGATCAAAAATCTCCAGTTCACCCTATCATAAGCCTTTGACATGTCAAGCTTTATCAAAACATTAGCTGGTTTTCCTCTTAACCTGATATCTGAGACAATCTCTTGGGCTAAGAGCACATTTTCAGTAATGTTCCTTCCTTTCACAAATCCAGACTGGTTAGCAGAGATCAGTCTGGGAAGTAATCCTTCTAGCCTGTTATGAATCACTCTAGATATAACCTTGTTCAGAAAATTACTCAAACTAATAGGTCTCATATCAGAGAATGACTGAAGCACCTCTTTTTTGGGCAATAAGACCAAATTAGTGTGAGTAATAGATTTGGGAAGAGTGGACCCATTGAAAAAGGCCTCCACCACCTTAACAACATCTCAACCTACAATATCCCAACAGACCTGGTAAAAGTGCCCAGTAAAACCATCAGGTCCACTAGTACTGTCACTATTAAGCTCAAAAACCACCTTTTGATCTCTTCTCCAGTGGGACAAGCATTCAGCATATTATTTTCTTCTTCAGTAATGAGAGAGGGTATGTGATTAATCAAGGACAACTCTATTTCTACCTCCTCCTCAGTAAACTGATCCTGAAAGAAAGCAATAGCTTTACCAGCAACTTCCTCCTCTACTTCTGCCCAGTCCCCATTGCTTTTGTGGATTCTTTTGATCTGTAGTCTCTTCCTTCTGCCATTTACAAGATTATGGAAGAATCTTGTATTCTTGTCTCCTTCAGTAAACCATTGAATCTAAACCTTTTATCTCCAAAACTCCTACTCATAGTGGAGGTATTGTTTTAGTTCTGACTGTGCCTTTTGGAGAATATCTCTATGTTCAGCAGTAGGTTTCTCTTCAAATAGATCTTCTTTAGTTCTAACAATGTCTTCTCTAATCACCAGCTGATTAAAAATATCACCAAACCTGACCCTGTTTCATGCTGCTAGTGCCACTTTAGTCCTTTTCATCTTTTGTTTCAAGTTGATAAAGATGTCATTAGATTCCTCTGCAACCCAGTTGTCTTTTACCACATCTTTGAAATCCTCCTTTTCAGTCCAGAATTTCAGAAATCTGAAAGATTTTTTGATCCCAAAAGTCTGACCTCCACAGCTGAGCAATGGGGCATGATCAGATCCAGTTCTTGCAAGATGCTCCAGTTCCACATTCCCAAAAACACCAAGGAAAGACTGATTTATCATAAGCCTATCAAGTCTTTTGAATATACATTCTGAATCAGCTCTGTTATTCCACCATGTGAAAGGGCTCCCTTTAAACTTTATATCAAATAATTCACAAGAATTCACACAGAAAGCAAAGTCCTCATATTCTTGAGGATAAACAGGGAGTCCCCCAATATTTTCCTCATCATTTAAAATAACATTGAAATCACCTCCTACCAGCCAAGGAAGCCTCATATTGTGACCCCTTAAATAGAGATCATCCCATAGGCCTAACCTTTCCAGTGCAAAGCATTTGGCATAAACAATAGTGGTGATGATGGAATTACCACTGACTTGGAAGGTGAGATGCATAGTAAGCTATTGTTCTGTATCTGATAGGATCCCAACCTGAATATTCTCCTGAACAAATACCCAAATTTGACCATTTTGATTGTAGTTAGCATAATGCATTCCCAATCTCCTTTTATACCTCTGAATATGACTAGGTTATTTAAAAGGCTCCAAGAGAGCAATCAGAGAGAATTTGTGATGATTGTATAGCATTTGAACCCTGCAGAAAGCATTTTGGGTTCTGACTGATCTTATATTCCATACTAAAGCTTTCAGATTCATTTATATATGGACTTTGCACTCCTTTGTGGCCCCACTCTTATGATTTGACTTTGCTCACCATTATTTTTGGGTTTTCTGCCTTTTGTCTTGCTGTGAGGTGATATATCTGCTGCATTCTTGGCATCGTCATTTATGTGCTAGTTCTCTTCTTCCTTTACATCTTCTTTTCCCTTCTAATCTTCAAGTAGCATATCAAACTTATTAATACTGTGAGAGATTATGTCATGCAGGGTCTTGTTGGGAGAATCAACAGTTATAGCTAAAATTGCCTGAGGAGCTGGTTCAATCAGTTCATTTCCCAAAGGTGATTGAACCATTCTATCATCAGATTTCTCTGTGCTCCTTTCATCTGCATACTTAGTTTCTTCTTCTTGATTACTTTTCATATCTCCTTTATTAATCTCAATCACTTCTGTCATGTCTTGCAGGTCGCTTTGTGCATTTCTATCATTCCCTCTCTTTATGAATTTGTTTTCAACATGTTGCTGAAGTTGCTGATTTTGATCTTGCTCCCTGCTAATCCCTGTTACTGCTGCCTTTATTTTGTTATCCTTGTTGACATGGTCTATAATAATCTCTTTTGTGTTGCCCTCTAGATCTGTTTCTATATCTTTGTTGGTGTTATCTTGCTGGGTTCTGTGATCTTCTGTGTTGGAGGAGTCATGTTCCACACTTGATGCCACCGTGGTAAGTGGTTTACTCTTGTAAAAAGAGTTGGTGACCTAATTTCTAGTATTGTCCTCTCTATTTTTGTTGGATTTCGTGTTGTCTGCTTGTACTGACAGGGCTCCTGAGCCCTCAATTTCTGATACCTCTTCTGTTTGCTCATTATATTCTTCTCCTACTAATACATCAAAATAGTTCTTAGTAATTGCCCCTCCCTCTGCCATTTCTGTAGCCGTATCACTTTCAAATTTGTCAGAGTTCTTTTCAAGAGTGAATCTTCTTTTGGTTGGGTTCCATTGCTGGAATATTTGTTGTTGAACTCTATGGACTTCATTCTCCTTTTTTGCTGGGTCATTATTGGCCATTTCCTCATTCTGCTTGTCCTTTTCTAACTCGGGGTGTAAGATTCTACAATCATCTTCATTATGCCCTTGTAGTTTACACCGTTTGCAATACTTTGGTAAGACATCATATACCACCTTTATTTTTTCAATCCTAGATGTCTTTGATATAGGGTCCTGCACCTCCAGTTCTACAAAATTAGGCAATTTAGCAAGCAAGTCCACCTAGACTTTGACTCTGACACAACTAGGCCGCATTTTGTTTATCGTAGCCATATCCAACTGAATAGGTTTCCCTAATGCAGAAGCTAAAGAGAATAAAGATTCTCTACCAAAGAAAGTGGGCCATAGATCTGGAAAAGAGATCCAGGCCATGGCTTGAGTCATTTCCTCATCAACTTTAAACTTGGCATCATATATGAGTGGTCGCATTTGATATGCAACTCCATCTTTGTCAGTGATGTAATACGAGTTCTTTGACATCATGTTCACAAAATCTTCAAATAGTTCCAGCCTCAGTAGTATGTGTCTGTTTCTCAACAGACCAATTTTCCACCCACCCTTCAGATTACATTATTTGGGAATTTGGACCCTCAAGTCATCTAGTTCTGGCCACCCGTATGAGAACTTTCCTATTACTGCGTACTGCAAGTTCTTGATAGTGTTCATACGTTTGACTTCCTCCTCTGTCCAGGTTATCCTTGGGATTCCATTTTTATATGTGGGCCTCTTCATAGGAATTGGCACAACAACAGGTTTGTTGTTTTGAAGGGTATTCAGCGTATTTGCCTTTAAGAGATCTGCAAATTTGCCTCCCTGGGATCCAGATGATTCTCCAATTGTAATGATAGGTAAACTCATAGGCACGTTAGGTAAAAATTTTTCATTCTTGATGGTATCAAGACTGGTAGTGGATGTAGTAATGGTGGATTGAGGGAAATGTGAATTAGAGAGTAACGAGATTGGCTGGCCAGCCATCGACGCTGACTGACCAGTGGCCGGAGAGGCCATCATCCGATCAAAATAAGGTTGCTAGGGTTTGCATGAGAGAGATTTTTGACACCCCTAACCTTACCAATCCTAATGAGGTAAAGAAATCCCTATTAACTAACAAGCATGAAGAAAATAAGAGCTAGAGAAAACTAGGTATTTTATGATCATCACAAAGTTTATAATAAACTCTATGATGATATTACAGATGAAGATGCTTACATAATCCAAATATATAAACGTCAAGAAGAATGTTGAGTTATTAACTTCAAACTTCCTTTTCTATATGTATGAACTAAAAAAGATGGATTGCCCGTCTAATGTAACTTGAAGTATTTTCCACTTGTCTTCTTCATCAAATCTATCCAATAGAACTTGATAATTTATAATTTATTTTTGGATTTATTGGATCTTACTGAAGTTGTTGACACTGTCATATGATTTTTCTTTGCCAGTCGCATCGGTAGGTGCCTTGGAACAAATTCCTCAGTCACCTTACCATCCCAACTATGTTGCCTTCCATGTGTCTTCTTTTTTGCTTTTGTTTCTTCCACTTCTTTGTTGCCTAGGTTAGAGATCCCCATCCCTGGCCATTTTTTCAAACCATATATCCAATATATTATCTTCCTCTTGAAGTGGATATCACTTAGTTGCTACTTAGGATCGACTTGTGATGCAACGACCAAAGCTTTTGTAACAGTTCCACTATTTTGATCTTCAACTCCAACATGGTCAACTAAATCTACAAGAACCTCACCTTGTTGATTATTGCGAACACCTGGAACATCCATTTGTTGCTATTGCAATACCTCTCCAGCGAAAACGACAGTTTGATTTCCTGAAGTTGCTACAGTAGAATTATTTGGCTCTGAAATTCTAATTCCAGTAGGTTTCAAAATCGGCAGTGTAGGTAGCTCCTGCTTAATGTGCCCAGATGCCTGCTTTCCTATGCTCTGTTCAGCAATATTAGGATTAATTCCACCAGTAACAAGGTCACTTTGAATACCTAAATCCATAATTTGATTTCCACCACTTGTACTCGCAATAGTAGCCACAAAAATATCCTTGTTAATATTCCCAGCCGATTGTTGCCCCATATTTTGATCACCTACAGGTTTTTCAATATATTTTTCCCTAGCTCTCTTAGCATTCAAAAAATCACGAGCATCTCCCTTTAATTGTTCCATACTGTTATCCTCAGAATCAGGTAGCATAAGTGCAACATCTCGCCCAGCTTCATCACCTAATCGATCACTTTGAGACACTGTCTTCCCCATCAACAAGCGACATTTGTTTTCCTCATGCCCTTGATGTTTACAATGAGTGCAATACAGTGGGAGATTATTATAGACAATTTTTTTTATGGTGTTCAATAATTTTACCCGATTCTTTCTCTAGAAATTGTAGCCTTACACGATTTGGATGTTTTTCAAGTAGGTCTATGATTACCTTAACCCTGGCAGTACTTGGCCTTGTGCGATCTTGTGTTTCTTTATCCACAGTACTAGGATTCCCTGCAGCTGCTGCAATCGATAATAAGTACCTCCTTGCAAAGAGATCTGGAGGTAATTCCAGCAGTGAAATCCATACTAGGGCCTTAGATGTTTTCTCCTTAGGGTTGAACGATGGCGTCCATAGAAAAATTCTGAACAAATACTCTTCGCCATCAAACTTAAAATATCCATAAGAACTTGACAAAACCTGTACAAAGTTCTCATATAAATCAAACCTAACCAAAAGGTGACAAAACTCAAGTTGTCCGATATTACAGTTTCTTTAACATCAAATTGCTTTGGTAAAAGCTTTCGTAACTCGGATAGCACTGGTTTTCCATATGCAAATTTATAATCACTGCTTGATGTAAGCCTTCTTCCCTAGCAAACTTCTCCCTTTCCTCCATAGTAAATCTCACAGTAGGTTCCCCATGAATAAACTCAATGGGTTTTAGTATGGTTTTTAACAGATTTTGGGTCATTTGTTGTGGCTTAAGTGTGATGACCCTTCCAGTCATTTTCGCATTTACGCATTCGTTGTACTGATAGAGATTTCCTGTAGCATCCCCAAGTCATTTATGACTTGCTGGGACCAATAGTTCGGTGCCATGGCCGTTCGTTTAGTTGTTTTGCCCTTTTTCCTGTTTTAGAGCATAAACTTAAAATATCATTGACTTTAGTCAACATTGTTAGCTAATGTGCTTGAAATTGAATTTTGACAGTTCCTTTAGCTTCAGAGCGTTGAGTTTGGTCTAGTTGGACCTTTAGTTGAGGCCTGAGAACTTTCGGTATGGGTTTTGTGTTGTTTTCTCAGTTTTTAGGCCATTTGGAGTTGAAAGTATAACTTTGGGTGACTTTCGATGATCAGAGTGTCGGATTCGAAATCTAATGATTCCATCAGCTCTGGAATACTGAGTTTGGGCTAGGAAGATGGTTGGTTCAGGTTTTGGGTGAGCCGGACTCATTTTGAGCCTTTGAGTTCCTTTTCGTTAGTGTTGACTTGGGTCAACATTTTTCCAAAACAACCTCGTATGGAAGTTTCGTTTATTTCGTTGAGTCCAGAAGATCGTTTCCACTCTATTAGCATTATTAGTTTTTAAATAACGGGTTCCGATTGTGCCCGGAATGCCCCATGGAGTTTTTAAAAAGTTGCAGAAAATTAGTTGCAGGCCATCCTTCAGCGCAATTGCCCCAAGGCCAGCGCGATCGTGCCTTGGCACCTGCTGACCGCAAGCGCGATTGCGCCCCTCCCAGTGAGATAGCGCCGAGGTGCCTGACTCCTTTCAGTGCCGTTGATGCTGGCCTAGCGCTGATGGCGCTGGCCATTTTCCAGCAGCTATATAATGATGAGTGTTCATTTTTCCAGCCCTTTTCACTCTAATTTCTCAACTCCAACTCCAAAAACACTCTCCCAAGTTTCTCTTGGTCAGTTCTAATCCTTGGGGAATTAGTTGTTCATCATAAATTACTCCTTCGTACCTTGGTAAGTTATCTTCCCCAAGTTGCTTCATTTTGGTTTTCTCGACATTCAACCATTGAAAGATTCAACCCATCAAGCTGGTGCATGCTCGTAGGGGTGAAGAATTATCCTTCTTGACTCGAAATTCCACCTTGGTGGTAAGTAATTTTTGCCCAATTTCCATTTTATTTCTTGAAATTCCATTCTTTAAACCCCAACTTAAGTAGGCTGTTTGTCGCCCTCCTCTTAGCCAATAATGCTCAAATTTGGAGCATACCTTCTTGGCACCATTGGAATCGTCGTGGTTCTTTTCATTTTAGGTTTCGGGTATGGGTCTTGCAGGCCTATGTTTTACCCAGATATTGACCCGGCTATAATTGTAGCAATATGGGTATCGTTAGACTCGTTTAAATGTTCTGCTTATGATTTAAATAGTTTAACTCTCATTCAGAGCTTTTCGGAGCAGCTCGGCCCCAAATATCATCGTTCCCGTAGCTTCTCGTCAGACGACAGATAGGTTACAATCTAAACTCCTAGACTTAACATATATCGGGTAAAATTGTACACTTGGCATACTTGGGTTGGGTTATTAGGTTGGTACCACAGACCTTGACTGCTTTTCCATGATCTGTCCCATTTCTTTCCTCCGTTGTGTGTAGTACTCTTATTACTGGATATTATTACCCTGTGGTCCTGTAAGGCCTTGTTGACTCTGGAACATAGACGGTGGGATCATTGGGAACGTTCGCGAGTCCCGAACATCGAATTATCCTTTTAGACGGGTTATGTTTGTTGAGTAGCTTCAGAGCCTGTGCAGGGCCGTTAGGTAAATTGTGAGTTGTCGGGCAGCTATTTGTGATGATCATATCATTTCCAAGCATATAAAGAGGTTTTCCCATGTTTTTTTCACTACGGTTTGGGCTTCGGGCCTACTGAGATTGTTTTCTTAAACCTGCATGGCCTCGGGGGCCCGTTTTCGATGAAATAACATTTGGAAATGATTTGACTTGATACGTGGATCTTCTTGGGATAAAGGAAGGTCAAAATATGTTTTTATCATGATCTTACTACTATTGCTAGACTCTACCGAGTTGAAGTGCTAGCTGAGTTTTCTTACTGATTTGAAATGACTTTAGGCTCGGCCGGGTTGAGCATCTGAGATATTTTCCTACTATTTTAGACCCGGTCATGCCCGGGCACTCTTGGAGGGGTTTTGAGACATCTTTTCACTGTTTTAGTCCTAGACAGGGTCGAGGCATTCATATTGAGACTTAGCCACTGGCTTGAACCCGAACTCGATTTTGGAGGACACATTTTGATTCTGAGTTATAGTATGGGGTTCGGGACCTCCATGGACCTTGCCGCTCCGGACCTGAAGCTTTGGGCTATGTGTGTCGGGGGGAAGGGTATACGGTGGAGTAGAGGTATACGGGCATGTCCTTCCATAGAACCTGCCTGTTGGGCCCGATCGGCACCGGAGGAGGTAAATACAGAGGTTCTATTTCACCCCGAGTTTATCATACATTATATCATTCATTGTTTGAGATTCCATCCTTGTTGTTGTTTGTTGATTGTACGCTCCGGTAGTATGGGATATCGGAGGGTTTGTTTTCACTTGATTGCATTCCTTGGTTGTATAGGCGGCCGGGGGACTATAGGTAGACTCCTTTTACTTTATTACGGATTTGTTCTCCACTACGGTTATAAGTGTGGAACTGGACTTTCTAGGTTGTTACTTCTGGATTAAGCTAGATATGGTTGTCTGGTTACTTATTTTGTTTATCGAGCATGTCTACTTTATCCTTTTCTTCCTGTCTCTATACGTGAGGTTACCGGTATACCACCCTTTGTTATAACTATCTAGGTATACACCATTTTTGCGAGGATCACAGGTGCGTCGTTCTTACTTTCACATGTGTTTGCCATATATATATTCTACTTGCTAGCCCTGCATGTTGTTTTTCGTTGTCTTCCCTCTAGGCTAGTTCCTGTGTACGTTACCATTGATTTTTGTGACTGTTTATTTCTATTCTGTCTGCTATTGATCTTTTACCTTATATGTGCCCAGTCGGCCTATGATACATACTGGGTACCTTATGCTTCGCATTTGGTGCTCACCCTACACACTGCATCTTCTGGTGCAGATCCTAGTGTGGGCCATCGCCGTTAGAGCGCCAGAGACTCGTGCGGGGTGTTGTTTTTGGATCATCCAGGCTGAGTGTGATCTCTTGGCGTCTAGATCTTGACTTTGTTTTATCTTTTGTATATTTTGTACTCTTATAGCTTCGGAGACATGATGTATATATATATATTACTTTTGGACCTTTTGTACTCCTGATGTAGTTCAACTCTTATACGCTTTGATACCAGGTATTTTGGGTTGGTTTAGATTCTGCGTTCTTTATATCTCTCCTTTATCTATGTTCTTTTCCTTACGCCCTTGCTTCCGCTTATGTATCGAATCTTCTGCTTGACCTGTTAGAAGATAGCCCATTACTAACCATTCTGGGCTATGAGAATTAGTTTGCCTACTGGGAGTTGTAGGTGCCATCATGACCAAGAAATTGAGTCATGACAGCTTGGTATCAGAGCTCTAGGTTCACTGGTGTCATCGGTATTGGAGTCAATGTCTAGTAGAGTCCTACGGATTAGGGCAGAGACGTCCTTGCTCAATCTTTGGGAGGCTATAGTGACATCTTAGGAAAATGGACTTTTCTTGTTTCTCTCTTGTGCGTAGTATCCTTAAAGGTTTCTAGAAATCTCAGTGATTCTGGTTCACTCTTCTGCAGATGGTTCATATGAGAGCTTCAGCGTTAGGCAGAGGAGAGCCTCCAACCCCTGCACCTCTAACTCCAGCTAGGGGCCGGGGTGGTCATAGGGGTAGAGGTAGGGGTCGTGGTCGCCCCAAAGCAGCAATACCAGCTAGAGCTGCTAGAGTGGATATAGAGCCTGAGTATGACTACGAGCCAGAGTAATCTCCAGAGCAGCAACATGTGGACCCAGGGACAGCCCAGGTACCACCAGCTCCAGTACCAGTTCCAGCGCCAGCTTCTGTGCCAGCTTCAGCCCTAGCTCAGTCTTCAGATATTCAGGGTTTGTTACATCAGCTATTGGGTATGATTGGGGAGCGTCCTTCTGAGATAGCCCAGACATCCGCACAGGGGGCAGCCCTGGGTGTTCAAAGTTCAGGAGCGCAGCCTTCTACTGTGGCTCCCTGTGCTGAGGTTGTTCCAGTTCCATCGATTTCCCAGCCTCTTGCTCCTCGCCCTACTATGATAGAGATGGAGCAGAAGGCCTTGGGTAGTTTTCTGAGATTGGCACCATTGAGATTTGCTGGTACACAGGGTCAGGACCCACATGACTTCATCACCGCCTGTAAGGAGATGTTGCATCATTTGGGATTATTAGAGACGCACGAGGTTGGCTACACTTCATATCAGTTGGAGGGTCCAGCGAAGTTATGGTGGAGAGCACATGTTGCTTGCAGGCCTTCTACGTCACCTCCTTTGACCTGTTCCAAATTTTATGAGGCCTTTATGGCCAAGTTCCTACCACAGAGCGATAGAGAGTATCGAAGGGAGGAGTTCACTAGACTTTTTCAAGATTCTATGACCGTTTCAGAGTTCGAGACCCGCTTCCATCAGCTTGCTCTATTTGGAGCCATGATTATGCTTACTGAGGCTGACAGAGTCTGTAGATTTGTTTGGGGGCTACAGAGAGAGTTCAGAGAGCCTGTAGAGATATTGGTTGCCAGCGATCGATCATTCTAGGCCATTGTGGACTATGCCCATACAGTTGAGGATTCGCGTAGTCATGACACCGGGGCCAGAGATAAGAGGCCTCGACATCAGGGTGGCTATAGTGGTTCCAAGCATAGTGGTAGAGGTTCAGGCCAGTGGGGCCGAGGTTATCAGCCACAGTAGCATCAGGGTCAGTCTAGTCGACCAGTACAAGCATCACTTCAGGCTTCTAGTTCTCAGTTTGAGTAGGGTCAAGGCAGTGAGCAAGGTCACAGTGGTCAGCCGTCGAGAGGTACAAATTCGGGGGCATCAGGCCGTGGTGGCCATTTGAGTTTTGCTGGTTCATTCCTGATCGAGTAGGTTATCTGGGGCTTGTTATACTTGTGGTATGATTGGTCACTTTGCTAGAGATTGCCCTCATCCAGGTACAGTTCAGTCAGCCAAGCCGTTATGAGCAGTTCAGCCTCTAGCTAGAGGGGGTGGTCAGGCTGGAGGTGATGCCCCATATGGCAGAGCAGGTGGTAGGGATGGTAGTTGGGCAGGAGGAGGTCATCATCAGTTCTATGCGGTCCCTGAGAGATCGGAGGCAGAGGCCTCGTATGCTGTGATCACAAGTATGATTTTTGTATGTCATCAGCCAGTTTATGCTTTGTTTGATCTTGGATCCACTTGTTCTTATATATCTTCCTACTTCTTGCCTTGTTTGGGGTTGGCTAATAAGCTATTGTCTGTGCCTATTTCTGTTTCGACCCCAGTAGGAGATTCTTTAGTAGTGGATCAGATTGTGAGATCCTGTGTGATATATGTTGGTGATTTGGATATTTGGGCTGACTTGATGATACTTGACATGTTAGACTTTGATATGATACTAGGCATGGACTGGTTATCCCCTCACCGAGCGGTTTTAGATTGTTATGCCAAGACCGTTACCATAGCCGTGCCTGGTGTATCCTCGGTTGCGTGGTAGAGTTCTGTTAGCCATGCCCCGTCTAGGATCATCTCCTATCTGCGAGCTAGAAAGTTGATTTCCCATGGGTGTTTAGCTTATCTAGCATATGTACGAGATGCTAGTGCTGACCCTACGTTTTTTGAGTCTGTTCCCGTGGTTAGAGACTTCCTAGATGTTTTCCTACCAACCTGCCAGGCATTCCACCTGAGAGGGATATTGATTTCTCCATTGAGTTAGAGCCAGGCACCAGGCCCATTTCTATTCCTCCCTATGGTATGGCTCTTGCTGAGTTGAGAGAGCTTAAGGAGCAACTCCAGGATTTGTTAGCTAAGGGGTTTATTAGACCGAGTGTGTCTTCTTGGGGTGATCCTATTCTCTTCGTGAAGAAGAAGGATGGGTTGATGTGGATTTGTATTGATTATCGGCAGTTGAATAAGGTGGCAGTGAAGAATAAATATCCGATGCCCATGATTAATGACTTATTTGATCAGCTTCAGAGTTTCGTCGTGTTTTCTAAGATTGACTTGAGATCCGGCTACCATCAGTTGAGGATTAGGGTGGAGGACATCCCTAAGACAGCATTCAGGACACGTTATGGCCATTGTCAGTTCCTGGTGATGTCTTTTGGGTTGACTAATGCCCCCGCAGCCTTCATGGACTTGATGCACAAGGTGCTTAGCCCATACTTGGATATGTTCGTAATAGTCTTCATAGATGATATTCTGGTGTACTCGAGAAGAAGGGATGAGCATAAGCAGCACTTGAGGACTGTACTTCAGACTTTGAGAGATCATCGGCTTTATGCCAAGTTCTCAAAGTGTGAGTGTTGGCTAGAGTCTATTGCATTCCTAGGACACGTGGTGTCTAAGGATAGGATTAGAGTTGATCCAGGTAAGATTTCTGCAATTCGTGATTGGCCTAGACCGACTACTCCTACTGAGGTTCGCAACTTTGTCGGGTTAGCTGGGTATTACAGACGGTTCATTGAGGGATTGTCTTCCATAGCAGCACCTTTGACTATGCTGACTAGGAAGGATGTTCCATTTCAGTGGTCTGATTAGTGCGAGGATATCTTCCAGAGGCTTAAGGCCTTATTGACTTCAGCTTCAGTTTTGAATTTCCCATTAGAGGGTCAGAGCTTCTCCATATATTGTGATGCTTCAGGAATCTGTCTTGGTTGTGTGTTGATGCAGCAGGGTAGAGTGATAGCATATGCATCAAGGCAGCTGAAGGTTCACGTGCACAACTACCCCACTCACGACTTGAAGTTGGTGGCGGTAGTTTTTGCACTCAAGATCTGGAGGCACTACCTTTATAGAGTTCATTATGAGATATTCACCGACCATCATAGTCTTCAGTACATTACGAGTTAGCGCGAGCTGAACTCGAGGCAGAGGAGATGGGTTGAGTTGCTGAAGGACTATGATTTCACTATTTTATACCATCCGAGTAAGGCAAATGTGGTAGCGAATGCCTTGAGTTGGAAGGTGGTGAGTATGGGCAGCCTAGCTTCACTTTCAGCTTCTGAACGACCGTTGGCCTTGGACATCCAATCCTTGGCTAACCGTTTGGTTAGGCTTGACTTATCAGATCCTAGTAGAGTTCTTGCTAGTGTTGAGGTCTGTTCTACTCTAGTTGATCAGATTCAGAGCCGACAGTTTGAGAACTAGAGTTTATGTGACCTTCGTGATCAGGTAGTTTGGGGTGAGGCCAGCCGGGCTACTTTGGGTTCTGATGGTATTCTGAGGTTTGATGGTCGACTTTGTGTTCCGAAGGTTGGTGACTTGATTCAGTTGATACTTTGCGAGGCCCGTTGCTCTAGATATTTTATCCATTCGAGCGTCGCGAAGATGTATAGAGATCTGAGACATCTTTACTATTGGAGTGCTATGAAGCGGGATGTGGCAAAATTTATATCTCGGTGCTTAAACTGTTAGTAGGTTAAGTTCGAGCACATGAGACCGAGTGGTTTGATGATGCGACTTCCCATTCCTGAGTAGAAGTGGGAAGGTATTACTATGGACTTTGTTATTAGTTTGCCTCGCACGACTCGGGGGGTTTGATTCCATTTGGGTGATCGTTGATAGGCTGACTAGGTCAGCGCATTTCTTGCCGGTTCAGACTTCCTACGGGGTTGAGAGGTTAGCTCAGATCTACATTCGTGATATTGTTTGGTTGCACAGGGTCCCAGCGTCTATCATTTCATACCGCGGCACTCAGTTCACATCTCATTTCTGGAGAGCTATACAGAGGGATTTGGGTATAGAGGTTCAGCTTAGTACTGCTTTCCACCCTCAATCAGATGGCCAGTCTGAGAGGACTATTCAGGTCTTGGAGGACATGTTTTGGGCCTTTGTACTTGACTTTGGAGGTTCATGGGATCAGTTTGTGCCATTGGCCGAGTTTTCATATTATAATAGCTTCCATTCGAGCATTGGCATGGAACCTTTTGAGGATTTGTATGGTAGGCATTGCAGATCGCCGATTGGTTGGTTTGATGGGTTAGAGTCCAGACCACAGAGTAGCTATTTACTTAGAGATTCCTTGGACTAAGTCCGTGTGATTCAGGATAGACTTAGAGCAGCCCAGAGTAGGCAAAAGAGCTACGCTGATCGTAGACTTTGTGCCTTGGAGTTCAGTGTTGGTGACCTTGTTTTCCTTCGTGTATCATCCGTGAAGGGCGTGATGAGATTTTGTCAGCGGGGCAAGATTAACCCCAGGTTTATTGGGTCATTTGAGATTCTATAGAGAGTTGGCAGTATTGTCTACATGTTAGCCTTGCCCCCGATGTTTTCAGTTATTTATCCAATTTTTCATGTCTCGATGTTGCACCAGTATGTGCCAGATGAGTCTCATGTATTACATTGGGATTCAGTTCAGTTGGATGGGAGGTTATGATTTGTTGAGGAGCCGATAGCTATTCTGGCAAGAGATATCAGGAGGTTGAGATCTAGGGAGGTTCCAATTGTGAAAGTTCAGTGGAGGAATCGTCTGGTCGAGGAGGCTACTTGGGAGACCGAGAGTGAGTTGCGTGCTCAGTATCCACAGTTGTTCGAGCCTTCAGGTACTCCCTTCTTCTTGACTTTGGAGGACGAAAGTCTTTTTAGTAGTGGATATTGTGATGACCCTTCCGGTCATCTTTGCACTTATGCATTCGTTGTACTAATAGAGCTTTCCTATAGCGGCTCCATATCATTTATGGCTTGTTGGGACCGGTAGTTCGTTGCCCTGGCCGTTCGTTTGGTTGGTTTGCCCTTTTTCCTGTTTTAGAGCTTAAACTTAAAATATCATTGACTTTAGTGAACATTCTTATCTAACGTACTCGGAATTGAATTCTGACAGTTCCGTTAGCTCCAGAATATTGAGTTTGGTCTAGTTGGACCTTTAGTTGAGGCCTGAGAACCTCCAATGTGGGTTTTGTGTTGTTTTCTCAGTTTTCAGGCCATTTAGAGTTGAAAGTGTAACTTTGGGTGACTTTCGATGATTGGAGTGTCGAATTCGAAATCCAACGATTTCATCAACTCTGGAATGTAGAGTTTGGGCTAGGAAGGTGGTTGGTTTGGGTTCCGAGTGAGCTGGACTCATTTCGAGCCTTTGAGTTCCTTTTTGTTAGTGTTGACTTGGGTAAACATTTCTCCGAAATGACCTCGTATGGAAGTTTTGTCGATTTCGTTGAGTTTGGAACGTCATTTCCACTCTATTAACATTATTAGTTTTTGAATATCGAGTTCTGATTGTGCCCTAAATTCCCCGTGGAGTTTTCAAAAAGTTGTAGAAAATTAGTTGCAGGCCAGCCTTCAGCGCAATCGCGCCAAGGCCAGCGCGATCTCGCTTCAGTTCCTGCCGACCACCAACGCAATCGCGTCCCTCCCAGCGCGATAGGGCCGAGGCGCCTGACTCCCTTCAGGGTTGTTGGCGCTGGCCTAGCGCTGATGGCGCTGACCATTTTCCAGCAGCCATATAATGTTTAGTGTTCATTTTTCCAGCCCTTTTCACTCTAATTTCTCAACTCCAATTCCAAAAACACTCTCCCAAGTTGCTCTTGGTCAGTTCTAATCCTTGGGGAATTGGTTGTTCATTATAAATCCATGCTCCTTCGTACCTTGGTAAGTCATCTTCCCCAAGTTGCTTCATTTTGGTTTTCTCAATATTCCTCCATTGATGCTCTTCTCAAAGCTTGAAATTTTGTGGTAGATTCTGCCCATCAAGCTGGTGCATGCTCGTAGGGGTGGTGAATTATCCTTCTTGACTCGAAATTCCACCTTGGTGGTAAGTAATTCTTGCCCAATTTCCATTTTATTTCTTGAAATTCCATTCTTTAAACCCCAACTTGAGCGGGCTGTTTGGCGCCCTCCTTTTGGCCAATGATGCTTAAATTTGGAGCATAGCTTCTTGGCACCATTGGGGTCGTCGTGGTTCCTTTAATTTTTGGTTTTAGGTATGGGCCCCGCGGGCTCATTTTTAACCCGGATATTGACCCGGCTACAATTGTAGTAATATGGGTATCGTTAAACTTAGCAACTCGGAGCAGCTCGGCCCCGGATATCGTCGTTCCCGCAGCTTATCATCCGATGACAGGTAGGTTACGGTCTAAACTCCTAGACTTAGCATATATTGGGTAAAATTGTACTAGTTGGCATCGTTGGGTTGGGTTATTAGGTTGGTACCACAGACCTTGACCGCTTTTCCATGATCCGTCCCATTTCTTTCCTCCATTATGTGTAGTACTCTTATTACTTGATATTATTACCCTTGTGGTCCTGTGAGGCCTTGTTGACTCTGGAACATAGATGGTGGGATCATTGGGAATGTCCGCGAGTCCCGAACATAGAATTATCCTTCTAGGTTGGTTATGCTTGTTGAGTAGCTTCGGAGCCTGTGCAGGGCCGTTAGGTTGATTGTGAGCTGTCGGGCAGCTATTTGTGATGATCATAGTAGTTCCATGCATATAAAGAGGTTTTCCCACGTTTGTTTTACTACGGTTTGGGCTTTGGGACTACTGGGACTGTTTTCTTAAACTTGTATGGCCCCGGGGGCCCGTTTTTGATGAAATTGGATTTGGAAATGATTGGACTTGATACGTGGATATTCTTGGGGTAAAAAAAGGTCAAAATATATTTTTATCATGATCTTACTACTATTGCTAGACTCAATCGGGTTGGAGTGCTACCTGAGTTTTCTTACTGATTTGAAATGACTTTAGGCTCAGCCGAGTCGAGCATCTAAGATATTTTCCTACTGTTTTAGACTCGGTTATGCCCAGGCACCCTTGGAGGGGTTTTGAGACATCTTTTCACTGTTTTAGTCCTAGACAAGGTCTAGGCATGCATATTGAGACTTAGCCACTGGCTTGAACCCGGACTCGATTTCGGAGGACATATTTTGATTCTAAGTTATAGTATGGGGTTCGGGACCTCCATGGACCTTGCCGCTCCGGGCCTGAGGCTTTGGGATGCATGTGCTGGGGGGAGGGTATACAGTGGAGTAGAGGTATACGGGTTGTGTCCTTCCATGGAATCTGCCTGTTGGGC
The DNA here is from genome assembly GCA_003996215.1 of Jaltomata sinuosa. Taxonomy (NCBI): domain Eukaryota; kingdom Viridiplantae; phylum Streptophyta; class Magnoliopsida; order Solanales; family Solanaceae; genus Jaltomata; species Jaltomata sinuosa. The sequence goes on from QJPP01005060.1 coordinate 505,651, forward strand.
CCGATCGGCATCGGAAAAGGTACATACAGAGGTTCTATTTCACCCTGAGGTTATCATGCATCATATCATTCATTGTTTTAGATTCCATCCTTGTTGTTGTTTTTTGATTATACGCTCTGGTAGTATGGGATACCGGAGGGTTTGTTTTCACTTGATTGCATTCCTCGGTTGTATGGGCGGGCGGGGGACTGTAGGTAGACTCCTTTTACTTTATCACGGATTTGTTCTCTACTACGGTTATAAGTGTGGAACTGGACTTGCTAGGCTGTTACTTCTGGATTGAGCTTGATATTGTTGTCTGGTTACTTATTCTGTTGATCGAGCATGTCTACTTTATCCTTCTCTCCCTTTCTCTATACTTGAGGTTACCGGTATACCGCCCTTGTTAGAACTATCTAGGTATATACTATTTTTGCGAGGATCCCAAGTGCGTCATTCTTACTTTCACCTATGTTTGCCATGTATATATTCTACTTGCTAGCCTTGCATATTGCTTTCTTTTGTCTTCCCTCTAGGCTAGTTCCTAGGTACGTTACCGTTGATTTCTGTGACTGTTTATTTCTATTATGTCTGCTATTGCTCTTTTACCTTATATGTGTCTAGTCGGCCTATGATACCTACTGGGTACCTTATGCTTCGCATTTGGTGCTCACCCTACACACTGCATCTTCTGGTGCAGATCCTAGTGTGGGCCATCGCCGTTAGAGCTCCGGAGACTCATGCGTGGTGATATTTTTGGATCATTCAGGCTGAGGGTGAGCTCTTGGCATTCAGAGCTTGACTTTGGTTTATGTTTTGTATATTTGCTACTCTTATAGCTTCGGAGACATGATGTCTATATATTACATTTGGACCTTTTGTATTCCTGATGTAGTTCATCTCTTATACGCTTTGATACCAGGTCTTTTGGGTTGGTTTAGATTCTGCTTTGTTTATATCTCTCTTGTATCTATGTTCTTTTCCTTACGCCCTTGCTTCCGCTTATGTATCGAATCTTTCGCTTGAACTGTTAGAAGGTAGCTCATTACTAACCGTTTCGGGTTACGAAAATTGGTTCGCCTACTAGAGGGTTGTAGGTGCAATCATGACCAAAAAATCGGATCGTGACATTAAGTGTTGCTGCATAGAGTGTTTTTGTATTAGTATTCTCTGAAGGTGAGTCTAATGTGACTCAAAAGCAAGTTCAGATTTTCAGCTTATGTATTTATATTCACTATTGATATTAGTTGCGCCTGATTTTTAGACAAGTATATTCTACATGAGGTTGAAGTTTTTTATATTTCTCATGATCGCAAATGAAAATAAACAAGATAAAATTGATTAAAAAGTAAAACGTTTTCAATAATTTAAAGATAAAATTAATTAGAAAATAATACTTCTTTAATAATTCAAATGAGATTCAATCTCTCCTTTCTTATTTGTTATAGCCATGGAATACTTAAATAGATGTCTGAATGGTCTACATGAGAAGAAAGGTTTCACTTTCATCCTAGATGTGCTAAACTCAATATCACTCATCTTAGTTTTATTGATGACTTATTACTATTTGCAAGAGGGGATTTTGAATTTGTGACTCATCTGCAAGCTTGCTTTCTTAACTTTACTAATGCTTCTGGCCTTCAAGCAAATATGGAGAAGAGTAATGTTTTTTTTTGGGGGTGTTTCTAATGAGACTAAGAGGAAGATACTGGATCAACTTTGTTTTTTCCATGGAGATTTGCCCTTCAAATACCTAGAGGTCCCTCTAGCAACCAAAAAACTTATTCTCCGATGGCAAACTTTGATTGAGAAAATGGTTGCTAGAATAACTTCTTGGACAACTAAACAACTTTCATATGCTGATAGGGTCCAATTAGTACAAGTAATCTTGTTTGGTATCCAAGCCTATTGGGCACAATTATTTCAGATCTCAACTAAGGTGATGAAGCTCATTGAGGCTCATTTTAGAAGTTAGATTTGATCAGGAACTAATACCATCATCAAGAGAGCTTTGATTGCTTAGGATTAAGTTTGCACACCTAAGTGTATTGGAGGACTGAATTTGATTAACCTCAGAGTATGGAATAAAGCCACACTTCTGAAAAGTCACTGGGAGTCACAAACAAGATAAAATGTAGATCCACACTTACTACATCAAGGAGCAATAGATTGAGAGTATGAATATCCCAAAGCAAGCTAGTTAATTATCAAAAAGATTGTGGAAGCAAAGGGGAATATGGTGCTAAACCAACAACAAAATTCTTTCAAGAAGAGCTTCATTAATACTATATATTTACAGATGTTGAGAGATCATGCAAGAGTTCCATGAAATGTTTTATGTTCAAAAATGAGCCAAGAGCCAAGGCAATGTTCACTATGTGGCTTCACTTACAAAGAAGACTTCTCACTAATGAAGGACTCCTTAAGTGGGGTATGGATATTGATCCAAAGTGTAGTCTTTGCCAGAACATGATGGAATCTAGAGATCATCCTTTTGTTCATTGTGATTTTGCCAAAGCTCTATGGAACAAACTATTCACCTGGATTCACAAGACTGCATATAACTCTCCAAGCTAAGATAATCACATAACATGGGCTATCTCTGAAGCTAAAGGAAGGACTCTGAGGGCTAATATTTTCAAGATGGTATTTGCATAAGGTACACATGCAATATAGATGAACAGGAATTAAAAGGTATTTGAAAACAGGAGTAAAATAGTTGGTCATTACAAAAAAAGTAGCTATTGTATGTAATTTTTGAGCATCAGGCTTTACACAAAAGATCTTATAGAGCAACTATTTCTGAAGAGGAGAAGTGATGATCATGAGAACAACAACTTTTTTGTTATTCTATGTTTTCTTAGTTTTTGTTCTTCTGAACTGAGACAACCTTAGTGATCAAATGACTATGATTTTGTAAAATTACTTTGGTGATAAATAAAATTATTTACTTATCAAAAAAAAATTCTAATTGTGATAGCACAACAATACCAAATCGTTGATCGAAGAATAATACTTCTCTATTCAGTCATTGGAATTCCTTGAAATATGTGTGAAAATTAATGCCAAATTATATATGAATATATAATATTTTTTTAAAAGTAAACGATCACTGAGGTCGAAAAATCAGGAAAAAAAATTCTATAAAATCAAACCACCAGAGATTAGTTTATTAATTTATAATTTTATTTTTTTAAAATGTAATCGACCTCTAGAGGTCGGAAATTAAAAAATAAAATAAAATTTAATTGAATAAAATCAACCTCTTGAGGTCGATATTAATATAATAAATATTTTAATTTTTATTATATAATCGACCTTCTGAGATCAAAAATATTGAAAATAAAAAACAAATAAAATATATAAAATCGACCCCTGTAGGTCGAAAAAAGTTTTAAAAAAAAATTAATCAAAATATTTGGACATAAATATAAAATTGACTTCCGGAGATTTATAAAATTCGATCTTCAGAGGTTGGTATTGAATTGCGACCAAGGTATTTTCGGCCTCAGCAAGGAAGTCAATTTTTGGTAACTTTTTCTGGAAAAATCGACCTCACAAAGTCAATTTTCTGAGGTCAAAATTCTGCCTTTTTTAGTAGTGGCTATGTTAAGTAATTTAAAACTATAGCTATGTATAATACATATAGTAATTATGTTTGCTTAGTTATGTCGTTATTTTTTAGAAATATTGATTGTTTGTTGATGGAAGAGAGAAATACTTTTTTTCTTTTAAAAGGTATAAAACGTGAGTAATCTTCCAAAAAATTCATTTATGGAAGAGAGAGAGGGGGGAGTGAGAAAACAAATTGTTCCAACATTCAATACAAATTTGCTAAGCATCATATTTATTTTTTAATTAAATGTTATATTTGATATAAAAGCTACTATTTTTGTAGTAGTTAAGAAATTGTGTTTTTTTAATAATTAACTAGTCAATTTGTATGCGCTTTGCATACACAATGTATGGTGTTACAACAAAGTAAAATAAAAATCTATATAAGAAAAAATACACGTGAAAAGATATCAAAAAAATAAATTCAAGATAAAACATCACATTATAGTCCATTTTAACCAAAGAGAAGAGAATTGGATGTTGACAAACAGAGCTAATGAAAGTCCAGGTAAATTCTGCACTGGAAGAATAAGAAAGTTTAGTTAAGTCGAAAAAGAAAATCTCCTTTTTCCTATTGGAAAGTTTGTTCATGAATAAGCCCCAAAGAATAAGACTTTTATCCTTGAGGTAATTGTATTGGTCTTTGCTTCGAGTTAAATCTTTTTAGTGCCTTCACAACATGCCTTTCCATTCTTCAAGTGCAGTTCCTGCCGACTCATATGAAGCAAGCGTCTCAAGTGGTGAAATTGTTTAAAAATTTAATGAGACAACTTTGCGGACTTTTCAACTATACTCTTCTCAAATTCCACCATAACAATATAAAAGAGCACTAAACGATCAAACGACATCCACTTCCTGAATTCAGTAAAGAATATTATAGTTTCTCAAAGAGTGACAGAGTTGTTGGAAAAAAATATAGCTACTAAAAATTAAGGAATATATATCATGAAATAAATAAGTAAATTTTACAGCCCCTCTATTTTCTATGACTCCACATTTTGTCTTCGTTCCATTATTTTCTTTGTCGATAGACATATTTTCCGTCATTGCACATACAAAGAATAATTAAGAAAAAGTAACCACAAAAAAAAGGACAGGGAACCAAATATCTTTAAAATATGATTCCTCATCAATGTACCTTGTGTAGATAAAACTGTGAATTTACGTAAAAACAAAAAGAATACAATAGAGTATGAAATTGTATTATGAACTTTTTGGAGAATATAACATTTCATCAAAATCCTCAAGAATTGTCTTGTCTCCCCGGTCTTTGAACAATATCCTACTCTTGCAGTTGAATCACTGAAAAGTTCAAAAAAAACTCTTATAAGTAGTTCATCCTTGAAACCCCAATAAGGTGATCTCAGCCTTCAATATTGAGAATTTAATAGGGGGTACTTGCACTTTCTTCTATCTAGAAGCCTTTTACTACTCTTGGAAAATGGGAAATATGTATATAATTTAAAGAGAAGATTAGTAACCGAAAAATTATTCATTTGATTGGGTCGTTATGATAATATAAACTGCATCAAGAAAATTGTAAGGATGAATATGATATAAAGAGAATACCTCTGATTTAAATATAAGAATGTAAAAGAAAGTCCACAGTAAGAAAACTTGTCATCCTAGCACAGCAATATGTGCGACAAAAACTGATAAGTTGCAATCATAAAATCAAAGTAATCTGAAAAAATGATGGGTGGGTAGAAAAAGAGAATGCATCAGCTAATCTCTTGCAAATATTAGACCAGCCATTACCAGGAGGAGTGAATCGATGCTAAAAACTGAAAATTGTGAAAGAATGAATGTATGAATTAGCAAATAACTGAAATGATCCACCAAATCAATTAAACCAATTTGAAGAGAATAGCTAAAATCAGAGAGCAAAAAACAGATTAGATTAGCTTTATATCATCGTGATTAAAGTAAAAAGGTAAGTAAGTGGAGTGTTTCGCCAAATAGTTAAACAAATTTAAAGAGAGAAATCAAAAGGCACAAATGGTGAAATCAATGTTTCTCACTGTTGTTAACTGAGAGGATCAAGACTTGATTGTAAAAAGCGATTGGTAAAACCAGAAGAGAGAAATCAATGAGAACATTTGACAGTAATTGGCTTGATTAACCAAATGATTCAGAAAAAAAATTTAATGGCTTAACCTGCAAAAGAGTTTAACGTCACAGTCAAACATGTACACTAATCCACTCATCAAATTCAAATATAGAAATAATATATATGTAATAGTTCATGACAAATTACAAACTAAAGATCTCTATAATCGTAGGGAAAACATATCTTAACATAATTCCCAACATATCCAATTTTGATTCTCGTCAAAGAAGCAAGACACCAAATTTGCATTTTAGGAGATGCATACTTTCACTTCAATTTATTTGATAACTTACAAAGTACAACTTTTTTAATAACACAGAATAGATAATAATGTGAAAGCAAAAATATGATGAGAGTTGAGGAAAACACATATTGATCCAAAGAGAATTAAACTTTGACGAAGTTTCTCATCTCTACTCTACCGCATAAAATGCACCAAGGAAAGGAACAAAGTTTCCTTCGCTTCTCACGGTTTCCATAATATAAAGGAAGAGACAGTTGTGTGGTCACCGACCTATCCTTTTTTCCATTACCTATTGAAGAAACCTTGTCAAACAAGTTTTGATAATGAGGCAAAACCTATGTTTGGTAAAAATATATTTATGAAAATAATTTATAAAAGGTAGTGTCCATGGCAAACAAGGAAAGAAATTTGACTTCAAAGGCATGCCACAGTCCAACAAGGAAAGGTTTGTACCTTTTCTATCAAGGAAAAGAGAGCTTGAGTCATCTATAAAAGCAATAGAGCAAGGAAGATTTCGAGCAACCCTATTGTATACACAGAGAAAGAATTACTCTCAAACAGTAGGAGTTCAGAAGCAAGAAGGCTCAAGGAAATTCAGAAGAGATTAATCAAAACATAGTTTGTGTGTTCATGTGTGTAGGAACATAGCAGAGTTTAGCTATAGTTTGTGAGGTGGTGAGGCTTATAACAAGAAGTGAGTTTGACTTCTTGAGAGAGTTAGAGTGAATAAATGATTCTAGAGAATTGTTTCTAACTAGGTACTAGAGGTAATTCCTTGATTATTGAGTTGTAATCATTAAAAATTGAAGTTGTTAGTGAAATTGAGTTCGTGATTTTTACTCCTGCTGTTAGGGGGTTTTCAAGTAAATTGTGTGTCAATTTACTTATTACTTCAAGTAGAACTGTAACAAGGACTTGGTCCCTGGGATAAGTAGTGGGCACCAACTTTTTTCAATTGGTATCTGACCGGATCTTTTCATTAAAAGTTAAACACCTGAAAAGAGTAATATGGCTGGCCCTCCAACCGCTCAGGAAGGCTCCTCTCAAACAAGATCTCCCTTGTTCAATAGGAAATACTATGGATGGTGGAAGAACAGGATAATGGATCATATCATGGGAGAAAGTGTTGATCTATGAAATGTCATCCTGGATGTGTCACGACCCAACCTACCGGGCCGTGCGGGCGCCTACTCTAATCACCTAGATAGGCGAACCCTTACCACCCGTCCATCAGGTAACATGCGGAATTAAAGTAAACCATCAAATTAAGCCATCTTTATACATAATTGAAATCTTTTCTTTACAAGAACCCTGTTCAGAAATAGGCTACATAAGAAATTGCGGAAAAACCTTTACAACATTTTAAAAACCACCCTCTCCTAGGATCTAGTCTAAACAGGTACAAGAGCTACTACAAGATGACACAAGGAGGTAAAAGCCTCAACTTCTGCCATAGAAATCAAAGACAGAAGTTGTTGGAGATCTCATAGTCGCGAACCTATGAAACATCACCAACCTGCAACCAGACTATACCAAAAGGTATAGCAAGAGTAGAGTTAGTACAAACACATATACTGGTAGGCATCATCGGTCGACCCGAATCCACTCCTACCATCATATAATAAAAACAGGGAAGGCATGACTGAAATTAAATAACTTGGTTTCCACCCCCATGTTATTCTGCTGCCAACTCCCTCATTCTCAAGGCTTCCAAGTCACACTAACATTAGACTTCCTAAGCCTCACCTTATCCCTGACTTCCCAAGTCACCTTACCCTTCACAGATGTACATGTCCATACATGGGCTACCCTTCCCTTACCTAAGTCCACTGTTCTAACTATTCTTCTGACTTAGCCCGGCTAACCGCCCAACTCAATGACTTATACTCGTAACATTACTCACTAGGGTTCCACCCTCCACATATCTCTAGTAAACCTTCCAATAGATGTGCAATAGCCAGGACCACAACCTCAGACTCTCAGTCTATCCACCACATGCAATCCACCCAGCAACCCTTGCTACATTTAATGACAACCTTAGAGTTACATCTAATCCCCTTACTGCACATGACCCGGACCCTCCAAGGATCCCCATAACCACCCTCAGTATTAACAAGCTGCCCCGATCTATACCGCGATCGACCCTTAGTCATTAATCATAATTAATCTCCGACCATCTAGGCACACTCAAGGTGACAATATATATAAATAAATGCACTCACCCGTCCTCTTTTACATAGTCCGGACCCACCCTGGGATCCCTTCTAAATAACACCTAAGTGTCAATGATCAACCCGGCCTAACCCAAGACCAAACACAAATATCAAGGAACAATCCGACCTAAACTAAGACCAATCCGTAGTTATACAAAGTTCCCGGCCACTCAAACCTTGATCAATGAACCTACAAAATCTTTCAAATTGTATCTGATTAAATCCAGGTATTGTAGATATTCCCTCATTTCCATCCCCGAGCATTTTTAATTTCCCATTTATCAAAAAAAGTCACTATTGGTTCATTCTTCATCTAATTAGATAGAATAGGTAAATGATCTAGCAATGATGACATTTCTATTTTGTTTACCGAATCACATAAAATTTTACCCAACTCCATATCTGGAATGTATCAAATACGTATGAACGGAGGAAGAAAGAGAATTTTCTACTTAAATTGAATTGAATTGGAATTTTCAACAGATACAAATGGAAAGAAATTGATAAAACATCCCTAGAAACAGACTTCTGCTACTTAGACTTATTAATTAAGTTATAGGATTTTGTATAGAATATAAAAACAAAAATGATTCCATTTCTACCATTATTATGATAATACATATTCCAACCTGCTTGAATACCAGCAAAATAAATGGATTGGACATTTGATCTTTTCGCTGAGATAAAGGCATAAAAATCAGAAAGAATATATAGAATTAGAATCGGTTTTTTAGCATTTAACCCCCTTTTATGTTATGGATTTCATTGTTCAAAAAATGATTCGCAGAGAAGAGAGAGATTTTGTTTACGGATTTTTGAGTAGAATACGATTGTGAAGTGTATAAGAAAAGAAGGTTTGTATGGCTTAAACACGTGTGGAGATATCTATAATATCCGTCTTTCTTCTCTTTGATTGTTTTATTGTCGTTCTATGTTCTATTCGGGGCAACACAGGTTGTGCTCTACGAAAACAGAATTTCAATTTTCTATTCAATTCAAAATTCAAATTGAAGTATGATACTTTTCTGATATCTGATAATTCTATATCGGGAACATATATAAATAATATATATCCGTCTAACAATTTCTCTTGGGGGGTTTACATATACTCATAATTGTTGTTATAATTATTATTAATAATTATAATTGAGAAGGATTTTTTGATTGAAAAAATCCATACTGATTAGTTATATATCAAGTTGTATTTTCTTATGTCATTAGGAAAACAAAATTTGGAGATTCAAATCCAAGAATCATTCATGCATTCTAAGTCAATAGTTAATGGTTCCTATTTTCATAAAGTTGAATTTTGGATTTTGCGACTGAAAATCCACATTTTATTTTTCAATAGAAAGGTAAGAGAAAGTTTTGAACATTATGAATTTTGAGATAGACTCAATCGAAATTGAAAGGATGAATCAAACCCAATCAAAAGAAGGATTAGGATTTCTTTGACTTTTAGGAAAAATTAAGGAAAACAGAACTCAAGGTGCAAGTACAATAAAAAAGCAGTTCAGTAATCCGGGAAAGTTTTCACCTATCTTGTATTTGTAGCATTTTGGCGACATGGCCGAGTGGTAAGGCAGAGGACTGCAAATCCTTTTTTCCCCAGTTCAAATCCGGGTGTCGCCTGATCAACAAAAAACTAGAAATCTCTTCTTTTCTTCTGTTGATATAACCCGACGAATGATTCGCCAGCAGAAGCAGAGAAAGCAGACTGTTGATACTTGTTTGATTCTAAACACCTGGTCTGGGGGTTTTTCTAAAAAATTGTAAATATCCTTGCATTGCATATTTAGGCTTAGGCTTCAAGGAAATATTCGAATGCTAGAGGGGCTATCAAGACTTCGCAATTACCTTCTACTACAAATCACAATTTTAGATTATTAATCCATTGTATAATGACTGGACCTTGGATTAGATTGGAGAGCCCGATAGGAAATCTAAATAGTTGTGGAAGGGGGCGGAAGATACTTTATTATATACGAGATATACGAGGAACTCACGAAAATCTCTGAGTGCTCAAGCATCCAATCAATTGAAATGAGGGTCAACAAAAAAAGAATAGGACCTATTATTCCTACATGTTCCATTAGTAACATTCCCTTGAGATGTTACTGCGGATTTTGCTTGTGTTTAATCTTTCCCGATTAGAAATCATATAGGAATTTCTTATAAAATGAGCGAATTTATTGGATTGGTTTATTAATAGTCTTCGTTCTTTTTTACTCTGCACCATTGATTCTACTATTATTAGTGAGGAATAATGGAACAATTCCTTTATATTTATAGAGATAGGGGACATAATTCATATGGATATAGTAAGTCTTGCTTGGGCTGCTTTAATGGTAGTCTTTACTTTTTCCCTTTCACTCGTAGTGTGGGGAAGGAGTGGACTCTAGGAGTCCTACTAATTACTAATTGAGTTAAGGAAGCAAACTGTATCAATATCAATTGCTTTCTAGATCGTTCTGCAACACGTTTGGAACAAAATAAAAATATCTTCATTTTGAAATTCCATTGGACTCGACTGGAGTAATGTATTATAGGAATCATCCTCTTTCAATCAAAGAGCTATTTCAACGATTCCCATGTTTGTAGTTCGAAAGGAAGAGGATCCCAGGAAATTTATTCGAACCTAAGTCTTCCTAAATTTTCTATTCCAATCAACGGCCTCTTACTAGGTGATACTGAGGAGGGCCGGACCCTTTTTTTATTTGTTTCTCTCTTTACTGTTCAAAGAAGAAGTGGTTTTGTTAAGTGTATACGCACTTTGTATGAGAAAGAAAGGATATAAACATAGTGGTTGTCTAACGAGATACTATGTAGAATAAGATCGTCAGGTGAGTCACATATTGCGCATTTACCGCTTTCGAATTTTTGAAATTGGATTTATACTTTATCAACTTATTTCATATCATGGTTCAGGCATTAAAAATCAGTGAGGTTTACTCTTCCTTTTCGATGCCCGTGGAACTACTGTCAATGGTTTACTCAATTACTTCTTGGGAATGTAAAAAAAAAAAGATTACTACGTGATTTTTTGAATATGCCTATATCTATCGCTTTTGCTTCATTGATTTTATTCTTTCAATAGATACCGAGATTCATATTGGAAATCAAAAATATAGTAATTCAAACTATAAGACATAAGAGTAATTCAGATTGATCAGAACAAATAGATATAGCAAATAAATGGAATTGGATGTTATGTCAATCCCATATATGGAATTGATATTCACATATATCAAGATAATATTGTAGATTGATCTATAGATCCATGTCAAATGAGATCCATATCAAATGCAGCCTCTATCTTTATTTTATTCCAGGGGGCAGCTTTATAACTACAATCTAACTAATAAATAGTATGGTAGAAAGAAATAGATGAATCTTTCTACCATACTATCTATCTATTAGAATACTGCCGATTCTAGTCCACTCATTTTATTTAAGACATGAAATTGGAATCTTTTTCATTTTATTTCGCCAATTTTGGCTAAGAACTCAGAAGTCAAGTTTCATTCAAATTAGTTAATAATTAATCGTTTTGACTGACTGTTTTTACGTAAATGATAAGTAGAAAAGCGGTAGGAACTAGAATAAATAGTGCAGTAGCAATAAATGCAAGAATATTTACTTCCATAATCTCATCGGTTTTTTACTTCGCAATAACTCGGGATTTAATCCCATAGAGATGATAAATCTTTGGCCTGTAAATTCAATGAATGAATATTACCTCTCGATGATCTTGAATCGGATCAATATCATGAATAACAATATCTGAACTATCAAATCAATTCGTCGTCGAGAATTGAATAGTATAACATAGGAAGTTCTTTTATCCATACCGCCCCAAACTTGGATTCCTAACCCAATCCAAAATTTCTTTATTTATTTATCATTTTTTATCATCTGTTCTTTTTTTTTTCTCTAATCTATCTAGTTCCGTCTTGTACAATCATCTGATGAAGTCTCATCAAATAGCTCTTCCACTTCCAGTGGTCACATAGTTACAAACCCAAACAACCAATAAAAGCTAAATGGAAAAAAAAGGAGTTTAGAACGAAACTATTTTTGACTTGGAAGACAAAGAAGTGTGATAAAGATGAGACCGTATAAAATGAATATTCATCAAATTGACTATTTTACGATTTGTTCTTTCGTCGATTTTGGTTGATTTGTCCTTCCCCCCCTTTCTTGGTAGATTATTAGCCCCGGGACACCTATACCAAAAGCTCAGTGTGCAATTTGCATGAAATCTATTTTTCAACTTCAAACTAGTAAGTGAGGGTCCATAAATCCGTAGCCAGAAAAATAAATTGTTTTTTTTTTGTTTTTTCGGGAAAGTATTTTCTTATATTCAATTTTGTATTGGACAAGAAAGGAATTCCCTTTGTGTATGAGCGCTATAGTACTCGATTCCATTACACGCATCGGGGGCAATCGAAAAAGCTGGCATTTCTTCGAATACTGACTATAATGCTACCAATAATTGTACTAATCCAACCGCATATGTCTTTCTCCTACCAAAAAGAAAGAAAAAAGAAATAAGGATTTCCCCTTTGCTTTGACAATGAAATTCTGCCCCCGGTCCCCTGCATAAAAAGGGAGAGATTTATTGATATATTTATTGGATCCGTCGGGACTGACGGGGCTCGAACCCGCAGCTTCCGCCTTGACAGGGCGGTGCTCTGACCAATTGAACTACAATCCCAGGGAAATACGGGATCTAGCAGAAAATTTGATTCTTTTTTATCTCCGGATCGGGTATTTCTGAAGTACAAAGGGGGTTATATCATCTCATGGCGGATTGGCGAATTATTGGGCCGAGCTGGATTTGAACCAGCGTAGACATATTGCCAACGAATTTACAGTTCGTCCCCATTAACTGCTCGGGCATCGACCCAGGAAGAATCTATTTTAGACTTATTGGTAATTCATGATCAACTTCCTTTTGTAGTACCCTACCCCCAGGGGAATTTGAATCCCCACTGCCTCCTTGAAAGAGAGATGTCCTAAACCGCTAGACGATGGGGGCCTGCTTGACCAACGGCCATCATACTATGATCATAGTATGGTCAGTTTTTTGAAATTGTCAATATAATCGAATGATTCTATCCGAGGGATCTTTCCCCCTTTCAGAATTGCATAGAATTTTTTTTTTATTTGTCATTGATGAATTATTCATTATAATCGCCATTAGAAATCTAGTAGTAGTATTTTTTTATTATTTTTGAATTATTTCAATTGAATTTATTTCAGTTATTTTAGTTTCGATTATTTAGTATTTCGAATTTGATTTAGAAATTTGTAAATAAAAAATCAAAAAAAAAGTAATAAATACAAAAAATAGAAATAATAAGGAAGAGTAGGATTTTTTTCAGGGAATGATTGGTCCGTCAGAAAAGGAAAAAGGTGTGAAATTCGATTTCTTTCACTTTCATTTGATTCATTGTTAAGACGAGATATCCTTATCTCCCTCCCACCAAGACAGGAAATTAACAAACGAGAAATC